>CM043020.1:58302343-58630753 GCA_023690525.1 Holotrichia oblita
AAGAAGCAACTAAGAGGTCCAGGAGAAATCTGTCCAAATTATTTTGTGCTTTTTTGTATATAATATGTGCAATTGTTTTTATCCATTATATTTTTGAGGATGAAAAGTTGTATTTGAATCTAATATTTATAAGAACATATAGTAAGCCACTAACTGTATGGGATTTATTATGGATTGTTGGAATTACTGATTTTATATTAAAACTTATTACTGTTATGCTCAAGATATTGTTAACATTGCTTCCAGATAAAGTTATTGCATTTCAGAAAAGGGTAAGTAGTTTATTATGTGTTAGTTTTTATTATAAGCTTTGATATTATGCTATTATAAATGAAAATGTAGCATCTACATAGATAATGAATGCGAGAAATCAATAAAAGGATGAACTTTTGTGGTTACTATATATAAATGTATTTGTACTGTTAAAACTATCTAAAATTAAGAGAAATCTTTATTTAGATAACTTGAATATCTCTAGCTAATTTCTTTATACAAAATTATGTATGTATCTGCAAAATTACTGTAGTTTTGTATATTTACTATAGAAATTTTGTCATAAATTCGAGTGAGAAAAAAGGTCCACTAAAACAGGTAGCTTTTTGGTTTTGGTAAAACTTGTTACATACTACCTACTTAAAATATGGATGTCTGTGTTTCAAAATATTTTACAGCTGATATTTTACTTTAGTTCACTATATTCAGTGAATGTAAGCAATACTCTTGTAGTTGTTTGGATTTGTAGTAATATAACGAAAAAAATACACTCCACCTTACTCTCTTTATTGATATTGTAGTAGACAGCAGTGTATGGCCCATTTTTTAAATTAACCTCTTGGCGATTGGCTGTGGAAAAGTTACTTCTTTGAAAATAAAATTTTAGCATGCCAATTTCTTCTAATTTCTTTCCTGTTTCATACAGATTTTAACGGTAGGAGGCATTATTTTGTATATTTATTACTTGCCTCTTGCTCTTTTTTGTTCAATTTGTTAATTTCTTAGTAGATAGAATAGAAATTGTATTGATAATTCTGAGCAACATCAGAATGTGATACATAGGCATATGATACATGTGTGACCAGCCAATAAAACTGCAGATATCACTTTAATATCTAATAAAATTATAATTAAATATAGTGTAAATTCTAGTAATATTATTATGTCCTTTAATTGTTGACCTATTTTTGTAGATAATCATGTTTTTGTTTGTTTGCATTATTGTCTTTTCAGATTTATCATCTAAGTTTTGGTAATTCCAGCCTTGGCCATAAGTGAGCGCCCTACAAATTTTGCATGTGTGCGTTAACTATAACAGTAAATAAACCCTGTTGTTTACGAACTATTTTGTCACGTCAATACCGATAAAACATCTGCTGCAATAACATTTATTTTTAATTTTTCTGTTTATTTCTCAGTTCCCTACTTTCGCTCGTTGTGGATACATTAGGTAATTTTGTGCGCTTTTGGTGTTTTAGATTTGTGAAATTTAGTGATATTGTTTTAATATGCTTAAAAAAGCGAACTTAATTTAGAAAAACGTGTGCAGATAAAACTTTTGCATCATCGAAAGTCGCAGGTAGAAATTTCGAAAACTGTAAAAATCTTCGCGCCGATCTGTCAGTATGCTATTCAGCGAATTCGCCATGACCGGATCGCATGTTAAATAGGTTCAGAACTGGACGCAAACAATCACAACAGACTGTAAAATATTGTGAGAGTCGTTAAAAATAGGAAGAAAACTTCATCAGACCTCGCTGCTGCGTTTGTCAGAATGTTTTAATAACATAATATCTGCTCGGACCATCCGTAGACGGCTGCAGGATACTAGTCTAAAGGCATTATAAACCTGTGCAAGTTATTTTAATTTAATATTTTCAAAAACTAAAAGTTAACCTGGGTGCTCAATACTTATGGCCAAGACTGTATTATAAAGTTCAGTAAACTAAATAATGTCAAGCACTACGAGATTGTATTTATTTAAAAGTCATGTCTTATTAACATATGTGATTTTTAACTTGCAAGATTAGCAATTAAATAAGCTTTAATAGAAAGTAACTTCTCATTTTGAAATGAAAAGTATTTCGCGTCTTTTGTGTTAGATACCCACTAATAATAATTAATATTGTTGCAGGGGAAAGGTTTATTTATTTATGGAAGCAGTATCACAGTTATACAGAAGTTTAGCCACAATACAACCATGGCTCTATTACATACTAGAATCATATCAGGGTCCTGAAAAAATTGTTGGAGTATTTCTAGCAGCTGCATATATGGTATCAAAAGGCTCCGATTTAATGTCAAAGTTGAAACTGCTAAAAACAGCACTTTTCAAATTGCTGCAGAATGTGGCTGTTGGGTCATCTCTAGTAAAGGCAAATACAAACAGCAGGAGAACATTGCCCCATATGTCATGATGAGTACGATTCTCAGTTTTATTGCAGTGCAGGCATATTTTTTGTGAGGAGTTGTGTTACAACTTGGTTTGATAGGGAACAAACCTGTCCTTTATGCAGAGCCAAAATTGTAGATGATCCATCGTGGAGAGATGGTTCAACAACATTTTTCATGCAATTATTTTAGGTTCTAAATTTTATATATATGACTGAGTTATTTGTAATTAAGTTAAATATAAATAGCTGTATGATAAACTGTAATTTTAAGAAAATTTTAGCCATGAAATATGGTGAAAATGTCAGGAAACTGAATTATTTTCCCTATGAACTGTTTATTGTTTTTTTCTGTTATAATAAATGCAAATTTCAAAATCAATAGTATTTATTGCTTTTAAATTGGTAGATAACTGTGTTTGAAAATGTGCTCCATCTCCTCTTGTAGATTGTTGATTGATAGCTTTATGTCTTTCCTTACTTACTATTTCTTCAATGACTTCTCCAGTTCCTTTGTCAATCTACATTAAATAAAGAATAATTAGAGTGATTTCTTAATTAAATGTTTGAATTCATAGTTTGCAAACATTACACGTATTTAATACAACATCTGAGACAGCGTCTTTCCATGTTGTTTAAGAGAAAGCTACAATAATACCGTGCCAATGGCTTTATAATGTAAGCGTATAAAGTGCCCGATATTTATTTTTGATGTTAACACAATTTTGATAAATTACTTCCAGTGTTTTGTATTTTGCTTGCCTACCTCAGTTTATTTTGGGGACATTTCGGATTATTTTCCATTTAGATATAACGTACAACAACATGGTCCTCAGAAACTTCTGTCCCAATAATCCTTAAATTTGTAGAAATGTTATTTTGATACTTCTAATGTAATATAACTTTCTTTCAGATTCAAGTGCAACTAATTGCTGTACCATCAAAGCTTCCAAACTTTAACTATATAGCATTTACATTTCCTTTTACATACATTTTCCAATAAATTCGCATATTTCGACTTCAGTTTTTCGTTTATATTTCCATATATTTTGATATTTATTTTAATATGCAATTGTTTCTGATAGTACTTAAGCTGTTAAATGTTCGTGTATCGTAACCGCTAGCGCTTACCAAGTTTAGTTATAATTTATAATACAGTCTAATGAGAACCCAGAGGTAAACGATTTGATAGTAATATTTAATATCGCAAAAGGAAAAGTGAAATTAATGAAATTTTATTTGAATAAAACTGATTCTGAAAAAAAATCTGAAATTGGACAACATAAACACAAGTCATGAACATTTAAAATAAAATGAGATCAAAAATTAAATACCGGGTTAATTGAAAGCGCGAAAGTGAGCGTGTTGAATGTGGCAGTAATAATCTCTAACCCAAAATATTGTAGCAAATTATACATTTGAAATATAGGATTAAAAAAGATGTGTTTGGGGATTACGACTTGGTTTGTAGCAAAGAAAATAGTGAAACAGATACAGAATAACCAGTTTTGTTGGTATCTGATGTGGATATGGGTTTTAACAAAACAGAATGAAAGCATATGGAACATCCTGGCCAAGAGAGGATTGAGTTGAGGAGAAATAAGGAGGATTGTGGTAAATACCTACAGGAGAAGGGTTGTCTCCAAAACCCCATACTCTGACATTTTAATGAAGTATAGGTGATGAACAATTATTAAGCAAGTAAAAACTATGAATTCGAACCAAAATTGTGGCAAGATTTACATTATACCAAAATAGCAAATAATTTTAAATATTTCTAAAAATTTCTAGTGTTATTCAATAAGAAGTTTCTTCCACTATTATTTTCCAATATTTAATAAACCTACTACTTAGACACACTATATTATTCTATAAATTAAAATGTTGCTAATTCTAAATATTCAAATTTTATAGAAAATCATTTATTAACGTACTATGGATCTCATCCTTACCACTTACCTATATCTACCCGATGCTTCATCGAAGACCCTCCTAACAATATTTTGATTCTTTTCCCATTCCTCTTTTGTTATTGGAGCCATTTCTTTATTTGCATTCATTAAAGATATTGGTACGTCAAAACCATCACCAAGTTTTGCTTCTTTTATTTCTTTATGGTGCTTGTTCTTTTTTTGTTTTTTTCGTTCGTGTTTATCCCGTTTGGCTTTTTTTTGTTTACTATTTGTCTTCTCTGAAGACTTTTTACGTTTTTTCTTTTTCTGTTCATCAGAATCACAAGATTCTTTCTCATTAGAACTGTCAGAGTGTTCTTGTCTTTTACGTTTCTTAACTTTATCAGTTTGTTTATGTTTCATATTTGTTTATTTAGGTATATAGTGCTAAATAGAAAACTGCAGAAAACATTAAAAAAATATATAACATTCTTCTGCTCTTTCCACTAAATCCTGAATTAATAGATCCAATTTAGTAATTTTTTTTTGTACCTGCCAAACACTGTCACACTGGTAGCATGTAAAAGAACGCAATTGGAATCCATAAGTTGGAATCTAGGTTAGGTTAACTGTCAAGTTAAGTTGAACACATTGATTTTTTATGTTTTAAGTGTTTAACGATGGAACAAGAAATCGAGCAGTGGAGACCTAATGAAAATCTTCTCGAAATATTGGTAACTATGGGCATAACGAAGAACGCCGCTGAAATTGTAATATATAAATATTAGTATACACATTATCATCATTTCTTAATTTGGTAATTACTCCTATAGGCTTTGTATTACACTGGTAATGAATCTGCTGATGCAGCAGCCACATTTATTTTGATAATCCAGATATAGAAGGCACATCTCTATCTGTAATTGGTGTTTCTGATGAGAAAGATGTGAAGACTGCTCCGAAAGATGAAGGTGATGATTCCAGTGAAGAGGACGATTCTAAAAATGAATGTGTTACCTGTAAGATGGTATTCATTATTAATTCCGCTTTGAATATGGGTATTGGAAAGATAGCTGCCCAGGTAAAACTGTGCGATAGATCTAGGATTCCATTCAAGATGTTGAAAATATATGTTTAGGTGGCGCATGCTTCATTGGGGTTGTACAAGAAACCTTATACATGATCGGAATATGACTGAAGAGTTGGGTGCTTGGGAAGAATATGGGTAAGATTCTAATGTGTTTTGTTTAATATAAAAGATTGGTTTTAGAGAAAAGAAGATCGTACTAAAAGGTACAAACGATGTACATCTCCAAGAATTACAAAAAACTAGCAACTGAGAAGAATATACATTCCTATTTGGTGCGTGATGCTGGTAGGACACAGATTCCAGAAGGTTCAATCACTGTTCTCGGATTATTTGGAGAAGAGAATTTAGTTAACACTGTATCAGAAAAATTAGGCTTGTTATAGTTTTATTTATTAATAAATTAGGCTGACATAAATGGTGTATTATTTTAAATGTATTTATATTCAAATATTAATAACTGAAACAAAAAAAAGACTTTTACTTTCCCATAACATTTAATTTTTCAATTAACGATTTAATATTAAAATCGGCGGGTTTATTGAAAGCGCATGTCTAGGCTACCCGGTGCGGTGCGCTAGTCAGCTTGTTACTGTTAACAGTTGTGCTGTTTTAGTACCCGTGGTATCTGGGTGTGTACATACGTTTTCTATTCAAATTGTAGTAACGTGTAGTTTCGGTTTAGGGTTAAATAGCTTTTTATATGTGGTGGAAGTGATGGTTGTGTTAAAAGTGCGTTAAAATACATCTATCTTGATCTTAAAACAGCTGAAATGCAGCCATTTTAGAGTTTTCCCGGCATAATCAGATTTTTCCGCCTGATTCACGGGCAATTCCTACAACTTACGTGTTTTGCTGCTTGCATAGTTGTAAGGGACCCGCCTCTTGTTCACGTAAATAAGGGCAGTGTTTTAATTTTTATGGTATGTGAGACACCCCATGGCCGGTGTTTGGCATAGAGGTGGAGCACGTGATTTACTTCTTGGTTTACTTAAGAAAGTATGATTCACTGACATTGTTGATCGCTATCAGATTAATAAAACAGGATGGCAGACGAAGAAATATTATTCGACGATGTTTATGATTTATGTGAAGAAATTGGAAGGTAGGTTTGTTTTGAATTGTTTATATTTGTGTTTTATTCTTCTGTTTCATAAAATGCAATTAGTATTACTTGCAACAATGTAAACAAATGAACTTGATAGATCATTTAAAGGCAATAAATTTCTATTATCATACTGTCTTTTATTTTAGTTCATTTGCGTTTTAAAGGTAAGAAATAAGTTTCTAATAAGTACCTAATATATAAATTAACTTCTTCGATTTTTTAAATTTGAAAAATACACTAATGTCAATAACCTGTATAATCAGTCTAAAAAATTATTGACTAGGTACAGCTTACATGTGCCACTAGACAATTTAATTTTCGTATTTGAACTTCTCATTGTAATTCTGAATTCGTTTGTGCCACCTCTTCGCAAATAAACGTATTTGTGTTGAGTTTACGTATTGGTATTCTCACTGTTAGGAACAGTTCTATAAAGAGAAGGAAATATTACTAATAATTCCTTTAGAGCAGTGTCTGTCAACATTAAACATCAGTACCTAATGCATTATTGTTTTAAATCCAGTATTAAAATAGATAGGTAAGACCTTGTGACTCTAGCAAACCCGTAAATTTCATCTTATCACTTTGTAAATAATTAGTTATCAGGAATTTTTAAATTTTAGTTCTCCAATAAATAACGCCAGATTTTAATAGCAGAAAAAGAATACGTCTATATCTAATAGCAGCATGCAAAATCAACAGTTAAATATGTACATTTACATATTTTTGATTTGATTGTTTATTGCATCTGATTTATTTCTGCTGAATACCACACGTGATTATAAAGACTTTTAATTTTAGAGTACTGAAGGATCGGTTAGGTTTGCTGAATACCTTTTTTAATTTTAGAAAACTCAGTTAGGTAGGTACTCATAGTTGACCAATTCCTGTGTTACTGGTTGTATTGAAAATTTCCATTTTTTCTAGTTAAAAGTACAAAATGGTTTATGAATACCTATTACAAAAACGTTGTTAGAGTATTTTATTTAGAGTAATAATTATTTATTAAAAAAAAAGGGAATCGGAGGTGGATAAGTTACTTTCTCTTTGTAATCGGGATTATGACAACTTTTGCCCATCCCCTCACATTTCATGTTTGAAATATCTAGCAAATGTAAAAAAATCATCCAATTATTTGAAGTAAATATTTTCGTTAACACAGCACTTCCAAAATTAACAGAACTTGTAATACTTATTTTGTATACAGGAAAGTATCTTAGTCTTTCATTTGTGAATGCTACTATGTATAGATTGAACTATTCCCATTAAATATTGGTATGCTAATCTGTAACAGTATTAGTTGTCGAAAATTGCTTCTCTTGCAAAATACCAAATAGATTTCAGGGTAATATCATTACCTACTATTTAAACTTTGTAACATAAAAATCGAAGAGTAGAATTTAGGGTCTTGTTGCTTTCTTTTCACAGATAATATATTTCATATTATGCAGATAGTGTTTAAATTTTAGCTCTCCTTTCGAATACCTTATTCTAGTTTGAACCGCATTTAATTTTGTTGCTTTTTTAACACGTGGAAATAAAACACCTCCGAACAGATTTTTTAAATCCTCAAAGTTAAAATGCCAATCTTGATTAAGTTAAACGGTAAATGTCGTTAAGAAGTTTTATGGCGTATACAGTCACGTGGTAGTTCCTTCCTTTTGCTTGGTGTGGATGTTAATGTTTAAGTTGTATGCTTAATTGTGCTTATCTCGAGGTTTATTAAAAAGGGTACTTTTTAACACTTGTGTGAGTGTTTTTTATTTGACCACCATTTGCATCAATAATGGTTGTCGACTTCTTGGGTATGAAAAGTATGAGGCCTTTAATGCTCTGTTGCTCAACTATATCTTCGCAGGTTCTTTAAACCAAGTTTCTCAATACGTATTTTCAAGTTTTGTTTTACTATTTTGGCCAGATGTTGTCTATTGGATTTATATTTGCACATTTGGCCTTTCATAACATCATTCAACAGAAAGCAATTTAATTGAATGGATGGGTCACAAATTTAATCAGGAAAATCAAGGAACTTCAAGTATGTATGAAGCTATAGAACATAAAATCTTCTTCTAGTCAATGAGTTCTCTATGTAATATGTTTGCAGAGTTTCACCGTCAATATTTGTCGTATAAAAGTAATTAATAATAATCTGCTAATTGTAAAATAAATTATCAAATTTAGAGTTTATACGCCGAATAGTCATAAAAACAACATGAATAAGAAAGACAGCGATTTTTTTAGGTTTATTTTCTTACTGGAACCGTGGGTAATCTTTTGGACTATAGGTAAACTTCTTGGTGGGCATTTATCGCCATGTTGTAGCGCAGAATTGTTGTTACTTATAGTATGCAACAAAGCAATAACAGTATGTACGCTAAAGCATTTTCCATACTTAAAGTGACTAAAAAGCGACAACTTTACTAGCGTTAGCAGTGAACTTCTCTAAGACATGCCATATATGTATTTTGTCCTTTAGATATTTAAATAGAGCTCCCGTAAGCAGTATTAAATCTGACTTAGAATTGAGTTTAACTGAAAATTTTGAAAATAGTATGCAGTGTTGGAGCAATGTAAATGAGATATAGTGTCCCAGCATATGATTTTGGTTATTATAAGCATTTATTCAAAACAGATTCCCTATAGCTAGCTGTAATAGGATACGATTACTGATACCATCGACATTTTTAACGAAACTTGTCTCAAACACAATTTATTACTTACTGAATGTTTTGATTTTTGTATACGTACATATCTGTAGCCGTAGGAGAAGATTATTTTAATACTGCTTTTGGACGTAAACTTCGACCTTTTGTGTTTATGTTAAATTAGAATATATGTATGTAGATGGTCTACGTGCATTAATATTGCATTATTTTTTATTGGATAATTTTTATTAGTAAATTAGTTGTTCACTTGGGATTTAAATCGAGTTAGTTATCTCTACAGCTTAACAAATTAAATATGGATTAATAAAAATATTTTGTAAAAGCTATTTATATCTACGGCGCATTAAAATGTGCAAAAAATAAATACATTGATATTCAACTGACATCATCGTCAAACTCTGTACCTCATAAATATGACGTAAAAACACATGGTTGTTCATTAATACCTATGTTATACCAAGCTATAAATAAATTTATGAATAATAACGTCAAAAATATTGCCAATATTCGCAATTATTGCCTTTTAGTTACATTGTAAAAATGTATAGCGATTGTATGAAGTAAAACCATTTTCAATAGATTTATAGCTTCTAGTTGTTATGAGCATTTTTCCTATGTTAAACAAATTTATTCCTTGTTATTTTTGTCCTAGTAGAATTAATTTTACTAAATATTAACAATAAAAATATATAGTGACGCTTTGTGTAATTTGGAAGAGATCGGTGACAATAACACACATTTGTATAATTACGTGCAAAAAGGGAAATTCTTGGTTTAGGGGAACATTTCATTGAAACAACTGGCTGTTTACATACGGCCAAACAAATATGTTGTTTCTCTCAAGCCCAATGAAGTGAAATGCATTAGTCGAAATATTTTAGAACATTAAATTAAATGTAGTATAGGTACTTTCTTAATTAATTTATTGAACAAGTTTATTATTTTCTAATAAAAATTTTGCAAAATCAGATGGTTGTATTAATTTCAGCACCAACCTCATGCTGAAAATGTATCAGGTTATGGTTGCTCCGGCAAAACATTAATGAATTTGTAATCTATATGTATACTTAAGTACTTTTTGCAATTATTTTCAAAAATCGAAATTTCTTCCAGCCAAGTATCTAAACAAGTACACTCTTTCGGTTTATCCTGGAAACCACGACCACTTTTTATCGGGATGCTTCATATTTTATTCTGGAGTCTGATCGGCGATAAAATTTTCCATAAATAGTATTACATATTCCTGGATTCTGTTGATTCTGAATTGTCAGTTTGTTGTCACTTGCGACAATCTTAGACATTGATATTTGATAATGCGTACTAAAACAAATAATATTAATGATTATTATGCAAATTAGGAAATTCTATTTATTTATTCATTATAAAAAAGCTTGACGAAATCTTATCAGAGCTTACATAATGTTTAATAATAAGTATTCAGATTTACGGCAAATGTCTAAAGATAAATTTAAAAGAGTAGAAGCAAATTTTAATTGCTTTGGAATGCAAGAATTCTTCTAGAGCAAGTGACGGGTAGCGAAGAGATCGAAGTTAACATTTTGGATTTCAAAATCAATAAAAATTCATCTATTAGAGCTGCCGGATACAATTTGAGTGTTAGTAGGTGTTTGAGCTGAGTTCATAACTTTTATGTATTCGACAATAAGACATTTTAGTATACAGGATACGTTAAGCTGAATTAAGAAAATTAAGATAATAAATCATCAAACTCGCCATAAACAATCTTAGCAGGACTTACATTTTTAAGCGAAAACAGAAGATTAAAAACAAACTAACAGAAAATATACTATCAGTGAACAAGAAATTTGCAATCTGAATATAAAAGCTACAGTTCAAGAAGTGCTTGGAAATGTTATCGATGAGTAAAAGTACTTAAAATTTATGCACAAAACAACAAATGCAAATACATGCAGATTCGGTGTAATTGGTCATGTTGCATACGTACAATTACAAGTAGTCTGTATAGTTGTAGCTTATACACGAGAATATATGAATGAACGGCGGATAGTCTACTAACAACATTTTTAATTCTAAAAATAATTGCGTACGCCACCTTGTCTAGTTAGACGTGTTTTTGTTAAACATTTGTTAAAGTATGAGACGCAAATTGAACGGGACGTTCTAATTCATCCATTGCTAAAGTTAACGGAAGAGTTGGATCAAAATGTGCCAAGACATATTTCGACAAAATCATCCGTTGCTAAAGTTAACAGAAGAGTTGGATCAGAATATGCCAAGACATATTTCGACAAAATCTTTTTTCTAATTGCCCCAAAGTCCTGTCACACTTCTTATTCCACTTAAAAGATTTCTTACCTTTTAACAGATTGTAATTTGAACGCAATGTTGCACTAAAGTTGTTTAAAAAACGTCCGTAATAAATTATTAGTCCTAGACATGCTCTAACTTCTGTTTTGTTGACGGGAACTCTCTCGTTCTGAATAGCTTCCATATTGCATTTCATTTTATGAATACTAAATTTGATGTTTTGTTTGTAAATAATATAACCACAACACTCGATTGGTGTTGCAAAAAATATATTTTTAAATCAGTCATATTTTACCTGGCTCACTTGCGAATTTCTCCTAACACCGATGATGTTCAGCTTGAATAGAATAAATTTCATCTACCTGGTTCAATCTATCGGTACCTTTGAACGTCTTGCACCCCATACTGCACTGACCCTTCTCTTTGCATGTCTAACAAGATACATTTTGCCTACTACATTTAGGTGCTAGTTGTTAGTGTTTCTCAGAACCACATCTAAAATATTTACGAGAACTATTAGAATTTTTAACAATCTGATAAAGCAATGCACACTGTACTTGACAATGTACTCTATTTCCTATTTTGACCTTTTGAATTTCCTACACTTGCTTGTTTTGACCTTCGTGGTTGTGCTGTATCTCTAGTAGACACTTTTATACTTCAAACTTGCGCGTTGTTTCCATAGTCTGTATGTTCTCTTGGACACTTTCCTCTTCTGGTGGTTTTCAGCAAAAATCTAAAGGTTTTTTGGTAATTTCCAAGGTTTCCGGGTTACAGTGAAACTTCTTTGTGTCACCAAATTATTGATACGTCTTTGTCTTTTGTGCATCTGGTGATATGACATAAAATATTGTATGCATTCGGGGCCACGTAATAGAGTGCATAAGCTGTTTTTATTCTTGTGACATTGCAAAAACATCAAATGTATTTTTCACCTTCCTCAATCATCTATTAAATTTCTACACAACATAAAAAGTTCTAATGGATTAATTGGAATCACTTTCAATCCGATAAATTGAATCAATGTTTTTAACTAGTGGTAGGATTGATTTAGGTGCCATGGCTTTGATTTCTTCTGATGTTAAAATCATCTTTCTGAAACTTTAGCCCGACTAGTGCTGCTTAATTGCAAAAGTTTATGGTTCAACGAGATGCATATGGGTTCCCTGTGTGCCAGTTTCTTTGTTCTAGCATTTACTTTAGCATTGGAATGGCCTAGAACCTATATCAAGGATATCTTCTTATTTGACAGCTATGTAACGTTGGCTCCACATTACCACTTGGGCCGTACAACGAATGAAATCAACGATTTTGTAATACTATGGAAATCACTACACATATAGATGTTTGCACATCTCTTATTCGGCCATTCTCGGACGCAGAGATCTATGACGTGTAATCTCATCTGGAAGACTATTAGCGATAATCGTAAGGCTTTTCAGTGATTGATATTTGGACCATGTACTCCAATCGTCTACTTCTTTGTCCATCATGGATCTGTCAGTCAAGCAAGTGATCCAATTTTTAAATTTTGGTCGATCAGCACTCCATTCTGCACGCCTTGGAAATAGCATCCTGAATGATCGTTCATTATTCACTTTGATTGACATACTATCTGTTGCTCCTGCGATTCGCAGACAGACAAGTCATTGCAATTTCTACAACTTGATTTGCGCTGTCTCTTGGTTGATTTTTGACCACCATACTAGAGTAGTGTAGGTGACCATGGAAGGTGAATTACGATTTGATCTAATCAATATATCATTTTTAGTTTCGCCTCTAACTTTTCCCAAAAAGTCCCGCATTTCCGGAGAGCTGTTCTGGCTTCTGCTCTGTCTAAGTGGCTGTTCTAGATAAGCCTTTGGTCTAAGATTATTCTCAGATACTTCAGTAGTGTATACTAGTTCTTCGCTCATTAAGAATAGTGTGCCCAAAGAATACATCCTCCTTTTGATAAGCCGTAATCCATATGTATACAGCAATAACACAATATTGTTTTATAAAATTGTGCAGAATAATTGTATTTAATAACTTAAAAATAAACAAAAATATTGTAAAAATTTTATTGTTAGCGCTTATTTACTGTTTATGGGAATTCTCTATTCTGTTTACATTCTCTTTTTTGAAGTTTTATTAAGCTTTCCGTCTAAATTAAGTTTGCCTTTTTCACGGTGAGAACCATTGTTACTACTATTGTATTACGTAATTGGGACTATATTTACTGCCTCTGTTAATTCCCCAAATAAGACCTTATCGTATTATGTAAAGAAGCAACCCTAGAATTGAACAACTGGGGATATATTGTCTTTGAAATGATGAAAAATGAAACTCCTTTGTTAAAATTTCGAATATTTTGTCCTATATTAAGTTCTCCCGGAGAACTCAATACAGAAGCGAATATTGAAACCTCGAACAAAGGCGGCTCATTTTTCATTTGCTGATGGGCCGTATATCTTATTTGTTTAATTATATTGTTACTTTTTTACTATTGATATCAACGGTGGTATTAAGAAAGAAAAGATGCCTCTGATCATCTGAGCTTTAAGAATACAATACGTGCTAATATACATATATATCATGGAAAGTTCTTAAAATAACTAACAATGAGGGAGATAGATAGATAGAGAAACTTCTTCATCGTGTATCGACAATTTCTTGGTAAACATTCCTTATGACCTCTATAAGGCCTATTGTGTTGACAGATGTCTATCTGATCACTATAGCCAGGACCTTGAAATTTCAATTCCAAAGGCGGTAAATAAATCTCAATGTTACTTTAGGCGATATTATTGTGCAAATTCTTTAACCTTGTTCAACAACTACTTGTCTAACGAGACATGGCTTTCAGTTTTTGAATGCACCCAAGTCGATGACGGCTTCAATAATTTCCTTGAGACAATTTCATATTACATCAATCTATGTTTTCCACTTTTAAAAGTATATGATCATAAACAGAAGTCCACATGGATAAATAAAGAAGTCACTCAAGCCAGGGACACATTATCATGCCTTAAAGAAATTAGTGACAGATTTCCATGTTACAAAATGGACTATTTGAAGTATGAAGCCTTTTATAAGAAATTCATAGCACAGAAAGAAAAAGAAGCTAATGATCAATATATCTTGCAATCCGCCAACAGAAGCAAAGCTGTTTGGAGTGTTATAAAGAAGAAGAGACCTACTCCTTTGAGTGAAACACATCTTCCGGAATTTTCCATCTACGGAGGATGGAAAATTCCGTTGTTGTTTCTTCGGTCAAAACGCTTGTTGATAACACCTTCCGACAAGCAGATACTTACCCAGAAATCACCGCTACTTCTATCAATTCCTTCTTTTTGTCTGCAATCACACCCGACGACATACATCAAGCGGTTATAAGACTTGCGACATCATTTACTGAATCCGATGATCCTATGTGCTCCTTTCTTCTGAAACACTGTTACAAATTGCTTTTGGATTCACTGACCTACTTGTTTAACTTATCCATAAATGAAGGTATATTTCCTACTGCGTTTAAAACAGCCATAGTAAAACCATTATTTAAAAAAGGTAATTGCAACAACCTCAGTAACTATAGACCCATTAGCCTATTATCGGTTATCTCTAAGATATTCGAAAGCATCATAAACAGAAATCTTATTTGCTACTTCAATCACTTTAATCTTTTGTCTGAAAATCAACATGGCTTTCGTAGCAATCACTCCACAGATACAGCGCTGTTCGGTTTTTTCAAAGAAGTTACCAAATGTGTGGATAGCAGACGTCCCTGCATGGCAATGTGTATCGATCTTTCGAAAGCGTTTGACTGTGTCAATCATTCGATCCTGCTACATAAACTGGAAAGTTATGGTATCAGAGGGGTGGCGCACAAGTGGTTTGAATATTATTTAGACAAAAGAAGCCAATCTGTATTTTGCTACGGCAAGAAATCTAAACCTCTTGTATTAAATATGGGTGTTCCTCAGGGGTCAATACTAGGGCCTTCACTGTTTCTGGTTTATATCAATGACATTCAAAAATGCATTGACTCCTCGGCTAAGTTATCGATATATGCAGATGACATTAACATCGTTCTGCAAGCGGATAATACCGCACTCCTCGTAAAAAACGCAAACATCATATTGTAATCTCGTCACAGATGCTGGAACCCTTGGCTCTGGAAAACTATTTATATTTTAATTTGTAAAGATGTAGTGCTGTGATTTTTTTACATTTTAAGTTGACATAGGAAAGTTTTTCCGGTAATTTTATGTATGTATGTCCAAATGTAAAACCACTGGTAAAATATATATATTATATATATATTTGAAAAGATATCAGAGTGGATGGCTGTGAATAGACTTGTCTTGAATATGGAGAAAACGCATTGCATCTTATTCAGAAATCGCAACAATCGTGAACTGTCTGGATTATATTTCAGAGATACCTTTAACCCTTTTGTTACTTCAACGAAAATATTAGGTATTCGGTTCGATGAAAACTTACAGTGGTCCGGTCACATCGATGAAGTTTGTAAAAATCTCTCTAGTATCTGTTTTGCATTATATAATTTGAGAAGATCCTGCAGCACAGAAGTTATGAAAACTTTTTACCTTTCTCACTTTCATTCGAAAATGTAATACGGAGTAATTCATTGGGGTAATTGCACGGATGTGCAACGAGTCTTTTTGCTACAAAAGAGAGCTATTCGTACTATATATGGGCTAGGCTGGCGGGATTCGTGCCATCCTATTTTTCGAGAGAAATCTATTCCTACCTTTTACGATATCTACATCTTAGAGACCGGCGTGAAAAGAGCAGCCAAAGATAGCAGCCAATTTTTCCGAAGATACCCGAACGTACATAGGCGTACTGCTTAGCTATATTATCTAAGACCATTTTAATTGAAAATCAAAAAAATATAATCTTTCTCAACCTAACACACACAGACGCGGCACACCTGCCACATGTTACCAGATAGACGTTTGCTGCAAATATCATCGATTTGCAAAGGGTTCCAGGGGGACACTACCTAAGACCACTTTACAAAAAAATTAAAAAATGATATTCCTTTTAAAGCTAACACACACAGACGCGGCACACCTCCCACATGTTACCAGATAGACGTTTGCAGCAAATATAATCGATTTGCAAAGGGTCCCCGGGGGACATTACCTAAGACCACTTTACTAAAAAATTAAAAAATTATATTCTTTTTCAAGCTAACACATACAGACGCGGCACACCTGCCACATGTTACCAGATAGACGTTTGCTGCAAATATAATCGACTTGCAAAGGGTCCCAGGGGGACATTACCTGAGACCACTTTACTAAAAAATTAAAAAATTATATTCTTTTTCAAGCTAACACATACAGACGCGGCACACCTGCCACATGTTACCAGATAGACATTTACTGCAAATATAATCGATTTGCAAAGGGTCCCCGGGGGACATTACCTGAGACCACTTTACTAAAAAATTAAAAAATTATATTCTTTTTCAAGCTAACACATATAGACGCGGCACACCTGCCACATGTTACCAGATAGACATTTGCTACAAATATAATCGATTTGCAAAGGGTCCCCGGGGGGACATTACCTAAGACCACTTTACTAAAAAATTAAAAATTATATTCTTTTTCAAGCTAACACATACAGACGCGGCACACCTGCCACATGTTACCAGATAGACGTTTGCTGCAAATATAATCGACTTGCAAAGGGTCCCAGGGGGACATTACCTGAGACCACTTTACTAAAAAATTAAAAAATTATATTCTTTTTCAAGCTAACACATACAGACGCGGCACACCTGCCACATGTTACCAGATAGACATTTACTGCAAATATAATCGATTTGCAAAGGGTCCCCGGGGGACATTACCTGAGACCACTTTACTAAAAAATTAAAAAATTATATTCTTTTTCAAGCTAACACATATAGACGCGGCACACCTGCCACATGTTACCAGATAGACATTTGCTACAAATATAATCGATTTGCAAAGGGTCCCAGGGGGACATTACCTAAGACCACTTTACTAAAAAATTAAAAAATTATATTCTTTTTCAAGCTAACACATACAGACGCGGCACACCTGCCACATGTTACCAGATAGACGTTTGCTGCAAATATAATCGACTTGCAAAGGGTCCCAGGGGGACATTACCTAAGACCACTTTACTAAAAAATTAAAAAATTATATTCTTTTTCAAGCTAACACATACAGACGCGGTACACCTGCCACATGTTACCAGATAGATGTTTGCTGCAAATATAATCGATTTGCAAAGGGTCCCAGGGGGACATTACCTAAGACCACTTTACTAAACAATTAAAAAATTATATTCTTTTTCAATCTAACACATACAGACGCGGCACACCTGCCACATGTTACCAGATAGACGTTTGCTGCAAATATAATCGATTTGCAAAGGGTCCCAGGGGACATTACCTGAGACCACTTTACTAAAAAATTAAAAAATTATATTCTTTTTCAAGCTAACACATACAGACGCGGCACACCTGCCACCCACATGTTACCAGATAGACGTTTGCTACAAATATAATCGATTTGCAAAGGGTCCCAGGGGGACATTACCTAAGACCACTTTACTAAAAAATTAAATAATTATATTCCTTTTCAAGCTAACACATACAGACGCGGCACACCTGCCACATGTTACCAGATAGACGTTTGCTACAAATATAATCGATTTGCAAAGGGTCCCAGGGGGACATTACCTGAGACCACTTTACTAAAAAATTAAAAAATTATATTCTTTTTCAAGCTAACACATATAGACGCGGCACACCTGCCACATGTTACCAGATAGACATTTGCTACAAATATAATCGATTTGCAAAGGGTCCCAGGGGGACATTATCTGAGACCACTTTACTAAAAAATTAAAAAATTATATTCTTTTTCAAGCTAACACATACAGACGCGGCACACCTGCCACATATTACCAGATAGACGTTTGCTGCAAATATAATCGACTTGCAAAGGGTCCCAGGGGGACATTACCTAAGACCACTTTACTAAAAAATTAAAAAATTATATTCTTTTTCAAGCTAACACATACAGACGCGGTACACCTGCCACATGTTACCAGATAGATGTTTGCTGCAAATATAATCGACTTGCAAAGGGTCCCAGGGGGACATTACCTAAGACCACTTTACTAAACAATTAAAAAATTATATTCTTTTTCAAGCTAACACATACAGACGCGGCACACCTGCCACATGTTACCAGATAGACGTTTGCTGCAAATATAATCGATTTGCAAAGGGTCCCAGGGGGACATTACCTGAGACCACTTTACTAAAAAATTAAAAAATTATATTCTTTTTCAAGCTAACACATACAGACGCGGCACACCTGCCACATGTTACCAGATAGACGTTTGCTACAAATATAATCGATTTGCAAAGGGTCCCAGGGGACATTACCTGAGACCACTTTACTAAAAAATTAAAAAATTATATTCTTTTTCAAGCTAACACATATAGACGCGGCACACCTGCCACATGTTACCAGATAGACATTTGCTACAAATATAATCGATTTGCAAAGGGTCCCCGGGGGACATTACCTAAGACCACTTTACTAAAAAATTAAAAAATTATATTCTTTTTCAAGCTAACACATACAGACGCGGCACACCTGCCACATGTTACCAGATAGACGTTTGCTGCAAATATAATCGACTTGCAAAGGGTCCCAGGGGGACATTACCTAAGACCACTTTACTAAAAAATTAAAAAATTATATTCTTTTTCAAGCTAACACATACAGACGCGGTACACCTGCCACATGTTACCAGATAGATGTTTGCTGCAAATATAATCGACTTGCAAAGGGTCCCAGGGGGACATTACCTAAGACCACTTTACTAAACAATTAAAAAATTATATTCTTTTTCAATCTAACACATACAGACGCGGCACACCTGCCACATGTTACCAGATAGACGTTTGCTGCAAATATAATCGATTTGCAAAGGGTCCCAGGGGGACATTACCTGAGACCACTTTACTAAAAAATTAAAAAATTATATTCTTTTTTCAAGCTAACACATACAGACGCGGCACACCTGCCACATGTTACCAGATAGACGTTTGCTACAAATATAATCGATTTGCAAAGGGTCCCAGGGGGACATTACCTGAGACCACTTTACTAAAAAATTAAAAAATTATATTCTTTTTCAAGCTAACACATATAGACGCGGCACACCTGCCATATGTTACCAGATAGACGTTTGCTACAAATATAATCGATTTGCAAAGGGTCCCAGGGGACATTACCTGAGACCACTTTACTAAAAAATTAAATAATTATATTCCTTTTCAAGCTAACACATACAGACGCGGCACACCTGCCACATGTTACCAGATAGACGTTTGCTACAAATATAATCGATTTGCAAAGGGTCCCAGGGGTACATTACCTGAGACCACTTTACTAAAAATTAAAAAATTATATTCTTTTTCAAGCTAACACATACAGACGCGGCACACCTGCCACATGTTACCAGATAGACGTTTGCTACAAATATAATCGACTTGCAAAGGGTCCCAGGGGTACATTACCTGAGACCACTTTACTAAAAAAAATTAAAAAATTATATTCTTTTTCAAGCTAACACATATAGACGCGGCACACCTGCCATATGTTACCAGATAGACATTTGCTGCAAATATAATCGACTTGCAAAGGGTCCCAGGGGGACATTACCTAAGACCACTTTACTAAAAAATTAAAAAATTATATTCTTTTTCAAGCTAACACATACAGACGCGGTACACCTGCCACATGTTACCAGATAGATGTTTGCTGCAAATATAATCGACTTGCAAAGGGTCCCAGGGGGACATTACCTAAGACCACTTTACTAAACAATTAAAAAATTATATTCTTTTTCAAGCTAACACATACAGACGCGGTACACCTGCCACATGTTACCAGATAGATGTTTGCTGCAAATATAATCGACTTGCAAAGGGTCCCAGGGGGACATTACCTAAGACCACTTTACTAAACAATTAAAAAATTATATTCTTTTTCAATCTAACACATACAGACGCGGCACACCTGCCACATGTTACCAGATAGACGTTTGCTGCAAATATAATCGATTTGCAAAGGGTCCCAGGGGGACATTACCTGAGACCACTTTACTAAAAAATTAAAAAATTATATTCTTTTTCAAGCTAACACATACAGACGCGGCACACCTGCCACATGTTACCAGATAGACGTTTGCTACAAATATAATCGATTTGCAAAGGGTCCCAGGGGGACATTACCTGAGACCACTTTACTAAAAAATTAAAAAATTATATTCTTTTTCAAGCTAACACATATAGACGCGGCACACCTGCCATATGTTACCAGATAGACATTTGCTGCAAATCTAATCGATTTGCAAAGGGTCCCAGGGGGACATTACCTAAGACCACTTTACTAAAAAATTAAATAATTATATTCCTTTTCAAGCTAACACATACAGACGCGGCACACCTGCCACATGTTACCAGATAGACGTTTGCTACAAATATAATCGACTTGCAAAGGGTCCCAGGGGTACATTACCTGAGACCACTTTACTAAAAAATTATATTCTTTTTCAAGCTAACACATACAGACGCGGCACACCTGCCACATGTTACCAGATAGACGTTTGCTACAAATATAATCGACTTGCAAAGGGTCCCAGGGGTACATTACCTGAGACCACTTTACTAAAAAATTAAAAAATTATATTCTTTTTCAAGCTAACACATACAGACGCGGCACACCTGCCACATGTTACCAGATAGACGTTTGCTACAAATATAATCGATTTGCAAAGGGTCCCAGGGGGACATTACCTGAGACCACTTTACTAAAAAATTAAAAAATTATATTCTTTTTCAAGCTAACACATATAGACGCGGCACACCTGCCATATGTTACCAGATAGACATTTGCTGCAAATCTAATCGATTTGCAAAGGGTCCCAGGGGACATTACCTAAGACCACTTTACTAAAAATTAAATAATTATATTCCTTTTCAAGCTAACACATACAGACGCGGCACACCTGCCACATGTTACCAGATAGACGTTTGCTACAAATATAATCGACTTGCAAAGGGTCCCAGGGGTACATTACCTGAGACCACTTTACTAAAAAATTATATTCTTTTTCAAGCTAACACATACAGACGCGGCACACCTGCCACATGTTACCAGATAGACGTTTGCTACAAATATAATCGACTTGCAAAGGGTCCCAGGGTACATTACCTGAGACCACTTTACTAAAAAATTAAAAAATTATATTCTTTTTCAAGCTAACACATACAGACGCGGCACACCTGCCACATGTTACCAGATAGACGTTTGCTACAAATATAATCGATTTGCAAAGGGTCCCAGGGGGACATTACCTGAGACCACTTTACTAAAAAATTAAAAAATTATATTCTTTTTCAAGCTAACACATATAGACGCGGCACACCTGCCATATGTTACCAGATAGACATTTGCTGCAAATCTAATCGATTTGCAAAGGGTCCCAGGGGGACATTACCTAAGACCACTTTACTAAAAAATTAAATAATTATATTCCTTTTCAAGCTAACACATACAGACGCGGCACACCTGCCACATGTTACCAGATAGACGTTTGCTACAAATATAATCGACTTGCAAAGGGTCCCAGGGGTACATTACCTGAGACCACTTTACTAAAAAATTATATTCTTTTTCAAGCTAACACATACAGACGCGGTACACCTGCCACATGTTACCAGATAGATGTTTGCTGCAAATATAATCGACTTGCAAAGGGTCCCAGGGGGACATTACCTAAGACCACTTTACTAAACAATTAAAAAATTATATTCTTTTTCAAGCTAACACATACAGACGCGGCACACCTGCCACATGTTACCAGATAGACGTTTGCTACAAATATAATCGACTTGCAAAGGGTCCCAGGGGTACATTACCTGAGACCACTTTACTAAAAAATTAAAAAATTATATTCTTTTTCAAGCTAACACATATAGACGCGGCACACCTGCCATATGTTACCAGATAGACATTTGCTGCAAATATAATCGATTTGCAAAGGGTCCCCGGGGGACATTACCTAAGACCACTTTACTAAAAAATTAAAAAATTATATTCTTTTTCAAGCTAACACATACAGACGCGGCACACCTGCCACATGTTACCAGATAGACGATTGCTGCAAATATAATCGACTTGCAAAGGGTCCCAGGGGGACATTACCTAAGACCACTTTACTAAAAAATTAAAAAATTATATTCTTTTTCAAGCTAACACATACAGACGCGGTACACCTGCCACATGTTACCAGATAGATGTTTGCTGCAAATATAATCGACTTGCAAAGGGTCCCAGGGGGACATTACCTAAGACCACTTTACTAAACAATTAAAAAATTATATTCTTTTTCAAGCTAACACATACAGACGCGGCACACCTGCCACATGTTACCAGATAGACGTTTGCTGCAAATATAATCGATTTGCAAAGGGTCCCAGGGGACATTACCTGAGACCACTTTACTAAAAAATTAAAAAATTATATTCTTTTTCAAGCTAACACATACAGACGCGGCACACCTGCCACATGTTACCAGATAGATGTTTGCTGCAAATATAATCGACTTGCAAAGGGTCCCAGGGGGACATTACCTAAGACCACTTTACTAAACAATTAAAAAATTATATTCTTTTTCAAGCTAACACATACAGACGCGGCACACCTGCCACATGTTACCAGATAGACGTTTGCTACAAATATAATCGATTTGCAAAGGGTCCCAGGGGGACATTACCTGAGACCACTTTACTAAAAAATTAAAAAATTATATTCTTTTTCAAGCTAACACATATAGACGCGGCACACCTGCCACATGTTACCAGATAGACATTTGCTACAAATATAATCGATTTGCAAAGGGTCCCAGGGGACATTATCTGAGACCACTTTACTAAAAA
Organism: Holotrichia oblita; assembly: GCA_023690525.1. Classification (NCBI taxonomy): domain Eukaryota; kingdom Metazoa; phylum Arthropoda; class Insecta; order Coleoptera; family Scarabaeidae; genus Holotrichia; species Holotrichia oblita. Next base: position 58,325,783 of record CM043020.1, read on the forward strand.
ATTAAAAAATTATATTCTTTTTCAAGCTAACACATACAGACGCGGCACACCTGCCACATATTACCAGATAGACGTTTGCTGCAAATATAATCGATTTGCAAAGGGTCCCAGGGGGACATTACCTAAGACCACTTTACTAAAAAATTATAATCCTTTTGAAGCTAACACACAGACACGCGACACACGTGCCACATGTTATCAGATAGACGTTTGCTGCAAATATAATCGATTTGCAAAGGGTTCCAGGGGGACACTACCTAAGACCACTTTACAAAAAAATTAAAAAATCATATTCCTTTTCAAGCTAACACATACAGACGCGGCACACCTGCCACATGTTGACAGATAGACGTTTGCTGCAAATATAATCGATTTGCAAAGGGTCCCAGGGGAACATTACCTGAGACCACTTTACAAAAAAATTAAAGACGATATTCTTTTTCAAGCTAACACATACAGATGCGGCAACGTTGATAATTAATACATAGTTGTATATATTGATACGACTTGGAAACTCCCAGGAAGCGACGTATAGGTATGCATCTTCCTTGAAAGAAATTAAGTGTTTACATGTTCATCTGGTATAAATTTCGTATAAATTTGGTCTATAAATGAAGTATTGTTTTTTACTGTTAATAGGAGTGGCAAAGATTACATAAGTTGTTTTTGAATTTTTGTAGCGGGCTTACTGTATCAGTGGTAGATGTTAAGCATTTAGCATGAATAAATCTGCAGCACATATTGCATTTGAAGTATTCATCGTGTGTAGGTTTATTACAATATAAACATCTTTGTGCCACCATTGACGATTTCGATAAGAGGAAGTATTTAAGCTCAGACCGATAGTTATCCATGTCTACATATGTAAGAAGAGACTTGTTTTGACATATATTTTTAAAATAATATATTATGTACATGCCACAATCCCAAACGAAAGCGGAAAGAAAGCTATTATTTTAACAACACAAAAATAAATCTTAACGTGAAGAAGTGTAATACTACGTAATAATAATAAACCTAGGTATTCTAAAAGAGTTATATATGATGAATGCAAAAAAACGACTAATATAACAAACCAAACCCAAAATTATGGTACTATTTCTCAGAATTTATTCTAAAGAGTATAAATAACTAACAAACAACTAACCTATGAACGTATGTATCTTAAAAAATACTCGAAAAAATACCTCATATATTACACAGAAAATTATTATCCACCTGCTTAATTTCGACTGAATCGAACAAATCGCACAACAAAATCTGTATTTATCACAATAATACCTACACAGCAACACTTCAGACTGAAAACACCTAACCTGTGGCAATATACATTACTACAGATAAGTATGTATTTGTAACATCAGGAAACAACAATACTTTACATTTTAATGCCTGTATGTAATCTGCGCAATAATGCAAAATCGCGATAGGCGCTTTTACTCATTGTAAGCGCAACCAATAGCGACAGCATTACTTTTCTTTCAACATGTAGCGCGGGCAATTTTAAAATAACTAATAAAAATACAATAATTATGTTCTATTAGAACTTAATTGACTTACCTACTACTAAGTTATTTGTGAAAAACTTGACGCAGCCAATCTCTGCTTAAGATATTGCTTATTACGATCATGTAATAAACAAGTAATTCTACATATGTATTGTGGGCGAAAAATAAGTGCTGAAAATAAAGTGGTCTCAGGTAATGTCTCCCTGGGACCCTTTCCAAATCGATTATATTTGCAGCAATCGTCTATCTGGTAACATGTGGCAGGTGTGCCGCGTCTGTATGTGTTAGCTTGAAAAAGAATATAATTTTTTAATTTTTTAGTGAAGTGGTCTCAGGTAATGTCCCCCTGGGACCCTTTGCAAGTCGATTATATTTGTAGCAAACGTCTATCTGGTAACATGTGGCAGGTGTGCCGCATCTGTATGTGTTAGCTTGAAAAAGAATATAATTTTTTAATTTTTTAGCAAAGTGGTCTCAGGTAATGTCCCCCGGGGACCCTTTGCAAATCGATTATATTTGCAGCAAATGTCTATCTGGTAACATGTGGCAGGTGTGCCGCGTCTGTATGTGTTAGCTTGAAAAAGAATATAATTTTTGAATTTTTTAGTAAAGTGGTCTCAGGTAATGTACCCCTGGGACCCTTTGCAAGTCGATTATATTTGTAGCAAACGTCTATCTGGTAACATGTGGCAGGTGTGCCGCGTCTGTATGTGTTAGCTTGAAAAAGAATATAATTTTTTAATTTTTTAGTAATGTGGTCTTAGATAATGTCCCCCTGGGACCCTTTGCAAATCGATTATATTTGTAGCAAACGTCTATCTGGTAACATGTGGCAGTTGTGCCGCGTCTGTATGTGTTAGCTTGAAAAAGAATATAATTTTTTAATTTTTTAGTAATGTGGTCTCAGATAGTGTCCCCCTGGGACCCTTTGCAAATCGATTATATTTGCAGCAAACGTCTATCTGGTAACATGTGGCAGGTGTGCCGCGTCTGTATGTGTTAGCTTGAAAAGGAATATAATTATTTAATTTTTTAGTAAAGTGGTCTTAGGTAATGTCCCCTGGGACCCTTTGCAAATCGATTATATTCGCAGCAAATGTCTATCTGGTAACATGTGGCAGGTGTGCCGCGTCTATATGTGTTAGCTTGAAAAAGAATATAATTTTTTAATTTTTTAGTAAAGTGGTCTCAGGTAATGTCCCCTTGGGACCCTTTGCAAATCGATTATATTTGTAGCAAACGTCTATCTGGTAACATGTGGCAGGTGTGCCGCGTCTGTTTGTGTTAGCTTGAAAAAGAATATAATTTTTTAATTTTTTAGTAAAGTGGTCTCAGGTAATGTCCCCGGGGACCCTTTGCAAATCGATTATATTTGCAGTAAATGTCTATCTGGTAACATGTGGCAGGTGTGCCGCGTCTATATGTGTTAGCTTGAAAAAGAATATAATTTTTTAATTTTTTAGTAAAGTGGTCTCAGGTAATGTCCCCCTGGGATCCTTTGCAAATCGATTATATTTGTAGCAAACGTCTATCTGGTAACATGTGGCAGGTGTGCCGCGTCTGTATGTGTTAGCTTGAAAAAGAATATAATTTTTGAATTTTTTAGTAAAGTGGTCTCAGGTAATGTACCCCTGGGACCCTTTTGCAAGTCGATTATATTTGTAGCAAACGTCTATCTGGTAACATGTGGCAGGTGTGCCGCGTCTGTATGTGTTAGCTTGAAAAAGAATATAATTTTTTAATTTTTTAGTAAAGTACTCTCAGGTAATGTCCCCCTGGGACCCTTTGCAAATCGATTATATTTGCAGCAAATGTCTATCTGGTAACATATGGCAGGTGTGCCGCGTCTGTATGTGTTAGCTTGAAAAAGAATATAATTATTTAATTTTTTAGTAAAGTGGTCTTAGGTAATGTCCCCCTGGGACCCTTTGCAAATCGATTATATTTGCAGCAAATGTCTATCTGGTAACATATGGCAGGTGTACCGCGTCTGTATGTGTTAGCTTGAAAAAGAATATAATTTTTTAATTTTTTAGTAAAGTGGTCTTAGGTAATGTCCCCCTGGGACCCTTTGCAAGTCGATGATATTTGCAGCAAACGTCTATCTGGTAACATGTGGCAGGTGTGCCGCGTCTGTATGTGTTAGCTTGAAAAAGAATATAATTTTTTAATTGTTTAGTAAAGTGGTCTGAGGTAATGTCCCCCTGGGACCCTTTGCAAGTCGATTATATTTGCAGCAAACATCTATCTGGTAACATGTGGCAGGTGTACCGCGTCTGTATGTGTTAGCTTGAAAAAGAATATAATTTTTGAATTTTTTAGTAAAGTGGTCTCAGGTAATGTACCCCTGGGACCCTTTGCAAGTCGATTATATTTGTAGCAAACGTCTATCTGGTAACATGTGGCAGGTGTGCCGCGTCTGTATGTGTTAGCTTGAAAAAGAATATAATTTTTTAATTTTTTAGTAAAGTACTCTCAGGTAATGTCCCCCTGGGACCCTTTGCAAATCGATTATATTTGCAGCAAATGTCTATCTGGTAACATATGGCAGGTGTGCCGCGTCTGTATGTGTTAGCTTGAAAAAGAATATAATTTTTGAATTTTTTAGTAAAGTGGTCTCAGGTAATGTCCCCCTGGGACCCTTTGCAAATCGATTATATTCGCAGCAAATGTCTATCTGGTAACATGTGGCAGGTGTGCCGCGTCTGTATGTGTTAGCTTGAAAAAGAATATAATTTTTTAATTTTTTAGTAAAGTGGTCTCAGGTAATGTCCCCTGGGGACCCTTTGCAAATCGATTATATTTGCAGTAAATGTCTATCTGGTAACATGTGGCACGTGTGCCGCGTCTATATGTGTTAGCTTGAAAAAGAATACAATTTTTTAATTTTTTAGTAAAGTGGTCTCAGGTAATGTCCCCCTGGGACCCTTTGCAAATCGATTATATTTGTAGCAAACGTCTATCTGGTAACATGTGGCAGGTGTGCCGCGTCTGTATGTGTTAGCTTGAAAAAGAATATAATTTTTTAATTTTTTAGTAAAGTGGTCTCAGGTAATGTACCCCTGGGACCCTTTGCAAGTCGATTATATTTGTAGCAAACGTCTATCTGGTAACATGTGGCAGGTGTGCCGCGTCTGTATGTGTTAGCTTGAAAAAGAATATAATTTTTTAATTTTTTAGTAAAGTACTCTCAGGTAATGTCCCCCTGGGACCCTTTGCAAATCGATTATATTTGCAGCAAATGTCTATCTGGTAACATATGGCAGGTGTGCCGCGTCTGTATGTGTTAGCTTGAAAAAGAATATAATTTTTTAATTTTTTAGTAAAGTGGTCTCAGGTAATGTCCCCCGGGGACCCTTTGCAAATCGATTATATTTGCAGTAAATGTCTATCTGGTAACATGTGGCACGTGTGCCGCGTCTATATGTGTTAGCTTGAAAAAGAATACAATTTTTTAATTTTTTAGTAAAGTGGTCTCAGGTAATGTCCCCCTGGGACCCTTTGCAAATCGATTATATTTGTAGCAAACGTCTATCTGGTAACATGTGGCAGGTGTGCCGCGTCTGTATGTGTTAGCTTGAAAAAGAATATAATTTTTTAATTTTTTAGTAAAGTGGTCTCAGGTAATGTACCCCTGGGACCCTTTGCAAGTCGATTATATTTGTAGCAAACGTCTATCTGGTAACATGTGGCAGGTGTGCCGCGTCTGTATGTGTTAGCTTGAAAAAGAATATAATTTTTTAATTTTTTAGTAATGTGGTCTTAGATAATGTCCCCCTGGAACCCTTTGCAAATCGATTATATTTGTAGCAAACGTCTATCTGGTAACATGTGGCAGTTGTGCCGCGTCTGTATGTGTTAGCTTGAAAAAGAATATAATTTTTTAATTTTTTAGTAATGTGGTCTCAGATAATGTCCCCCTGGGACCCTTTGCAAATCGATTATATTTGCAGCAAACGTCTATCTGGTAACATGTGGCAGGTGTGCCGCGTCTGTATGTGTTAGCTTGAAAAGGAATATAATTATTTAATTTTTTAGTAAAGTGGTCTTAGGTAATGTCCCCCTGGGACCCTTTGCAAATCGATTATATTCGCAGCAAATGTCTATCTGGTAACATGTGGCAGGTGTGCCGCGTCTATATGTGTTAGCTTGAAAAAGAATATAATTTTTTAATTTTTTAGTAAAGTGGTCTCAGGTAATGTCCCCTGGGACCCTTTGCAAATCGATTATATTTGTAGCAAACGTCTATCTGGTAACATGTGGCAGGTGTGCCGCGTCTGTTTGTGTTAGCTTGAAAAAGAATATAATTTTTTAATTTTTTAGTAAAGTGGTCTCAGGTAATGTCCCCCGGGGACCCTTTGCAAATCGATTATATTTGCAGTAAATGTCTATCTGGTAACATGTGGCAGGTGTGCCGCGTCTATATGTGTTAGCTTGAAAAAGAATATAATTTTTTAATTTTTTAGTAAAGTGGTCTCAGGTAATGTCCCCTGGGACCCTTTGCAAATCGATTATATTTGTAGCAAACGTCTATCTGGTAACATGTGGCAGGTGTGCCGCGTCTGTATGTGTTAGCTTGAAAAAGAATATAATTTTTGAATTTTTTAGTAAAGTGGTCTCAGGTAATGTACCCCTGGGACCCTTTGCAAGTCGATTATATTTGTAGCAAACGTCTATCTGGTAACATGTGGCAGGTGTGCCGCGTCTGTATGTGTTAGCTTGAAAAAGAATATAATTTTTTAATTTTTTAGTAAAGTACTCTCAGGTAATGTCCCCCTGGGACCCTTTGCAAATCGATTATATTTGCAGCAAATGTCTATCTGGTAACATATGGCAGGTGTGCCGCGTCTGTATGTGTTAGCTTGAAAAAGAATATAATTATTTAATTTTTTAGTAAAGTGGTCTTAGGTAATGTCCCCCTGGGACCCTTTGCAAATCGATTATATTTGCAGCAAATGTCTATCTGGTAACATATGGCAGGTGTACCGCGTCTGTATGTGTTAGCTTGAAAAAGAATATAATTTTTTAATTTTTTAGTAAAGTGGTCTTAGGTAATGTCCCCCTGGGACCCTTTGCAAGTCGATGATATTTGCAGCAAACGTCTATCTGGTAACATGTGGCAGGTGTGCCGCGTCTGTATGTGTTAGCTTGAAAAAGAATATAATTTTTTAATTGTTTAGTAAAGTGGTCTTAGGTAATGTCCCCCTGGGACCCTTTGCAAGTCGATTATATTTGCAGCAAACATCTATCTGGTAACATGTGGCAGGTGTACCGCGTCTGTATGTGTTAGCTTGAAAAAGAATATAATTTTTTAATTTTTTAGTAAAGTGGTCTTAGGTAATGTCCCCTGGGACCCTTTGCAAGTCGATTATATTTGCAGCAAACGTCTATCTGGTAACATGTGGCAGGTGTGCCGCGTCTGTATGTGTTAGCTTGAAAAAGAATATAATTTTTTAATTTTTTAGTAAAGTGGTCTTAGGTAATGTCCCCCGGGGACCCTTTGCAAATCGATTATATTTGCTGCAAACGTCTATCTGGTAACATGTGGGAGGTGTGCCGCGTCTATATGTGTTAGCTTGAAAAAGAATATAATTTTTTAATTTTTTAGTAAAGTGGTCTCAGGTAATGTCCCCCTGGGACCCTTTGCAAATCGATTATATTTGTAGCAAACGTCTATCTGGTAACATGTGGCAGGTGTGCCGCGTCTGTGTGTGTTAGGTTGAGAAAGATTATATTTTTTTGATTTTCAATTAAAATGGTCTTAGATAATATAGCTAAGCAGTACGCCTATGTACGTTCGGGTATCTTCGGAAAAATTGGCTGCTATCTTTGGCTGCTCTTTTCACACCGGTATCTTAGAGGTGGTCTCGTTTGTGTATAAACACTTCCATTCTTTCAATACCAGCATTCAACACAACTACAGGACAAGACATCCTCTGTACTTACTACCTCCTTCACACAACACTATTGCGTTTCAAAAGAACTTATTATTTATGGGCTGCAAATTATATAACAAACTTCCTTCAGAAGTAAAAGATATAAACGTTTATTTCAGATTTAGATCCACAGTCAAAAAAATTCTGTTAAATATCACTTGTTATACACTTCAGGATTTCATAGATAGTTAGTAGGACTATTTTTCTTATCAGTCTTATGTTAATTCTTTGTTTTTGACGTATTTTCATACATGTATTGTACTCTTATTTGTAATGTACATGTATCGAAATAAATACATATTATTATTATAATATGTAATATTCTTTTCAAGTTTATATGTCATAGTTGTTTTTTATTTTTAAATGAAATAATCATTATATTTTTCCCAATATTAAAATATTATGTTTGTGGGATAGTATTATTGGTTTGGCTGTATGCTTCATGGAATAAGTCTCCCAGTTATAGGTACTTTGTGACTGTGAGAACGAAAGAGATAGACACAAGGATATTATTAAGTTATAACAAAAGTGAACAAAAGCAATATTTGGAGATGCGAGTGTGGTTTAACCTGATCTATGTATTTGCGGTAGGTAGGAGCGGGTCTATTGCGAATCGACTTCACAACTACTAACTTGCGTACTTCGTATCGAGCTGCTTTTATGGCTATTATTCAAGTTAGGATTCTAGAAGGATTGTTTGACTCAAATCTTACGTTTATATTTTGTATTTCTGATTTATCTACTATTGTTTTCTAAAGGTGGAGTTAGTAATGCGTGTTTAATTAGGCTGTTGGGTATTAAAGAAAATTGTAACTATCACTGGATATTTCGCTTTACTTTAGTCAAACAGAATTAAATAAGTCAGAGTATTACAAATTAGGTCTTGAATGTGGTAGTTTAACGTAAAGAGAACAGTGATGGACACTCACCTATCCGTTTTCAAAACATTAGCTGGACGGTTTTGCATTTTTATCATATTTTTAAAAGTAACAAATTTTATGGCAGGACATAACTTCCTGTGCGCAATGTATAGATCAGTAAAAAAGTCTAATAAGGTTAATGCTAAAGTGAACTGCATTTTTAAATTTTTCAGAAACGCTATTGCTGTTATTAAAAGTGATGTGGTTGTCTCTTAGGATCTTTAACAGATGGTGTTGGATATACTAAATCTTTCATATTAGTAATCTAGATAGAAGTCCGGAGATCGTGGGAGGCAAGAGTGTTCTTCTTCTCTACCAATTAGATATTCTTCCAAGCGTCTATTCAAACATTGTCGTGTTGGTATCACATACCGTGCCTGACAGTCAGAACGACATCACCTAACAATTCTTCCAAAGTATCCTCTAGGTGACTATTTTGCATAATGAAAAGGGAACTAAAACAAAAATTAGTATTGGCTTTCCTGAAATTGTAATTATTTCATAAATAATAATTAAACACTCTGTATTTTGAAACTAGTTTATTTTATTAGACGTTTTTACTGTATTTGGTCTACAGATTACGAATACGAACTTATGACTTCACCTTGTAGAACATTCTGTATAATATGTTAGTGCTCTTGAGAATTGTTTCTTCGTATTGACAACCTTTTTCCTCTTTCATGGGCGGAGAAAATTTTCAAAAGGCATGGGGTCAGTAGACCTATTGTGCCCCCGTGCAGTTATAGTTCTCTCGGTGCAGTCGAACAACGATGTTCGTAAACTGGTGGAGAGTGAATTTACGTAATCTGGGAAGTTTATCGGGACTCCTACAGTTTCTACACAGGAGAGAGCCTATTAGGTCCAAGCTATACGAGGGAGCGTTTTTATATTCGCGGAATGGGGGATAAGGGGTGGAAATAAAAAAACCAAATTATTTTTCTTTTTCAATATATTCACCTGCAAGACGGATACATTTTTCACATCTTTCAATTAATTTATTTATACCCTCATAAAAAATGATTTCTCTTTATTTGCAAAATACGCCGAAACTGCCTCCTTGACTTCATCATCGGCAGTAAACTTTTTACCCCGCAGCTCTTTTCTCATTTTCGGAAACAGGTAATAATCACTCGGGGCCAGGTCTGGGCTGCAGGGTGGCTGATTCACAATTTCGAAGCCCACCTTATGCAGGGCAGCTAACGCAACGCGGCTCTTGTGGACGGGCGCGTTGTCGTGCAAAAGCAGCACACCTTTCGTCAATTTTCCCTGTCTTTTCTCTTTAATGGCTTCTTTTAGTCGCTCTAATATTGAAGCGTAATATTCTCCGGATATAGAAACACCTTTATCTTTATAATCAATCAACAATATTCCTTCCAAGTCCCAAAATACCGTTGGCATGAGTTTCCCAGCTGATTGTGACACTTTAAATTTCTTGGGAGGTGCTGTGCCCTTTTTATGCCATTGCATGGAGTCTTGTTTGGACTCAGGTTCATAATGATGAACCCAAGTATCGTCTCCAGTAGCAATTCGACTCAATACACCATCCTTGTCTTCATTACAGAGGTCCAAAAATGCACGCGAACACGCGATTTTTTCCATATTTCACTTTTCACTCTTGATTATGTTACTTGGTTGACGATAGCTCAAAGACTAACTGTCTAATAACAATAAAACTTCGTATTTATACTAATTATGAGTCGCTGCACAGATCACGCCCCCATTGCGCCTAATCACCCCCCTACAACCCGCTCATTCCGCGAATATAAAAACGCTCCCTCGTACATGTGTTTATTCAGCGCAATGAGCAGTTAAGATTCTTGTTAAGAATTTTAATTTGTCTCTGTTAATAAACCTGCCAGTATGGTTTGCGATATTGCTAGAGAATGCTTTGTATTCATTACATTTTGCTCAGCAGGCTCCTAGAGTTGCTTCTCAGCACAGCACCAACTACTGCGGAAGAAGCTGAAGAATGGTCTTTATGACTGCCGTCAGCGTAAAAGACATGGTTCCATCATCTCATTCCATTAATAAGCAATTCTCTGAATCTTAGTAAGCGTTATAGTACGTACTATAAGCATCATGTACAGCTAGTGCACCATTAGCCTATACAACTAAGCACCCATCACACATAAAAAACGGCTTACAACTTTTTGGATTCCATGTTTGAAATAGTAGCGAGGTGAAAATATGTAGCGTGGGTAGTCATATTTACTTTAGGTTTACAAAATGCTAAATATCGCTGTTGTTTACAAGTTGTATATGTATATTTGGCGGAATTTGTTTGTCTATCCACTTTGTGATAAAATTTAATTTAATTTAAATCAAAATATAATTAATTTTAATTTAACTTAATTTTATATTACTACGCCAAGACTGAACTGTGTCTCTACTGAGCTCGGGAACATCTCGGTTGGGTAGAGCCTTGGGATATAACAAACCCCGTTCTCTGCCCGGTATATGGTGAATAGGTACGTATATGAATATGTAAAGATATTTGGCCGAAACTCGTTAAACTCTCAAGGCACATTTTGGTGCAGATACAGAGTATCCACAATTGTAAACGGGAAAAAATTACCGTATGATTAGTGCTTATATAGGAACCACTTTTGCAACTTACCTACTTTTCAAGTAAGTTGTTTAACAGAAATAATTGTATTTCCCTGTAAGTTTTCTACGAATTACTTGTATATCCCACGTAGTTCATAGTATCTGATTTAAAATAAATTCAGAATTTAAGTTAAATGAAGAAGGAATTCAGAGTCGTTGAATTACAAATGAGAAAGATAATCTTCGATTTATTCTCATAAATGTTGTACAAGGAGTTTTACTAGGCAATAATAATTATAATTTATTACAGATTCAAATTTATTCAAATCTAGTCATATCCGGTGGGTTAAATGTAATATTTCAAATGAGAAGCTTTCCAACGTTTTAGTGTATGAAAGTTAAATGAATTAGATTTGAATTGACTCTAGCAAATGATTAACCGATAAGAGTATGAACCTTAGAAGTGTTTATAGAAGATTTTCGCTAAGTTTCATTGTTTCTGAATAAGAAATGTTCAGAAGTTTATGTTATCAGAGATATACAGAGTGCGACAAAATAGAAAACGCTGCATAGATAACCCTATAAGAAACGAAGAAATAATCGTTTCAGGACAGGTGGTTGCGGATCCAACTCTAAGTACAAGAAAGCCTGCGGAATTATCTGAAATAAGTCAACGTAGTGTCGGTCGAATTTTGAAAAGACATAAATTCCACCCTTATAAAATTCATCTGGTTCAGGAACTTCATGAAGACGATTTTGGTCGTCGTTTACAATTTTGTGAACGTGTTAGAGATCCGAATTTTTTGTTTAATATTTGTTTTTCTGATGAATGTTCCTTTTTTAACAATGGCACCGTTAATCGTCATAATTGTCGATACTGGTTAGATTCCAACCCAAAGATATTTCATGAAGTACATACTCAAAACCCTTAAAAGGAACGTTTGGGCCGGAATATTTGGCGATCGTATTGTTGGTTCATTTTTTCTACATGGTAATTTAAATGGTAACATGTATCTGGAATTACTTCACGACACTATTGATCCAATATTAACAGACATAATAGAAAGCGATAATCGATACGTTGAAGATTCTCTAATATTCCGACAGGACGGAGCTCTGGCATAATTTGCAGTAACGGTTCGTCAGTACTTGGATAATAGATTTCCTCGACATTGGATTCGAAGAAAGGGATGGATAGAATGGCCCCCACGATCTCCAGATTTATCCCCTTAGACTTTCTGTGGGGACATTTAAAAAGTAAAGTATACGCCACTTCACCTGCTTCACTAGAAGAGTTACGTCAACGTATTGTTACTGAATGTCGTCAAATAACTCCAGAAATTCTCCAACACGTCAGACTACGGTTTGAACAAAATTTATATTCATGTTTGGCAGTTAATGGTGAACACTTTCAGCATCTCTTCATAATTAAGTTTGTAATTCCTAACGTTACCGCTCTACAATGTTTTTTAATTATCTAAGTTATTTTTTAAAAGAATGTTTAGTTATATTGTGCATTTAATTGCCAATAAAATTAGCTATCATATGATGTACCACACTTTGGAATACGTAACCGTTTTTTATCCCGCTAGAGGGAGCTAAAATTAAAAGTAATGCAACCTGCAATCACGCTGCTGAATTCTTCATAAAATTACCCTTTCAATGATGTACCACACTTAGTGCCTTCCCTATTTAAATTGTAATAGTTAGAGTGACGGAGGGGAGGGGAATGATGTGTGACAGTTGTGGACATGTTGGAAAGGTGTCCCCATTAAATTAAAAATCGACCTGTTTTTGGGATTTTTTCAAAAAAATAATTCTCCTTCGAGTTATTCAATCTGTTTCGTTTTCGGTGCCGCACCCTGTATGGTTGTGGTGTTATTGTAATTAAACTTGGCCCTTTCATCGAATACATCTTTAGATTGACTTTTCTTACTCCAGAAGCCGCTAACTACTACAATGGCAAAACGCTTGGATCGTTTTACCTTATAAATTAGTAATGAGCTCTACAATTACGACTTTTGCGATATAATATAACCATAAATTGTTTTGCAATGTTGCAATTATGGTATCATTTGTAGTTGTGCAATTTGTAGTAAAACGTTTAGTTTCTCAGTCGTCCATTTTTGCTAAACTCAAAACTAAAGTGGCAAAAATTCAAAGCATTAGCTTTTAGAATTTCAGCGGATAAATAGATTAAGAATAAAACAGAAAACGTTACTGTATTTTAGTAATTACTTGGCACGTCATGTAATCTACGGTGAAAAATATATAGCCTGAATATCATTGTGTATTTAGTTACCCATTAGTGCATAATGGTCGTTTTATCGAACGTTTATATTTTTGTTGCTAAAAGAGGCTTCTGCAGTAAATATCTATCATTTATGTTAAACATATGTTATTTGAGGTTAGGCAAAGCTACTAATTAATTTCTCAATCTGTTAAAAGAGTGTTAGTACTTCAATAATAATTCCTAAAAGTTGATGGATCCAGAATTGTAAAATACCAGAAACGGAGGGTAAGTTTTTTATTTTATACATCTTATAAAATATTATAAAATTTGAATCTAACCTATTTTAGATTGCGTGTTACTGCTTCCCAATAATGAAAATTCATTTGGTTTTGTTTTTGAGTTTATAAAGTATCTTTACATTGCCTGTTTGTTTTACCCAACGTTATGCTCCGCGATAACAAGAATAATTATGAGCTCACTACCTTTTGTTTTTTGTAGGTTGTCACTCTCTCAACATTCTAGATGATGCTGAAAGTGGCGATATATACATTACTACGCCTACAGACGGAGAACAAACCATGTCGATAGTGACCTGTCTGATGATGATCATGCTGGAAATATTTGTCACTTAGGTTCTACAATGTTGAGAGCTGAAAGTGAGTTTGTACCAAGTCAACACAACTTTGAAATATCAAATGAACAATCTGATTCAGAAGATGACATAGGAACCTCTTGCACAGTTAGTTCCAAATACTGCTGCAAACCTACAAAGTACTAGTGGTCCTTCATCATCAAAAAGAAGTAAAAGAAATAAAGAAACTTGGACTAATGTAGAACCGACTTTTAGAATACAAAAACACTGCATCAAGCAAAATCCACCGCATGAAGTTTATGAAGAAAATACTCCATTGGAATTCTTCCAATTGTTTTTTGATGAAGAAGTTCTAACCAATATAGAAGAACAAACAAATTTATATGCTCTTCAAAAAATGTTCATTTGAACATTACTAGAAATGAACTTCTTGTGGTATTTGGAGGGCTCTTGTTATCTGGGTATGGTAAATATCCAAATAAGAGATTATACTGACCTAACGAGAATGATGTGCCGAAAATTTCATCCGAAAGTATAAGGCTAAATAGATTTGAGACTATTTTGCGGCATATACATATCAATGACAACAGCCAAATAGACAATCAAAATAAATTGTACAAATTTCAGCCTCTAATTGACAAGATCAATAACAATTTTAGAATTTATGGAGGCTTAGACGAAGATGGTAGCATTGACGAAAGTATGATTCCATATTATGGGAAACATTTTGCAAAACAGTTCATCAAGGGTAAGCCAATCCAATTCGGATTTAAAAATTGGGCATTATGCACAAGTAATGGATACGTGCTTAGCTTTGACATCTACACCGGAAAAAATAATGATGAATATAAATCAGATGGATTCGGTTTGGGCGGCAGCGTTGTTTTAAATCTAATAAAAAAAGCACAAATACCATCTAATGGTGGCTACAAGATTTTTGTGGATAATTATTTTCCATCTCACAAATTACTCAATCATCTAGCTACATTAGGATATTGCGCCACAGGAACTGTCAGAAGCAATAAGTTAGAGGATTGTCCACTTAGAAACCAACACAAAAAATTAACAAAAGAAAAACGCGGTTCACATAAATTTTCAAGCAACGAGATTGTACTGGTTATGCAATGGAAACACAAGTTGTGACTGCCGCTTCTAATTTTGAAACTTGTGAGATGAAAAGCACTTCGAGATACTGCAGAGCAACTAGGTCAAAAATATTGGTGCCTCAACCTAAAATATTTGATAGATACAATAAGGGAATGGGTGGAGTAGACAAACTGGATGGCCTCGTTGCAGCATACAGGACCAGAATGAGACAGCGGAAATGTGGTGGCCGATATTTGCCTACTTATTTGATGTGTCAGTGGTTAATGCTTGGTTGCTATTTAGAAAAATTCATCCATCTCACGAAATATCAAGCGGTTTGTTAAAATGCAGAAGGTACTTGCCTTTAAGCCTATTAAAAATGTATGGACAAAAGTCTACTTAAGGAAAAATTACACCAGCACCGTCCTGTGATGTTCGAGACGACACAGTAAATCATTTACCAGAATGCTGTGAAAAATAAAATAGGTGTGGCCAATGCGGAAAAATGCGAAATTTATCTGTATCAAATGTAAAAAGTCATTGCATCCGAAATTATGTTTCCTACAGTACCACACACCATAGATGTTCTTATTTTTGATATTCGTCTCTTTGTTTCCTATAGGCATAACATTCGATAAAACGAACAACCTGTATTTTTACAATAAATTAAAAAATTTTTTTTGGTTAAAATATGTTTAAATACCTTCCACCTTACTTCCCGTATTATAATATAAAAAAAAAGAAACTTTATAACCTTAGGCACTAATGGGTTAAAAGTTACGTTTTCACTATTTAAGTACATTTACTTTCTTGCTGGTATATACAGTGTGCCCGGATTTCGTAGGGACAACATGGGTAACTTTTTTATTTGAAGACTTAGAGAGACAGTTAAATTAGCAAAAAGGTGTAGATTCAAAAGCTCACTAAGAATCCATTTGCAAGTTTTACTACTTACTTCATTTGTTTAATATTGAAGAAAAACTGAAAACTTCTAATTTCTTCTATTTGCCGTAACTTTTTTATTACTTGAGATATTAAGATGCGGTTAGAAGCAGTTCAAATTGCAATCTAAATACTTTTATTGACGCTTAATAAAACAAATTTCTTTTGCGCAAATGTTTAGTAATCCCACCTAACCTCAAAATTTTAAATTGGAACCGTCTAATGTTTGTGGCTTTAAAAAAAAAGATTTTTTTCTGAATACGATCATGTATCGTATAATATGAAAATTTTGTCAAAATTTGGACAATTAAGTTTATTCTGATTACGGGCAGACATCACAACTTTTTGTTTATCGCGTTATCTGTGAAAACAACACGGTTGTCATTATACGAACCTGTCAGAAGTGTCAATGTTATTACTTCAATTTATAACGGATAATTTTGAAAAATACGATGTAATTTGTACGTATATCAAAAGTTTGAAGAGCGTAAAACTAACATTTAATAACACAAATTTCATGTGTGCTTATTATTAGTAACCTAATCTTACCTCAAAATTTTTCATTTGAACTATGTAATTTTTTTCTGAGAGCAATTGTTTATCGCATGATATGGAAACTTCTTTAAAAATTTGAAAAATTAATTCTTTTTAGGAAGCAATCTCAACTTTTTATTTATCATCATACAAGTACTCAGGAAACGATAACATCGCAGTAACTTTCACGGTGACATTAGGACAGTATCTGCCACAATAGTAAAAAGCACGATATCTGCTGGCTTGCAAGATCATCTGATTTGACTTCTTCCGATATGTTTTGTGGGGTACTGTTAAAAATAAAATCTATGATCCTACATATGTTAAAGAATTGCAAGAAACAATACTTGAGGCATCTAACACCATTAATCCCAATATTATCCACAAAGTAGTAAACAGTATTTAGACACGGTGTCAACTTTGCATTGTAAACGATGGTGATTTATATGAGCAATTTAATATTGTTGTTCATTATTTAGTAGCACAGTTGTATTTTTGTTTTATTAAGTATTTAAGTTACCGTGCGAATTAGTTCAAATCGAGTTACCATACCAGCTAACAATTGGTTAAAAATAATGTTTTCTTAAAAGAGCAACAAAAATTGCATAGTTCAAAAGAAAAATTTTGAGGTGAGATTAGGTTACGTACTAATAATAAGCATACATGAAATTTATGTTATTATGTTAGTTTTACGCTTTTCAAACTTCTGATATACGTACAAACCACATCGTATTTTTCAAAATTATCCGTTATAAATTGAAGTAATATTATTGACACTTCTGACAGGTTAGTATAATGACAACCGTGTTGTTTTCACAGATTTTCAAAATTTTGACCAAATTTTCATATGATGCGATACATGATTGTATTCAGAAACAAAATTCCTTTTAAAAGAGCTACAAAAAGTGCACGGTTGGAGTTAAAAATTTTGAGGTTAGGTGAGAGTACTAAAAATTTGCGCAAAAGAAATATGTTTTATTAAGCGTCAAAAAAGTATTTAGATTACAATTTGAATTGCTTCAAATCGCATCTTAATATCTCAAGTAATAAAAAAAGTTACGACAAATAAAAGAAATTAGGAGATTTCAGTTTTTCTCCAATATTAAACAAATGAACCATGACAAGTAAAATTTGGAAATGGATTTTTAGTGAGCTTTTGAATCTACACCTTTTTGCTAATTTAACCGTCTCTCTATGTCTTCAAATAAAAAAGTTACCCATGTTGTCCCTACGGAATCCGGGCACCCTGTATGTACATACTCACTTTGTCATATTATCATCAATATCTGATCAATATTTTCTAACATAGTTTCGCCATATCGCGACATTTTCAATCAATTTATGACAGGTAGGAAATGTAACTGACAAGCAATTTGCAATGAAAATCAACTATTAAAACCGTCGCTTAGGACGGTCCTTGATAATCACATATTAGTCCAGTAGAGGCATAGGGAATTAATACATTATGAGTTGTATAGTCCTTATAAGTTAAAAATATTTAATAGAATCAATGGTATACTATTCCAGAAGTTCTAATGAATGCCGTTTTAAACTAGTCTATATATGTAAATATCATTCAACGTATCTTGTTTAAATTTAATTAAATTTCTTGATACGAAGGCTTGCGTGACTTTCTGTAATGAATTCAGTAAATCACTACTGCTGTAATTACGTTATTTTATTATATAAAACACACATAATTACCAAATTTGCGGGGCGTGTAAAATTTTCCGGTAAATATTCGATTTTTTATTTATTGAATAACATTTATTCCGTTTTGAATATTACTTAAAATAAAGCAGTTACATATAACAACGATATTGAAAATAGATCTTCTATTCAACTTTGCAAACCATTGTAGCCTGAGTCGTTGTTCAAATGGTTAACATACACAATTATGTATATTAAATTGCGGAGAAGGAATATCTAACTTCTGTACTTTGACCTATATACATAGCGATTTCAAAGTTCCATTACTATTTAACGACAAGAGACGCAGTTAACAAAAGGAATGTATCTCCGAGTTAAACACGTTCATTAAATTAAATAATTCTCTATTCAATGCTCTATAGGCTTTCATTTCGGAGGAATTGATCCGAGAAATTCAGCCTTATTTGTCAGTGCACTAGGATTGCGTTACATTTCATTGCTTTTAATATGCGGAGTAGTGTTGACTTTTAACCTGTATTCAGTTAGATTTTAATTGCACAGTCATAATGTAAATAGCATGTGCATCATTTTTATTTTATTAAGCATTTAGCGACTATGTTGTCTATATTGTGCTAATTTTTCCTTATTATGGATACAAGAAATTTTTTAAGGTGCAATTTCTAATAAAAGTCACAAACATGCAATCTAGATAGCTTTCTTCAATATAAAATATTGACTATACAATGTATGTATGTATACTTACTTCGCACTCGCATGTAAATTATAATATATATTTCCTTGATTCCGCATAAAATACGATTTTTATTTTTATTTGGCGAAAATAAGTAAGTTAACATTATTCCTCTATTTGCACTAAAACTTAAGGACTTTCAGGAAGTAATTTAATCAAGACTGGTTATAAAAGACGTTTGATGACACAATAACGACTACGCGACCCCAACCACGACTTTCTGAAGACTTGTATCAAATAAGGGGATCTATTTGTGTATAGTTCCAGTCCACTTTGATTTTCGCTACATAAGTATTATATCTTACAATAGTATTAATTTTGAATGTAATATTTATGCCTAAAACATTGTGTAAATAAATGTTCGAAGGGCGTTTGAATTTTCAGCTTTCTATTTTTTTGCTCTAAGTTGGGTGCAAAGTACTTTTCAAGTTCTGCGAGGTTCTGGGGGTACAATTTACAGTTTATGTGATTGTTTATGGTTTTTGTAAATGGGAATACACGAACTGCTGTGCAAGAATATCTTTAGCGGTTTCCATATCAGAGACATTCTAATAAAACTGTATTTATCAGAGTTTTCAACAAACTGTTCGACACCGATTTCCATTGGTAATATAGCATCTGAGTGACCTACTCGACAAAATTTAAAAGAGATAGAAAATATTTTGGATCTAGTAGCAGAAGACCACCTTACGAGAAAAAGTTACAATATTTTAGTTTGACTGTTGCCCTAGAGAACTATTTGTATCTGTGTATGATTTAAACGGTATATAAGTAGGTATATACGTTTTTTTCGTGAAAAAAGCCCAAATGCTCGATGCACATTTGGTGTATAGCGAAGGTTTATGTTCTGATAATGCAACAATGGAAATAATTTTTTATTACAGAGTAATATAAAGTCATAGAAGATTAAATTGTTGGATTGTTGTAGTATGGTCTGTAGATATGCAATCATTATAACTATTGTATATACAGTATGAAGGCCATAAAAAAACATAAAATGTTTTGAAAATTTCTTCTACATGTCGGTTTTTGATTGCAATTGTACATGTTATTCTATATTTTATTTCAGTTATGATGTCACTAGTGGTCCGCTATGACGCCATCGATATATTTCTTTAATAGAACCTCCTATATATTTGTTCATTTCTGGTGTCTATGTAAAGTGCTGAGTTCGAAAATGTAGACCATATGGGATCTAACATTGATAGTTTGGAAGAATAGAGAACTAATAGTGACATTATAACTCACATAAAATACAGAATATGTGTAATTTAAAACAAAAATTGACTTGTAAAACAATATTTTATGACTTGAGAAATAACAAATATATTCCATACTTTATATACACAATGTATACATTCAGTTTTATAGATGTAGCTAACTGAACATCATACTATTAACCCTCTATTGCGCGACTTTATTTTTGTTTTAAGAGATATATGACCAAATATTAATTCGTTTGTCGTGGGCTTTCTAGTTTTCACTCACAACGATATAAAGAAGAGAATGTTTTCCAAAAGTCACTACTGATTTTTCAGAGGAAAATTTGTTAAATAATTACTTCAGATTAAATAAATTAGTTTTTTTTCGGGTGGTGTAGTACTCGTATCGTGCTTAAGCAGCAAGGGGTTTTATTTTCAATTTCACGTATTGTCACTATTTTTTAATAGTTTCCATGTACTTTGTTGTTGCCGAATAAAAATTATTTTTGCATGTTATATATATAAGCTTTATAAATGTTTTGTGAAAAATCACAATGTCCATTATCGCAGTACTACACAGATTTTAACATATCTTAGAAATATTTGTGTAGTACAAATGAAATGAATTTCAAAGATGTTTTCTAATATAAGTGGTTAATATATTGTTTCAGCATTAACGAATGTTTTCTGAGCTAGTGTATGGCTAACATAAAACATAAGAGCATGTTTAATATAAATGAACAATGTATTAATATAAATTAAAGGATGAACAAAGCTTGTGTTTGCTTGTTGTTTGTTTGTTTTCCGCAACTATATTGCGTGTCGTTTGAGATTATTTTATGCTACCACAACATTTATGAAATCGAGTTCGTCGACATCCGCCGACCTGTAAAAAAATTACAAAATTTGCGGTTGGACCTTTATCTCGTTTGGAGTAATATTCTTTGCATAGTGGGAATTGTTTTTCTTTTCCTATTGTGATGAGTATTGTATCCTTAACAATACAAACAAAACAAAGGTAGAAGGTATCATTCATCATTATAGAAACTAATAGGTTTTGTAAGTTGCGCTTTATTCGGGTTGGGCGGTAATTTACGCAACATTTTACCTAGCAGTTCCAATATAAGAGATTATAAACCGCAAAGTCGTTTATCCGAAGGACATAGGCATGTAGAATGTTATATTAGCGGCTTAGCTTTATTCGAACAAATAGTTTTACGAAGGATTCGTATTTTTAACGGTATGATTGAAACGGCATATATGCATGTAGTTGCCGAAACTTTAGCATATTTTGCTATAAAAAAGACAGTATGCTAGCGTTCCGCAGAATGTAAAGTACAGTTCTGTGTTAGTATTCACACAATACATGGTGTTATATTATTTAAACTTTTATCGCTAAAGATATTGTTGAACGGATTCAGTAAGCATACTCGGTATTTCAGTTATTCGTTGTTTTGTGTGTTATTGTTCATTTTACAAACATTAACTAACTTGCACATGGAACTAACGTCATAAGGGACTTTACTGTAAAACTAACCAAAACAATGAACTTCAGTATTTTACAGGGTTTGAAAATGTGCATAATTTTGTTATTTATGATACATATTTCATCAAATGAACAAAAAATCAATTGTGTAGTCTACATAATAAAAATTTAAAGCGACTTCTGAGGGGTCAATCACAGAAAATGCGTGTACTAGTTATTAAGATTGTTTCTAAGATTCTAAGATAACTGATGGAGTCGTTTGCTTACTTAAATCTCTTAATTAGTTCAGCATATTCTTCATATTAAAATCTATTAAATACATAGAGGTCATGGACCTGGCAGATCGAAATAAGGATTGCGTGGCTCCAGAAAATACTAATCCTGAACATCTGTAGTTTCAACTCAACCGTTTTTCAGCTTTAGTGTTGGAATCCAGTAAGGACAACTAAGTAAATGAATGACATGAGAGCGAGAAGCTAATATAGATTACAGTAATTTGTAGTTCGAGTCCTTGTGTCGAAATCGCTCACAACAAAACAACCCTAACAGAAAAACTGACAAACTAGTTTTGCCCGACATAACTACCCTGTCAAAACAATATTAAAATTATTTGCAAGTTTTTACGTTTTAAAGTGCTTGCCAAATAGTTTACACCACCTTATATGCGGTTTTGCAAGTATGTCATGTATTTGTCATATGCAATCATGTAAGAAGTTTTAATTAATAAACAGATAGTGGCAACCGATTGTTTAACAAACAGAATTTCTTATAAAGCACTGTGGGCTTATAGTAAACACTCGCAATTTGTTCAAGCTCGTTTTACAAGTATCTATGCTCTTGTACTATGATAGGTCTACTGATCTCGTAAAGCTTCAGCATCAACCACCGACTATGCCCGATATTTTGATAATTTCTCCACCTTGCGTCGATTTAAAAACAGTCTGCTTTACTTGAAATAACAAACTGTCATACACGAGCATTTACATATTACTCCTATTCTTGTAAAATTGTTAGATATAAAGGGCAACATATTACATAGGTAGGATTTTCATATATGTAGGTGACGAATAAAATGACGCAAGTCGAATGTAGACAATAGTTGCTTTTGCAGAATTCGAAAATAACAGGAGAGGGAGAACTAGTTAACACAAAGACAATAGAGTACAAATTTCTTGTTTTAGATAAAAAAAACAACAAAAACTTTAATCATCGCAATCAAAAATATATTAAAACATATGTATAAAGCGTTTGTTTTTCAAGATATGAAAACTGTTCTACGGCATTCTAAAATTTACCCCATACCTAGATTTAATTTTCGGTACAAGAAAATTCATCCTGCCCAAGAAGAAGGAAGCCTTGTGGATAAGCTAGAATCTCGGCTGAAACATAATATCCTTTTGTAAACTTCATCGCCGCTTTTATCAATCGTGCAATACTTTGTCGTGACAGGAGTGCATCTCGTTCGGAATACATTCCATTTACTTCAAACATCAAATACTTCAGAAAATGTTGATGTATACTGTCCAAAGTTATGAAGTCACAAGCATAAAGAGAGTGCCAGGTGCATTACTCAATTTTACTTAGCACCTAAGTAAAATATGATTTAAGTACAGTTGTGATGTGGACATTTTTTGAAACCACAACTTTTGAAAACAGCCGAACAGCCGATGTAAAAGTAAGAGTTGAAGCAAGTAAGGAAACGCTTTAGCTTTTTGATATTAAAATCTCCATGGTATATCAGGTACTTATACATAGAATTTTGTTTGTAATATTTGAGAAACCACAGCTTGAAGTTTTCTTAGGAATAAATACTGGAAAATGTGCACAATTTTAAATTCATAATTCTCAAAGAAAAAAACATTAAATCATATCTCGAAGTATAATATGTGATTAAGTTTTTTTTTGTTTCAGGGGACCATTTAGTATAGTAAAACGGTGTATTCATAGACAAACAGGGCAGCAATTTGCGGTAAAGGTCATCGATGTAGCAAAATTCACATCTAGTCCAGGTCTTAGTACAGAAGGTAAGATATAGTTTGCTTATGTCAGATGTTATTTCTGTTAACTTAATTAATAATTAACTTCATTTGATATATTGATTATATAGTTGTTTTCTTTGTGTTAATTTTAAAATTTCTTTGGTGTCTTTATTGTTAATATATTAAATCTTGCATATTTATCAATATTTGTTGTTAAACCTATTTCTCTTTATTTCGAAAGTTCTATTTATAATATTTGCAGTCTTGGTATGTTGTCGCTTGGACCGATTTACTGAATCCGAGTATATATTCTAGAATATACAAGCAAGGCAATAGTAAAAGACATTCACTTTCAAATATTCTAATAATCGGTACCATTCGCTGTTGAGACATAATTAAATTAAAATTATCAAATATAAATTGATTATTTTCCATAAAGTATACAGTTTTTGTTTTACATCGCATAGTGATATCAAATAATATATGTCAAGAAGTTATATTCATCTGTCATGTAGCAATGAGGCTAGTTATCTAGTGGCAGTTGAACACATGAGTGAGTTTTTAAATCTTACTTCACTTGTAAGATGTGCAGGAGCAACTACAAAAGCAATCCTGTGACATATCATGCTAACGTTTGAATTATATCGTAGTATAGACCTATGGGCAATTGTGATTATAAAATTTGGCTGGAGCGATCAAACGTTGATGAAGTTGATGAATATAGAGTGATTGATTGGAACCGGCCATTAGAAAGGTTGGCTCTCCTAATGATAAAATTTTTTTTGCAAAGTTGCATATGCGTATAAAGTAGGTAATTAAATGATCTATTCACTAAAAATATTTCCAAAATGGCGGCACTTGCGGAAATGCAAAAAAGAAAACTATATCATTCCATTTGAAATAAGAAAGTTCGTGTCAATTTCCGAGACCTTCGGAAGTGCTGCCATCTTGAAAATATTTTTAGTGAATAGATTTAATTACGCTGTATGCATATGCCACTTTGCAGAAATTTATTATCATTGGGAGGCCCAATCTCTGTAATCGCCGGTCTGAGTCCATCATCTTGTATATGGTCTATGGTGCATTCATTCACAAGCAGTTAGTCTACTATACATCGTTCACTTTAAGAGTGCAGCGTTAGAAAAGATAGAACCTAATTTCGCGGCTTGTGATTGGTCATTTATCGAGGCACGTACACACTATGTAAAATACTGTGCTTAGACGTATGAAATTTGTAGGGTTATAGAGCGATACGTCAAATTTGTTTATGCTCTTGTGTTCGTATATATTTGCAGCATTAACAGCAAAGTTCTTTTCAGAGCTATTACTGTATTACTTGCAAATTCAAGGTATTTATTATTATAGGTACAAGTTCATATAATATTATTTATTATTTACATATACTGACATTGTAGTTATAATTTTACTATGGCTGAAGAGGCAGTACATGATCCACTCCTCAAAAATCCTTCAGGAAAGCATATAAGTAGTAGGCAGAGGCAAATGGCATATAATTTATATTTGCAACACAAAGAAAACAGTTCAAAGTCAGCTTCTATTACATTGACTGCGAAACAACTTGGACTTGGAGAGAACAGTATGGAATATTGTGAAGGATATGCATACCGCATCAGCTGTGTCTCATTCACCTCCTAAGAAAAACTTGTACGGCATACAAGCTATGATAATTTGGATGAAGGCCAGCGGTCAGCAATCCGAAGATATGTGCATTTCTTTTCTCGAAAAATGAGTTACTTACGTGTACAAAAATATTGACCGTAAATATATTTGAATTAACATTAGCATGATCTAATTCATGTTTGTATGTTAATGCAGATGAGAATTTGCCAGACTTAAAGCGAACAACATTATGGAAAATTCTCAAAAAATTAGGATTTATGTGGGTCAAACGCAACCGAGAAAGTGTGTTAATGGCACGACAAGATATTGTTTAGTTGAATGGTTCCATTTAAAAGGACTTCTTATTGATAATTCTTTATTAAAAGTTGAATTACGGGGAACTTACTAAAAATATATTACTGACGATCCTATTACATATGTTATTGACAAAATAGTAGCAGAAAGTGTTCGCACAGTATTACGATTGCCCCTATATCATTGTAATTTGAATCCCATCGAATTAATATAGGCTCAAGTGAAGCATCATGTTGCAGCTAATAATAGAACTTTTAAGTTAGCGGAAGTAA
Organism: Holotrichia oblita; assembly: GCA_023690525.1. Classification (NCBI taxonomy): domain Eukaryota; kingdom Metazoa; phylum Arthropoda; class Insecta; order Coleoptera; family Scarabaeidae; genus Holotrichia; species Holotrichia oblita. Next base: position 58,351,356 of record CM043020.1, read on the forward strand.
AAACTTTATTATTTGACGGAGTTAATCGTGTCACCGCTGAAGTCTGGAGTAATTGCATCAAACATTGTATCGCAGAAGAAAATAAGATGTATGATTTGGATTTTGACGTATTATATCATATAAAAATATTTTAAAATATCTTCATGTGTACAATAAACTTGAAAAATACATTGTCTATATAGTTATTGTCTTTCTATATTTAAATTCTAATAAATATAACATAGTCATATAACATCTCATATACAATTTCTATATATAATTCACATTGACAGTTATTAATTAAAAACTAGCTGGTTTGTCGGTTGGGCTGCTGGCCCAAACTCGTAGAGTTTGGCGGACCAGCTAGTCTGAATAATATATTTTACAAACATAAATTTTACATTTTGAAAATAAATCCTATCATTAATTTCATTTAAGTTATAAAAAAGTTTAACAAAACTTAATAAAATAGAAGTGTATTGGTTCATAATGTTATATAGACATTATTATCTAAAATATAGTTGCAATATGTAAACAATTATGCACACTTTGTCATATATTTGTATATTTACCGCATTTGAATTGAGTCGATTTTGAATTGAGCGGTATCTTATAAAAATATTATAAAATTTGAATCTAACCTATTTAGATTGCGTGTTACTGCTTCCCAATACGAAAATTCATTTGGTTTTGTTTTTTGAGTTTATAAAGTATCTTTACATTGCCTGTTTGTTTTACCCAACGTTATGCTCCGCGATAACAAGAATAATTGTTGAGCCTACTACCTTTGTTTTTTGTAGGTTGTCACTCTCTCAACATTCTAGATGATGCTGAAAGTGGCGATATATACATTACTACGCCTACAGACGGAGAACAAACCATGTCGATAGTGACTCGTCTGATGATGATCATGTTGGAAATATTTGTCACTTAGGTTCTACAATGTTGAGAGCCGAAAGTGAGTTTGTACCAAGTCAGCACAACTTTGAAATATCAAATGAACAATCTGATTCAGAAGATGACATAGAACCTCTTGCACAGTTAGTTCCAAATACTGCTGCAAACCTACAAAGTACTAGTGGTCCTTCATCATCAAAAAGAAGTAAAAGAAATAAAGAAACTTGACTAATGGGAACCGACTTTTAGAATACAAAAACACTGCATCAAGCAAAATCCACTGCATGAAGTTTATGAAGAGAAAATACTCCATTGGAATTCTTCCAATTGTTTTTTGATGAAGAAGTTCTAACCAATATAGAAGAAATAAACAATTTATATGTTTTCTCAAAAAATGTTCATTTGAACATTAATAGAAATGAACTTCTTGTGGTATTTTGAGGGCTCTTGTTATCTGGTAATATCCAAATAAGAGATTATACCGACCTAACGAGAATGATGTGCCGAAAATTTCATCCGAAAGTATAAGGCTAAATAGATTTGAGACTATTTTGCGGCATATACATATCAATGACAACAGCCAAATAGACAATCAAAATAAATTGTACAAATTTCAGCCTCTAATTGACAAGATCAATAACAATTTTAGAATTATGGAGGCTTAGACGAAGATGGTAGCATTGACGAAAGTAAGATTCTATTATGGGAAACATTTTGCAAAACAGTTCATCAAGGGTAAGCCAATCCAATTCGGATTTAAAATTGGGCATTATGCACAAGTAATGGATACGTGCTAGCTTTGACATCTACACCGGAAAAAAATAATACGATGAATATAAATCAGATGGATTCGGTTTGGGCGGCAGCGTTGTTTTAAATCTAATAAAAAAAGCACAAATACCATCTAATGGTGGCTACAAGATTTTTGTGGATAATTATTTTCCATCTCACAAATTACTCAATCATCTAGCTACATTAGGATATTGCGCCACAGGAACTGTCAGAAGCAATAAGTTAGAGGATTGTCCACTTAGAAACCAACACAAAAAATTAACAAAAATAAAAAACGTGCGGTTCACATAAATTTTCAAGCAACGAGATTGTACTACAGGTAAATGGAAAACAATGTTGTGACTGCCGCTTCTAATTTTGAAACTTAGAGATGAAAAGCACTTCGAGATACTGCAGAGCAACTAGGTCAAAAATATTGGTGCCTAACCTAAAATATTTGATAGATACAATAAGGGAATGGGTGGAGTAGACAAACTGGATGGCCTCGTTGCAGCATACAGGACCAGAATGAGACAGCGAAATGGCAGGGCCGATATTTGCCTACCTATTTGATGTGTCAGTGGTTAATGCCATTGCTATTTAGAAAAAATCTATCCATCTCACGAAATATCAAGCGGTTTGTTAAAATGCAGAAGGTACTTGCCTTTAAGCCTATTAAAATAAAAAGTGGACAAAAAGTCTACTTAAGGAAAAATTACACCAGCACCGTCCTGTGATAAGTTCGAGACGACACAGTAAATCATTTACCAGAATGCTGTGAAAATAAATAGGTGGCCAATGCGGAAAAATGCGAAATTTATCTGTATCAAATGTGAAAAGTCATTGCATCCGAAATTATGTTTCCTACAGTACCACACACCATAGATGTTCTTATTTTTGATATTCGTCTCTTTGTTTCTATAGGTATAACATTCGATAAAACGAACAACCTGTATTTTTACAATAAATTAAAAAATTTTTTTGGTTAAAATATGTTTAAATACCTTCCACCTTACTTCCGTATTATAATATAAAAAAGAAACTTTAGTAACCTTATATACTACTGGGTTAAAAGTTACGTTTTCACTATTTAAGTACATTTACTTTCTTGCTGGTATATATACAGTGTGCCCGGATTTCGTAGGGACAACATAAAACTTTTTATTTGAAGACTAGAGAGACAGTTAGATTAGCAAAAAGGTGTGTAGATTCAAAAGCTCACTAAGAATCCATTTGCAAGTTTTACAACTTACTTCATTTGTTTAATATTGAAGAAAACTGGAAAACTTCTAATTTCTTCTATTTGCCGTAACTTTTTTATTACTTGAGATATTAAGATGTGTATTAGAAGCAGTTCAAATTGCAATTCTAAATACTTTTATTGACGCTTAATAAAACAAATCTCTTTTGCGCAAATGTTTAGTAATCCCACCTAACTCAAAATTTTAAATTGGAACCGTCTATCGTTTGTGGCTTTAAAAAAAAGATTTTTTTCTGAATACGATCATGTATCGTATAATATGAAAATTTTGTCAAAATTCTGACAATTAAGTTTATTCTGATTACGGGCAGACATCACAACTTTTTGTTTATCGCGTTATCTGTGAAACAATTATTGTTGTCATTATACGAACCTGGTCATGTCACTGTTATTATCAATTTATAACGGATAATTTTGAAAATACGATGTAATTTGTACGTATATCAAAAGTTTGAAGAGCGTAAAACTAACATTTAATAACACAAATTTCATGTGTGCTTATTATTAGTAACCTAATCTTACCTCAAAAATTTTTCATTTGAACTTAGTGTAATTTTTTTCTGAGAGCAAATTGTTTATCGCATGATATGGAAACTTCTCTAAAAATTTGAAAAATTAATTCTTTTAGGAAGCAACTTCAACTTTTTATTTATCATCATACAAGTACTCAGGAAACGATAACATCGCAGTAACTTTCACGGTGACATTAGGACAGTATCTGGGTTACAATAGTAAAAAGCACGATATCTGCTGGCTTGCAAGATCATCTGATTTGACTTCTTCCGATATGTTTTTGTGGGGTACTGTTAAAAATAAATCTATGATCCTACATATGTTAAAGAATTGCAAGAAACAATACTTGAGGCATCTAACACCATTAATCCCAATATTATCCACAAAGTAGTAAACAGTATTTAGACACGGTGTCAACTTTATTGTGTCGATGGTGATTTATATGAGCAATTTAATATTGTTGTTCATTATTTAGTAGCACAGTTGTATTCTTATTTTATTAAGTATTTAAGTTACCGTGCGAATTAGTTCAAATCGAGTTACCATACCAGCTAACAATTGGTTAAAAATAATGTTTTCTTAAAAGAGCAACAAAATTGCATAGTTCAAAAGAAAAATTTGAGGTGAGATTAGGTTACGTACTAATAATAAGCATACATGAAATTTATGTTATTATGTTAGTTTTACGCTTTTCAAACTTGATATACGTACAAACCACATCGTATTTTTCAAAATTATCCGTTATAAATTGAAGTAATATTATTGACACTTCTGACAGGTTAGTATAATGACAAACCGTGTTGTTTTCACAGATTTTCAAAATTTTGACTAAATTTTCATATGATGTGATGTATAATAGTCGTATTCAGAAACAAAATTCCTTTTAAAAGAGCTACAAAAGTGCACGGTTGGAGTTAAAATTTTGGAGGTTAGGTGAGAGTATCAAAAATTTGGTGCAAGAAATATGTTTTATTAAGCGTCAAAAGTATTTAGATTACAATTTGAATTGCTTCAAATCGCATCTTAATATCTCAAGTAATAAAAAAGTTACGACAAAAAGAAATTAGGAGATTTCCAGTTTTTCTCCAATATTAAACAAATGAACCATGATAAGTAAAATTTAAATGGATTCTTAGCAGAGCTTTTTTGAATCTACACCTTTTTGCTAATTTAACCGTTCCCTATGTCTTCAAATAAAAAGTTACCCATGTTGTCCCTACGGAATCCGGGCACCCTGTATGTACATACTCACTTTTGTCATATTATCATCAATATCTGATCAATATTTTCTAACATAGTTTCGCCATATCGCGACATTTTCAATCAATTTATGACAGGTGGTGGAAATGTAAATCTGACAAGCACTGGTAATGAAATCAACTATTAAAACTGTCGCTTAGGGGACGGTCCTTGATAATCACATATTAGTCCAGTAGAGGCATAGGGAATTAATACATTATGATGTATAGTCCTTATAAGTTAAAAATATTTAATAGAATCAATGGTATACTATTCCAGAAGTTCTAATGAATGCCGTTTCATTAGTCTATATATGTAAATACCTATTCAACGTATCTTTGTTTAAAGTAATTAAATTTCTTGATACGAAGGCTTGCGTGACTTTCTGTAATGAATTCAGTAAATCACTACTGCTGTAATTACGTTATTTTATTATATAAAACACACATAATTACCAAATTTGCGGGGCGTGTAAAATTTTCCGGTAAATATTCGATTTTTATTTATTGAATAACATTTATTCCGTTTTGAATATTACTTAAAATAAAGCAGTTACATATAACAACGATATTGAGTAGATCTTCTATTCAACTTTGCAAACCATTGTAGCCTGAGTCGTTGTTCAAATGGTTAACATACACAATTATGTATATTAAATTGCGAGAAGTGAATATCTAACTTCTGTACTTTGACCTATATACATAGCGATTGAAGTTCCATTACTATTTAACGACAAGAGACGAATAACAAAAAGGAATGCATTCCGAGTTAAACACGTTCATTAAATTAAATAATTCTCTATTCAATGCTCTATAGGCTTTCATTTCGGAGGAACTGATCCGAGAAATTCAGCCTTATTTGGTTGTGCGCACTAGATTGTTGTTACATTTCATTGCTTTTTAATATGTGGAGTAGTGTTGACTTTAACCTGTATTCAGTTAGATTTTAATTGCACAGTTATAATGTAAAGAGCATGTGCAAAGAGCACGTGCATCATTTTTATTTTATTAAGCATTTAGCGAGTATGTTGTCTATATTGTGCTAATTTTTCCTTATTATGATACAAGAAATTTTTTAAGGTGCAATTTCTAATAAAAGTCACAAACATGCACTAGATAGCTTTCTTCAATATAAAATATTGACTATACAATGTATGTATGTATACTTACTTTGCACTCTTGCATGTAAATTATATGTATTTTTGATTCCGCATAAAATACGATTTTTATTTTTATTTGGCGAAAATAAGTAAGTTAACATTATTCCTCTATTTGCACTAAAACTTAAGGACTTTCAGGAAGTAATTTAATCAAGACTGGTTATAAAAGACGTTTGATGACACAATAACGACTACAAGACCAACCACGACTTTCTGAAGACTTGTATCAAATAAGGGGATCTATTTGTGTATAGTTCCAGTCCACTTTGATTTTCGCTACATAAGTATTATATCTTACAATAGTATTAGTTTTGAATGTAATATTTATGCCTAAAACATTGTGTAAATAAATGTTCGAAGGGCGTTTTTTCACCTTTCTATTTTTTTTGCTCTAAGTTGGGGTGCAAAGTACTTTTCAAGTTCTGCGAGGTTCTGGGGGGTATAATTTACAGTCTATGTGATTGCTTATGGTTTTTGTAAATGGGAATACACGAACTGCTGTGCAAGAATATCTTTAGCGGTTTCCATATCAGAGACATTCTAATAAAACTGTATTTATCAGAGTTTTCAACAAACTGTTCGACACTGATTTCCATTGGTAATATAGTATCTGAGTGACCTACTCGACAAATTTAAAAGAGATAGAAAATATTTTGGATCTAGTAGCAGAAGACCACCTTACGAGAAAAAAGTTACAATATTTTAGTTTGGACTGTTGCCCTATTAACTATTTGTATCTGTGTATGATTTAAACGGTATATACAGGTATATACGTTTTTTTCGTGAAAAAAGCCCAAATGCTGATGTACATTTGGTGTATAGCGAAGGTTTATGTTCTGATAATGCAACAATGGAAATAATTTTATTACAGAGTAATATAAAGTCATAGAAGATTAAATTGTTGGATTGTTGTAGTACGGTCTGTAGATATGCAATCATTATAACTATTGTATATACAGTATGAAGGCTATGTAAAAAACATAAAATGTTTTGAAAATTTCTTCTACCTGTCGGTTTTTGATTGCAATTGTACATGTTATTCTATATTTTATTTCAGTTATGATGTCACTAGTGGTCCGCTATGACGCCATCGATATATTTCTTTAATAGAACCTCCTATATATTTGTTCATTTCTGGTGTCTATGTAAAGTGTTGAGTTCGAAAATGTAGACCATATGGGATCTAACATTGATAGTTTGGAAGAATAGAGAACTAATAGTGACATTATAACTCACATAAATACAGAATATGTGTAATTTAAACAAAAATTGACTTGTAAAACAATATTTTATGACTTGAGAAATAACAAATATATTCCATACTTTATATGGTGTATAATGTATACATTCAGTTTTATAGATGTAGCTAACTGAACATCATAATTATTAACCCTCTATTGCGCTGACTTTATTTTTTTGTTTTTAACAGATATAAGACCAAATATTAATTCGTTTGTCGTGGGCTTTCTAGTTTTCACTGGCTAACGATATAAATAAGAGACTGTTTTCCAAAAAGTCACTACTGATTTTTCGTGAGGAAAATTTGTTAAATAATTACTTCAGATTAAATAAATTAGATTTTTCGGGTGGTGGTAGTACTCGTATCGTAGCTTACAGCAAGGGGTTTTATTTTCAATTTACGTATTGGTCACCATTTTTCAATAGTTTCCATGTACTTTGTTGTTGCCGAATAAAAATATTTTGCAGCTGTTATATATATAAGCTTTATAATGTTTTGTGAAAATCACAATGTCCATTATCGCAGTACTACACAGATTTTAACATATCTTAGAAATATTTGTGTAGTACAAATGAATTGAATTTCAAAGATAAAGTTTTCTAATATGAGTGGTTAATATATTGTTTCAGCATTAATGATCATTCGAGCTAGTGTATGGCTAACATAAACATAAGAGCGTGTTTAATATAAATGAACAATGTAATAATATAAATTAAAGATGAACAAAGCTTGTGTTGCTTGTTGTTTGTTTGCTCTGCCGCAACTATATTGCGTGTCGTTTGAGATTATTTTATGCTACCACAACATTTATGAAATCGAGTTCGTTGACATCCCCTGACCTGTAAAAAAATTACAAAATTTGCGGTTGGACCTTTTATCTCGTTTGGAGCAATATTCTTTGCATAGTGGGAATTGTTTTTCTTTTCCTATTGTGATGAGTATTGGGTATCCTTAACAATACAAACAAAACAAAGGTAGAAGGTATCATTCATCATTATAGAACTAATAGGTTTTGTAAGTTGCGCTTTATTCGGGTTGGGCGGTAATTTACGCAACATTTTACCTCAGCAGTTCCAATACAAGAGATTATAAATCGCAAAGTCGTTTATCCGGAAGGACATAGGTATGTGAAGCGTTATATTAGTTGCTTAGCTTTTTATTCGAACAAATAGTTTACGAAGGATTCGTATTTTAACGGTATGATTGAAACGGCATATATGTATGTAGTTGCCGAAACTTTAGCATATTTTGCTATAAAAAAGACAGCATGTTGGGGCGTTCCGCAGGAATGTAAAGCACAGTTCTGTGTTAGTATTCACACAATACATGGTGTTATATTATTTAAACTTTTATCGCTAAAGATATTGTTGAACGGATTCAGTAAGCATACTCGGTATTTCAGTTATTCGTTGTTTTGTGTTATTGTTCATTTTACAAACATTAACTAACTTGCACATGGAACTAACGTCATATGGGACTTGCATTGTAAAACTAACCAAAACAATGGTCTCTGTATTTTACAGGGTTTGAAAATGTGCATAATTTTGTTATTTATGATACATATTTCATCAAATGAACAAAAAACAATTGTGTAGTCTACATATAAAATTTAAAGTTATTTCGAGGGTCAATCACAGAAAATGCGTACTAGTTATTAAGATTGTTTCCTCAAGATTCTAAGATAACTGATGGAGTCGTTTGCTTACTTAAATCTCTTAATTAGTCTAGCATATTCTTCATATTAAAATCTATTAAATACATAGAGGTCATGACCCGGCAGATCGAAATAAGGATTGCGTGGCTCCAGAAAAATACTAACCTGAACATCTGTAGTTTCAACTCAACCGTTTTTCAGCTTTAGTGTTGGAATCCAGTAAGGACCAACTAAGTAAATGAATGACATGAGCGAGAAGCTAATATAGATTTACAGTAATTTGTAGTTCGAGTCCTTGTGTCGAAATCGCTCACAACAAACAACCCTAACAGAAACTGACAAACTAGTTTTGCCCGACATAACTACCCCTGTCAAAACAATATTAAAATTATTTGCAAGTTTTTATTAGTTTGAAGTGCTTGCCAAATAGTTTACACCACCTTATATGCGGTTTTGCAAGTATGTCATGTATTTGTTATATGCAACCATGTAAGAAGTTTTAATTAATAAACAGATAGTGGCAACCGATTTTTTAACAAACAGAATTTCTTATAAAGCACTGTGGGCTTATAGTAAAACTCGCAATTTGTTCAAGCTCGTTTTACAAGTATCTATGCTCTTGTACTATGATAGAAATTACTGATCTCGTAAAGCTCAGCATCAACCACCGACTATGCCCGATATTTTGATAATTCCTCCACCTTGCGTCGATTTAAAACAGTCTGCTTTACTGAAATAACAACCGTCACGAGCATTACATATTGTTCTATTCTTGTAAAATTGTTAGATATAAAGGCAACATATTACATAGGTAGGATTTCACATATGTAGGTGACGAATAAAATGACGCAAGTCGAATGTAGACAATAGTTGCTTTTGCAGAATTCGAAAATAACAGGAGAGGGAGAACTAGTTAACACAAAGACAATAGAGTACAAATTTCTTGTTTTAGATAAAAAAAAACAACAAAAAACTTTAATCATCGCAATCAAAAATATGCATAAAAACATATGTATAAAGCGTTTGTTTTTCAAGATATGAAAACTGTTCTATGGCATTCTAAAATTTACCCCTATACCTAGATTTAATTTTGGTACAAGAAAATTCATCCTGCCCAAGAAGAAGGAAGCCTTGTGGATAAGCTAGAATCTCGGCTTGAAACATAATATCGTTTTGTAAACTTCATCGCTGCTTTTATCAATCGTGCAATACTTTGTCGTGACAGGAGTGCATCTCGTTCGGAATACATTCCATTTACTTCCAAAGATCAAATACTTCAGAAAATGTTGATGTGAAGGTCCAAAGTTATGAAGTCACAAGCATAAAGAGTGCCAGGTGTATTACCCAATTTTACTTAGCACCTAAGTAAAATATGATTTAAGTACAGTTGTGATGTGGACATTTTTTTGAAACCAATAACTTTGGAAAATCAGCCGAACAGCCGATGTAAAAGTAAGAGTTGAAGTAAGTAAGGGAAACGCTTTAAGGCTTTTTGATATTAAAATCTCTATGGTATATCAGGTACTTATACATAGCATTTTGTTTGTGGCTATCGGAGAAACCACAGCTTGAAGTTTTCTTAGGAATAAATACTGGAAAATGTGCACAATTTTAACGAGCATTCTCAAAGAAAAAAACATTAAATCATGATTCAAAGTATAATATGATTAAGTTTTTTTTGTTTCAGGGGGACCATTTAGTATAGTAAAACGGTGTATTCATAGACAAACAGGGCAGCAATTTGCGGTAAAGGTCATCGATGCAGCAAAATCACATCATCCAGGTTCAGTATGAATAAAAGATATAGTTGTTTCATGTCGTGATGTATGGTTTCGTTAACTTAATGGACACTTGGCATCTCATTTATATTTATTATATAATATAGTTAAAGTTTCTTCCAAAATAATTTTAAAATTTTTTGTCTCCGGTTTTGTTAATATAGTTAAATCTTTGTATTATTTAGTAATATCTGTTAATAACTGTTTTCTTTATTTCGAAAGTCTCATTTATAATATTGTAGCCTGGTAAATGTTGCTGCAATCTGATTTGAGATTGAACTTCCGATATATATATCAATAAAAGTGCTGCTGGCAGCAAAATATATTCACTTTCTAACAGTCCTTAATAATCGGTACCATTCGCTGTTGAGACATAATTAAATTAAAATTATCAAATATAAATTGATTATTTTCTATAAAGTATACAGCTATTTTACATCGCATAGTGATATCAAATAATATACGTCAAGAAGTTAGTATTCATCTGTCATGTGCAATGAGGTTGGGTTATCTAGTACAGCTGAACACATGAGTGAGTTTCTTTTTAAATCTTACTACTCTGTAAGATGTGCAGGAGCAACTACAAAAGCAATCCCGTATGTATCATGCTAACGTTTGAATTATATCGTAGTATAGACCTATGGGCAATTGTGATTATAAAATTTGGCTGACATCAAACGTTGATGAAGTTGATGAATATAGAGTGATTGATTGGGACCGGCCATTAGAAAGGCTTGGCTCTCCTAATGATAAGATTTTTTGCAAAGTTGCATATGCGTATAAAGTAGGTAATTAAATTATCAATACCACTCAAAATATTTCCAATGGCGGCACTTGCGGAAATGCAAAAAAAACATATCAGCTCCATTTTAGCTAAGAAAGTTCATGTCAATTTCCGGACCTTCGGAAGTGCCGCCATCTTGAAAATATTTTTAGAGAATAGATTTAATTACGTTGTATGCATATGCCACTTTGCAGAAATTTATTATCATTAGAGGCCCAATTCCCAATCGCCGGTCTGAGTCCATCATCTTGTATATGGTCTATGGTGCATTCATTCACAAGCAGTTAGTCTACTATACATCGTTCACTTTAAGAGTGCAGCGTTAGAAAAGATAGAACCTAATTTCGCGGCTTGTGATAGGTCATTTATCGAGGCACGTACACACTATGTAAATTATCGTGCTTAGACGCGAAATTTGTAGGGTTATAGAGCGATACGTCAAATTTGTTTATGCTCGAAATTGTACATATTTGCAGCATTAACAGCAAAGTTCTTTTCAGAGCTATTACTGTATTACTTGCAAATTCAAGGTATTTATTATTATAGGTAACATGTTCATATAATATTATTTACATATACTGACATTGTAGTTATAATTTTACTATGGCTGAAGAGGCAGTACATGATCCACTCCTCAAAAATCCTTCAGGAAAGTAATATAAGTAGTAGGCAGAGGCAAATGGTATATAATTTATATTTGCAACACAAAGAAAAAACAGTTCAAAGTCAGCTTCTATTACATTGACTGCGAAACAACTTGGACTTGGAGAGAGAACAGTATGGAATATTGTGAAGGATATGCATACCGCATCAGCTGTGTCTCATTCACCTCCAAAGAAACTTGTACGGCATACAAGCTATGATAATTTGGACGAAGGCCAGCGGTCAGCAATCCGAAGATATGTGCATTTCTTTTCTCGAAAAATGAGTTACTTACGTGTATGCAAAAATATTGACCGTAAACATATTTGAATTAACATTAGCATGATTTAATCTCGTTTGTATACAGTTAATGCAGATGAGAATTGCCAGACTTAAAGCGAACAACATTATGGAAAATTCTCAAAAAAATTAGGATTTATGTGGGTCAAATGGAATCTGAGAAAGTGTGTTAATGGAACGACAAGATATTGTTTAGTTGAATGGTTCCATTTAAAAGGAATTGTTATTGATAATTCTTTATTAAAAGTTGAATTACGGGAACTTACTAAAAAAAAATATATTACTGACGATGTTATTACATATGCTATTGACAAAATAGTAGCAGAAAGTGTTCGTACAGTATTACGATTGCCCCTATATCATTGTAATGAATCCCATCGAATTAATATAGGTTGAAGTGAAGCATCATGTTACACCTAATAATAGAACTTTTAAGTTAGCGGAAGTAAAATCTTTATTATTTGACGGAGTTAATCGTGTCACCGCTGAAGTCTAGACTAATTGCATCAAACATTGTATCGCGGAAGAAAACAAGATGTATGATTTGGATTTTTTGGCGTATTATATCATATAAAAAATATTTTAAATATACTTTTCATGTACAATAAACTTGAAAAATACATTGTCTATATAGTTATTGTCTTTCTATATTTAAATACTAATAAATATAACATAGTCATATAACATCTCATATACAATTTCTACATATAATTCACATTGACAGTATTAATTAAAAACTAGCTGGTCGGTCGGTTAAGTTGCTGGCCCAAACTCGTAGAGTTTGGCGGACTAGCTAGTCTGAATAATATATTTACAAACATATAAATTAAGATTTAAAATAAATCCTCATCATTAATTTATTTGCTATAAAAAAAAGTTTAACAAAACTTAATAAAATAGCGTATTGGTTCATAATGTTATATAGACATTATTATCTAAAATATAGTTATGAATATGTAAACAATTATGACACTTTGTCATATATTTGTATATTTACCGCATTTGAAGGTTAAACTCATGCCGATTTCTGAATTGAGTGGTATATTTAAATTCTCTAGTATAAAACCAACGCCGATTGTGGCGCCAAATAAGTAGTGGTTTGTGGCGCTAATTACTGCACTCTTAAAGCGAATAAAGTATAGAATAGAATTGTAGCTCTTTCCTGTTTTATGGATTTATAGATTATAAAATACATAATTCTGCTATTTGTTACACTTTTTTTCTGAACATATATTTTTTAGTTTTCTGTATCTGCATAATATTGGATTCTTGTGTTATTTGTGCTATATATAAAACAGTTTCTATATCGATGTTACACAGTACGCAATGTTACATGAAATAGAATACCCTAGCTAATTTGTGATAATCATCCTAGTTTATTTTTTTTCATTCGATTAAGAGCATCTTATTTCTAATATTAGATCTAATAACTCTAATAATTTTCGTATACTTTTACTTTCTTTGATTCACAAATAACAACCATAGGAGAAAATAACTACGTAACCAAACCGCGACAGCTGCCGATGCCAGCCTCCTTACCGATTTGATTTACCCTCAAAAAGAAATCATGATTGGCTTTGTAGTTTCATAGCTACCTTACCTGTGATTTATGATTTTGTCTCCAAAATAAACAAAAACTAAAGTGGGGCAGAAATGCCGTTACCGTATGAAGCCAATAATCTACATTTGTAGTACATTTTAATGGTATCATCGCCTTAGAAACAAATACGACTTAATTCCATAGGTTCATCCAGTAAGGACACTTTCTGTCTACTAAATTTTCTGTACTATAGCACTAAAATGTGTTAGAAAATATACGAGCGTTTTATTAATACCACAATACTGTGAGACTTGTGAGAAATGGCATAAATTATCCACGATAATCCTAAAACTGCTTTTAGTCAAGCAGGGGACCAACAAATATTTTAATCTTTGCATAATAAACCCCATGTCTTAGATATTACTATGATACACATATGATAATACGTTATATATATAACAGGGGCTCAGCAATACGCTTTGTTCCAGAGTGTGACGTTTGTTATCTCGGGATCCTGTAAGTCCCGCGGGTCACAAATTACACGAGGAAATGAAAGCTAATTTAATTCGCTGATACATGTAAACGGTATTTTTATGATTGTCGGGAAATCTACGTTCAACATACAAAAGCTATGAAATGAAAATATGTTGTTGTCTTTTTTTATACATTTGAAGTTTTATGTCTTACTTATAATGAATTATTATTATTTTCAGATTTAAAACGAGAAGCCACGATATGCCATATGCTGAAACACCCTCACATTTGGAACTATTGGAAACCTATTCCCTCGGAAGGCATGTTATATATGGTATTCGAATTGTAAGTTATTATTTTAACAATTTAAACTATTTATTTTTTATATTTATATATTTCTCTACTTCATTTCATTAAATTCGAACAAATAATTCGGGAAGAATATGTTTATTAATTAATTTAATTATTCGTTATTTGGGAGCAACCGAGAGCTCAAAAGAGAAAAAGAAATTATATAGTAAAACTGGACATCTTTAAGCAATTAGTGCCTTATAGATACATATGTACTATGTACAGGGTGGCCGAAACATCGCTTTACCGAAAATAATACAATATGGAATATGTAACCGTTTATTCTGTACATTACAAAAGATCTTCAAACTGTCAACCAGTTTCTTCAATACATACAGTACAACGTTGAAATACTGAATTACGAATTGCTGAACATAACTGTGTCTGCGTGGACATCTCCGAACGCGCTTTCACCGCGTTCTTTAACTCGTCTGATTTAAATTTATCTAAATTTTTCGGTAAAGCGATTCTTGCGGTCACCTTGTATATACCCAGCGAAATTTATGAACTTTTGCACAGAATATCTGGTTTTTTTATTATCTTCGGCAAATTTTGCATTCAAGTTAATACTGAACTACAAAGAAAACACAAATGCAAGAGAAAATAACATTAAAAAAATTATTATATTTTTTAGAACATTTACACATTTAACATGATAACTCAAACCGGCGAAATTTGTGTCCATTAACACAAAATTAATAAAATACTAAAAAATCAATACATAAGAAATTATAATGCTTTTAAACTTAGTAGTGAGTTAGATTCTCTATTCGGAATAACTTCAAACATCTGGTTGCTCATACTGTCTATGAAGTTGGTCAGTTTTGAAATATGAATATCATTTCAACATCTCGTTATCACATGTTTTAGTTCTTTGACGTTACTGTATTGTTGATTATTGGCCCAAATCTCTCTTTGCAAATATTCTCCAAAGATTGTCGATGAGGTTCAGATAGGGACGAGCGAGTAGGCCATTGTAAAGATTGATTTACTTTTGAGAAACAGCCCTTTTGGTTGTCTGGATTATGGATAGTCGTATTGTCTGAAATGACCAGCATTGTATCGATAATTATTCACCAAAATCTATCAGAACCGTTTGCAAAAGATCCATATAAGAATTAGAACAGAAACTAAACAGATAAGGGTTTTATTGTTATCGGTACAAGCCGCCATTAAGCTTCATTTACATAGAGCGTAGTGCCAATTGTAGTGTAAGAGTAGTGAAAGGTGTGTAGTAGTGCAGAAATGCATTTACAAGAAAAGTAGCGGCGATGCAGCTTGCTTTGTTGCGCATGCGTACCAACACATCTGATAGTTGATAATTGATGTATAGTCAGCCAAATGTAAGCGCACCACAAAACAGCTGTTATCGGTAGATTGTTCTGCGGAGGCGCAATGGTATAAGAATCGGTAGTGTAATGGGAAAGTTTGGAGTTTGCGAACTTTGGCACTACTTCTTTTCCACTACCGTTACTGTCGCACTGTTTATGTGAATGTTCTCGTTTAAATACATGAGAATTAACTTCGGCACTCCACGACTCTTACACTACAATTGGCACTACCCTCTATCATAGAGGCTTTGAATGTAACGAAGCTATACTACCGCTACCTAAAATTTTGTGCAAATAGTGCTAATAATATTTAAAACTATTAGACCCGTCCAAGTTAAATTTCTTCGCGTTAGAAAATATGATACTGGTCCTCTTGTGATCCATTTATATGAAATAGTGCATATTTTAGTCTTGCTTGTTTATGTGTTCAAGGGTGGTTTTCAAAAACCATTTTTAGCCACCGAAAACGTTTACTGCCGGATAAAATTTGTTGCACACGTCGCTTAGTTAGCCGATAAATTGGCCACCCGGTACTTCTGAGTAATTACCAACTTATACTGTTGCTAAGTTTGTATAAACTACAACATTAGATGGAATCCACAAATTCTTCGCTGAGTGTATATGCTGGGGTATTGCTATATTGTAACTTAATTAAAAAGATTCAATAATAGTCTTACTGTCTCTGGTATAGAACGCTTAGGCATGGAAGAGTTAGCATCAAGAGGTCTTGAAAAACGTGTTCTATTTTTATGTATTAAAATTGGTACGTCAACTAGTGTCGATTACACCATTGGTTACTAAATATGCCATCTTTACGTTAAAATTCAATTTCAAGAAACTTATACCATATTATGTCTTACTTACCTAAATGGAATTAGACGCAAATAAGATAACATAAAGTCTCTAAAACTGGTCGTAGTTTTACGTACTGAAATAACATGTTTCAAATAAAAGACAAAATCAATGTACTCAAATGGTTACACTTTCCACATTACGTTATTTTTCATAAAATACGAGTAGATCATTCCTGGTTTTGAGTCACGCAATGCTCATTTCTTTTATGTTACCTCTCGCTTTTGTAGTTCATAATATTTAATTTTGTAGCTACAGCCGACAGTTTAAATTAAGCTTCACAGCTTATAGCAGAGTATCAGGTAGGTGGTTATTATACATTTTATGTTTACGGTGGCAACCTCAAGCTTGTCTACACATATTTTGATAGCCAGTCTTTAATGAATATCGTAAATTATTTGGAGTGGATGTACAGCTTTAGAAGCAGTATAAATTATCAAGCACTAAGCATTATGATTTCTGTGATATAAAATACTCAAGGGTATACAGTACAAATAGGCACAAACTTAGCACTAATTTTTGAAACTACTAGATCTGATTAGGTCGCATTGCCTCCTGAGCAACTTGGACAGACCCATTAACTTTTAAATACGTCGATATCGAAATGAACACAATTCAGCATACATTCTTGAGATTATCTTGAACCAATTTGGTAACATTCATAATCGGCGTTGGGAAGACCCAGTAATTCTTTAAATATCTCCACAAAGAAATCAGCAATAAATTCTGAGTTGGTGGCGTTACAAATTCAGCACTCATTTTTGAGACTATCTGAATCGATTTGCTGACAAGTGTGCGTCCAGCGTGAAGTTGGGCGGAAAACCATTAATTCTTAAATATCTGTCTAACGAAATGAACACAAATTCTCGGATATGCAGCAAAAATTGACCAGTAATTTTGAGACTACAACTGATGGGTCCACCCAACTTCACGGACCACAATAACTTTCTGTTTTTGTTATTGAATTGCTCGAATATGTTTAGTTCTAATGAGTAATTATTTTGCATATTAAGTTATTTAAATTACTTCCAAAAGTGCTTTCTCACTTTAATGTATATGCATTTTTGTATTGACCGGCACTCCACCAAATATTTCAGATACAATATTGTATAGTGTTGGTGATAGGTTTAATACTATAAGTGAAATAAACTATAACTAAATATATAATATACTAAAACTAAATTTAGAACCCCACAGTTTTATACTATATACTGTTAAAATCTAAATACATAAATTGGTTCTTGTTACCCTTTGCTAAACGTGTGATGGAATATTTGTGCAATACATGTTTATATGTATACAAATGGGTTGTATGGAAATCTATATTCCCATTTGTTTTCACATATACGCGATAACTGTTTGTTTTGCTGCAGTATGACGTAACGACCTGTATGAAGTTGTTCGAAGAGCCATTTCTGGATTTGTGTACAGCGAAGCGGTAGCTAGTGAGAACTTGAAAGAAACTGATTTTTTTGAGGTATTCTGTATGTAACTAAAATGGCAACCAGCGACTCTTTATTATTCTATTTTTGATACGGAAGTGCTAAAACTTAAAGTTGCTTCGTATTATACTGTGTTCTAAATGATGATTAGTTCTTCATAAGTATAGGATTTTGCAATGAAAATAGTTTCCAGCTATACACATTTCTGTGTTAAAAGTATATTTATTTTTGCGTTAAATATAAAACAGTAAATGTAATTTTGTGTCGTATTGGTTATCTAAATAATACCTTAATATTCAGTTCATTTTGAATGAGAATATTTATCACAAATTGTTTGAACAAATGCAAAACCTCGCAGATTGTGCATCTTTTTCCCATTTGCTTTGTATGTCGGTCATACTTTACGAAATATCTGATTCATCAGGGGGCATCATCCTAAAACCCTTTCAATCATTCCCGGTAAGCTTTTATTGTTCCAGTGCGAGATTTAATAACGGAAAATGTTATGAATTGTTTAACCTGTACGCGAATGTCCTGAAAATGGGTAATTTTAGAACTCTAAATATCTAACATTGTGCCAGCTATTTGTAATAAACCCGATTGAACGAACAGAACTGGATTGTAGTCGATCCAATTAAAATTTAATTTCGCCGATTTCATTTTTAGATGTCAACCGTGCGCTACAATGCAATACAACGCGAGCTTTAATCAATTTTTGTGTCTTCCTGTGTAGATACAGGCATTTCAATTTATTTGTACAGGAATCACTTGATTTTTACTACTGAAAAGCTGAATGCTATAGATTGTAGAATATGCACGGGACACTTTAATATTATTCCATCGTCTATTGTCGTCTTTTGCGGCATTGTTGTGTTTTTGATTGTGAATATAGTTTCTAGAACGACTTTCGACCATTTAATTTAGGTAGAGGCATTAGTATATATGCCAATAACATTCAATATTATGATGTACTGCAAAATTAACTAAAATTTGCTGCTTCTTGTTATACAAGCCTTAGTGTACCGAGTTCTTCAGATGTTGTTGGTATTTATGGATCGCTTCGGAATACACTTCGGCCCTATTTATTACGTAAGGTATTTGGGCTTTACGGTATGTCACTAGCAGACATAAGTTTTTGAAAAGTAAATATCCACAAAAAATTGTTCTTTGTAAGCATACAGTAATACTGAATCAAATGCAGATAAATATTTTTCACTTATCCATAATTTTACAAACGGGTTTAGCTACAAATTTATCGCCTATTAATAATATCGGTAGGGTTACCAATCTGAGCACTGGAGAATTTGTATGAATATCAATATAAAATTTTAATAAAGTGGTGTTTAGCTGACATAAATCTTTCGTTAACTTTTCTATTGTGTTATCAAGTTTGAAGCATCAGAATTTGTATAGTATAGACTAATGGATGTGTGGTATCAACAGTTTGGGGTTACATCATACATAAATATGCTTATAGAAACAATGTAGTTACGCACATCGTGCGTTCGAAGTTTGTTCTTCTAACATTAAATTGATGGCGAGATTATGTATTGTGAAATTTAGATTTTTTTTGTTTTTTGTTAAAAACGTATTCAACTAATACGTTTTCTGCAAAACGTTATCGGAGCTGAAAGAAAATATTTGTTATTTCAGTCATAGCGTGAAATAACATCAGTGAGGTCGAGGTGGGTATTTCAAAATATAATAGTATTCAGTGGTGGCCGCTTATTCGATATTGATTTCAAATAAAAATCTCAGTATAAATTGGACAATATTTACATACTTTGTTTCATTTAAAATCTATTAATTAAATTAACGGCTCAATACATTCTGGCCAACCCGCTATTTGGTAAGAGAATGATTCTACATAGTTGATGTACCGCCTTTTTTCAAATTCAATTTCAATTTTCAAGTAGAGAATTTACATTTGATAAATTAAAGATAAAAAGCTCCCACTTTAAAACGAATTTCGATTCTCTAAAAACGGGTACCGCTTAGGTGAACTTTATCAGAGTATTTATATCGTTGAAGCAAAGCCTCATTTGCTAAATACACATCTAACAGAAATTGCACATTTATTTCGAAACAGATAGTTTACATAAATATACAGGTACATATATGTTCACCATAACCTGATTTTGGCCAATCAGGGATTTAGTCAATGCAATGGTAATTCAACCCTGGTTATTATCATATCTCGATCATTTACATAAAATGGGTTAAAAGTACTATCTCCCAATTTAACAAAAATTTTGTAGGGATTTATTTTCCAATATTGAAGACTGAATAACAAAGACGTTTTAATTATTCAGTATGTAGAGGAATAATAAGTATTTTAATATACAACACGCTACGCATTAATGTAATGGAATGGTAATTGCAATTTTTTATGATACTAATAAAATTAAATAAGAGTTCTATACTTTCTTTATCTTTAGCAGATGGATGTTTATGACAAGTTTATTACAGTAATTACTTATACGTATGTTAATTATTGGCAAACTTACTACTTTGACACACCAATAAGAATAAGAGACAGGAAGACAGACCGAGGTTCTTTTGTGATGTGCAAACAAATCGAAATCTTGTAAATAAGTAGTAGTATATTTAGCGCAGGCAACGATATATACATTTCGTAATACGGATGTGTTTTTGTTTGATTGTGCTATATTTTGTGTATTACATAGGTATTCAGTCTTGTTATACCACCACGTCACTATAAGCGATGTAATGCTGTTAATTGTATTCTAACACCGACTGAGTGCCTATGATGTCTTCTCTGAATGAAGTCGAAGATGAACTCTTACCGTAGTAATTAATTTTTTCTATCACTAGACCAATGAGAACAGTAGTAGTATAAAAACATTTATATTATCTAAATATTGTTAGGTATAAAATCAAAATTTTACAACATACACAAACTTTTTTTTAATCTATATTCATCTTGAAGGTGTGACTCCGTAAGCTGTATCGCTTGTCTGGCTTATCACTCCAACTCTCGTAGTTTGTGTGTGTAAGTTGTGTTCAATGGCTTTGTGTCAGCACCATATCGCTCTTTATGATACCGCGCTGTTAATCACTTTTGCTCCCAACAGCGAATGGCAAGTTGATCCGGGATTAAACTCACAACGATAGTCGACAGCCTAACCATTGCGGCCATCGACCTGTTAACTTCGCCAAATTATTATTACTAATCATTTTCTCGCCTTTGAGATTTATAATTTTATGAAGTTATGAATTTTATACAACATATTTTTAGGAAGAAAATAAATAACTACGTGAATATGTATGTATGTCATACTGTTATTGCTTACTGGTTTCTGTGAAGTTTAGTAAAATTGAAGATGCAGTCAACTCTCTTCATTTTGTGGTATGCACTCAGATTCATCAATTATATGTATATTTCATGCAATTTGCTTAATGTTAAAATCATGAAGTCTTGGCATACTCTTGTTGTTTCTAGAAGACAGAGTGTTGACAACAACGTAGCGTTGAGTGAAAAGAATTAAGTTATTACTGTGTCTTATATAAAATATTGGAGTACAAAGTTGATTTGTGTGTTTATATATGTGTATGTATAACGGATTTTGAACAGTGGTATATACGTTATACGAGATGTGCCAGGCCAAGAAACAAAGTTCCCGATGTAGAAGTTCCTGTAAGAATACATATTGTGAAATTCCTTAGGATAGAAATCTCAATAGTGATAATAGAGTGAACTTCGACATATGAAGCACTAGAATCCATTTCTAGTCGTGTAAATCTGATGAAAGAGACGAAGCTTTATAATGACTGGTATAATATACACATATGTCGGTGAAATGAATTGCCAGATGAGACTCAATTAAGCAAAACGTACTACAACTAAGACGGAAATTTATATAATGCGCTTTGAGAACAACTATGTGATAATAACTTGCAAGTTTATGATATAACTGCAGATTAAACTAAGGTGAAAGCAATGGTAGCAATAATATATTTTCAGCAGCCAAAACAATTTATTGTCGACTTGCAAGAGTTGCTCTTTAGGCGTCATTCAATATATAATTTTCCTTAATTGTTTTATTTCTAATTTACTCACGATTTTGTGTTTTTCGGTCTATTCACAGCGGAAAACTGTTAGGAATCTGGCGATGGTTTTGCAAAAATAAGTCGCCGCTTTATGTAATGGGCGTATTTCATCGCAAAGAAAAAACAATAAAGAAGGCACAGAAAGGCACACTCATATATTTTGGACTATACATAGTAGTTAAAATATTTCTGGTTGAAATATCAAAACTAACACTTGCACGTTATAATGACAGGGTATTCATTTGATGTAAAGACGATGCTAGATTATAAAACATACACTGATTTAAATACTGGTACCTGCTTTATTTAAAGAGCACATATTTCGTTGGATGATGAGTAAACGAAACGTCACCATCAAGTTTAGCTAGAAACATTTCCAAAGAATGGTTTTCGCGATAAAATATGTAAGCGCTCAAAGTATTTTATCATTTTACCATACGATCTGATGATTTCTGATAATGTCAAGATTTCAACATAATGCTATTCGTTGTATGATTATATTATATTTATTTGGCACCAAGAAGCGATACTAGCATATATAGGTGGTCTATATTTCGTGTTATAATGAGTTGAGGGTTGACTAGAATTTGTAACGTTAGTGAATCTAGTAGCGTGTTAATTTGTTTACAAATCTTATATTCTTGTACATATAGGAAACAACTGAACATCCGAATGTAGGCCATTTATACGACATAAAAATTACAATAGTCGCCAGTTACTTAGTTGAGGAACTCCAGCCCTAACAGTGTTTGAGTTGGAGTTCTACATTTTAAATTGCACACTATCTTCGGCTACATATGATACAAAGAATTTTAATCTGCTCACGAAGAAACGTCAATCAGAAAGTTTATTGTATGACTTTATTTATGCTATCGATGACTTTAGAAAAGTCTTTGGAATTTATATCTAATTCCGATTTACTAATAATGGCTTTCGTAATGTTTGTACAAACTACGATTAAAATTGACTTTATAGATTTACCATTAAATAAAATTCATCTTGCTCAAGACTATTCATATTTAGTGGCTAGAAAAATGTTGGTGTATAGTGTCTGTTTAAGCATTCATGCTACCAGACGAGAAAAATGCGGCTTGTAAGTGATAAACTACAGATACGTTTGAAATGTATTACAAATAGCTCATCACTGTCTTTATAAATATATAATTGTACCTAGTTTTAGTTCTGACAGGGACCAAGGCGGTCTAATTTACACCGAGCCTATCAACTGTCACCTTAACCCTTAATTCGAAACGTATTAATAACATCCCATACATGAATCATTAGACACTACATTACTTCTTGCAATTAGTTCTTACTGTACAAAATGTAGATACTTCATTTTAGAATTGTTTAGTTATCTGGTATAATTAATTGTTGAATAAAATAATGATTTACGTACTTTGAGAAATGTGTGTTAATTGTATATATCACCAGCACATATTTTCTCGTTACATCAGAAAGAAATATGCCACTGTAGCATCACTTCTTTGTGGTAGAAGAACGAAGTACAGAAATTACTCAACTCCACACTGCTGATGCTAGTGGATAATTTTTCTATTGTCTTTTCGAGCCGGTTTTAACTATCTTTTTTAACTTCTTTAGTCTTACGTTTTTTTGAAAATA
Organism: Holotrichia oblita; assembly: GCA_023690525.1. Classification (NCBI taxonomy): domain Eukaryota; kingdom Metazoa; phylum Arthropoda; class Insecta; order Coleoptera; family Scarabaeidae; genus Holotrichia; species Holotrichia oblita. The sequence goes on from CM043020.1 coordinate 58,375,257, forward strand.
AATACGTTTTTAGAAATAAATTTTGAGTTTAATCTATCACAAATACATTTCAGGACTAATTTTAGTGTTCTTAATACATATATTTGACACAATCGTTATTATGCATAAACTTTATGAGTACCATTTTTTGTAGTGATTGACTCATGGAATGATTAGTTATTGCACCAACGTAAGTTGTTCCACTTCTGTATGGAATTTACACTCAACAGACGCAAACTATTTCCAATTAAGTTTTGACAGCGATATGTTGTATAACACGTAAAGCAGATTGAGTTGATTTTCCTAGCTATTACCTTATGCATTATAAAATTATATAAGTCCATGGTTTCTGAGGAAATAGAACCAGCGATCAAATTTATGTAATCTTCAATGTAATCATGCAGGGTTGACTTGACTACTTGCGCTAGCAATATCCATTTACTTCGTATTTTTTGTCTTTATACGATTGCTTGTTCATAAAAAAGTTCTCATCGGACATTCTCTGACATGTCTGCAGAACACATCCACAGTAGAACTAGTCGTGTCGAAAAGTGCTAATAGTGAAACCTACATTACACCGAGACAGAGTAACGTGAGAAGAGAAACTCACGTAGGCGTTATATGTGGCACATATAATGCCAAAATTGAGGTTCGCATAAATACCTCCTAGACATGCAACTGAAGATATCACTAGTAGCGTGATGGTTCAGAACTGAAACGACATCAACTATTTGTAACTGACTTTGGAATAATATAATCTGTGCTATTTCTTCTTTGTAAATAATCCTTTTTTGTACGAATGTATGTAATGTATTTATGAAAACATCTGATTTGTATTGGGAATGAAGCGAGTCCTACTAAATTGTGGTCATTCGAGTTTCCTAGGATTAAGTCGGTTGCTAACAGCAGATATCGATGTCAATACCAATAATAATAATACATATAACTTTCCAATGGTTGGAGTATGTTTCTCTAATTGTAACTGTAGGAAATCGGAAATTTTTTCTAGTATTCATTTACAATATATTTGGTATCTGTTTCATTATCTTACTACTAAAACAAGTACTCACTTTTCCGTTAATTAACTGTTTGAATTCTTTTGTCTGGTGTTATTATACTAAATAATGCATATAGAAAACATTACATACATTAAGAAAAATGGAACTAGTCAAAGTTTGTGGGTGTTTATTATATTATGAGAATCGAAGCAGCTATCTCATTAATTCTTATTACTAACGTCAACTGTTCTGTAATACTCAATTTGATTCATTCTTTTACTTTGTGTTGGTAACGTGCAGCCTTACAAAAATATGGACATTCTAAATTATTACTTACGTTAAACCAAACAGTTAAAGGGATATGTTGACAAAGTTTATCGTTTTGCGGTTTTCCTAGCATATGTACTATACATTTCTCCAGAACATGAATTGTCATTATACATGTTGTATAGAAATGAAACTTTTTTGTAGTCGAGTGCACAATATTTTTCATTTACTTATGATTAAAGAGAGCAGAGTGTTTTCTAAGATTGTATATTTATAATTAGAAAATCAGTTTCTTATCAACGAATTATTTCCTTACAATTTCTTTCATCTGAAGAATCTAATCTTATAATTTTCTATCAGTTATTTCTCACAAGACGTAATTTGCTTTAGGCCATCAGCTATTTCTGGAAATTCCACAATATTTCTTTCAGTTGGGTCTGTTAAGACTATCTATCTGATTTTCAGTTTCTCTTGAAGATATTATAGTACTTTCAATTTACAGAGATTTTAATTGATAAATAACAACTGGAGTAATGAATGCGCTTTGTCCGAAATATTTTTGATTACTATTATTACAACCAAAGGCGTCGTTTACCTCTTGCCTAAAAACGAAACACACCGAACATAAACGCAAACAATAAATCAATTCAAAGAATTTTTAACGCTTTCCTTGCAAATGAATGTATTTATTCCAAATGCTATATACGACTGAAACTATGTGCCTAACATGTGGTTGTATTTAAACTATGATAAATAGTTAAACTATTATAATATTATTACAAGTTAGTAGTCAAGTGTTTTTGCCCCCTCTTAGAAATTCCTGTAACAACGATGATTACAACATATTTCGTGAATTTCTTAAATGTTCTATATTATCTTTGAGGATGTCGATGGGCACTGAATGTCGAATAGTTTTTTTTTTTCTCAAACGTTTGATTATAAACGGAGAATAAGTTGAAGCTTCCAGATCTTTATGAGAAGTCGTAGATTCTGCCAAACTTGTCTTATAATTCAATTTCCTAATCAGTTTGTTGACACGAGAGAGTTTATTAAAAACTGACAATACAGACCTTTTAAAAAGTTACGTAATTTTAGATGTGAGGTTTTTGTCACAATGGACTCTACTCTCTAGATCTGTTTAGAAACCCTACTGGGTATAGGACATATCTTCATTGGATTGTTCAAGAGTTGCTTCATGGGCTCTCAAAGTAGTTTTCTAGCTCAAAGTATATGGTAAATTGATTGAAACCCAAAGATCTACAGAAAGGTTTTTTAACCTATGGCAAAATAAGTTGAACGACTCAACATTTTATTCTAGATACTTTACAGATTGAAAGAACGCATGCAGGAAAAGGCATCATACCGAGAAACAATATTGTTGAATTAATATTAGTAGTAAACAATGGAATTATCAACCAAAAAGAGTGTTAATCCAAGAATATTTGTTTATATCTGGAATTAGGGGCATCGAAAATATCTAATATTAATCTGTAAGTTGATTTGCAGGTCAATAGGTGTCACTACTTTTACAACTACTCATCACTAGATACAAAACTGAGGTAGTAATATATGGGAAGGAATGTGCGTTTTTCTCCACAATAACCTGATTCTGCCGTATTATGGGAGTTCTAGATACGGTTTTAAATTGGCAAAAAGGAAAAGACTGCCTCAGTAAATTTCTTTCAAAATTTTGACATGAGTGTCGTGTTTTCTAGGAGTTCACTTTCAATTTTCTGTATGTTTGCGTACTAATTTTGCTGATACACTGTAGATATCAAACGTATACATCCATATAAATACATATATAACTGTAGTAAGTTTTAACACCTATTCGATGCATTCAATTGATTAGTTTGCGTGCTTCATTCATAACTTATCTTAAACCGTTCTTAACTTAATTTATAATTATGTTTGAACTACTAAAATGCTTTCGCTTTTCTATGACAAATTGTAATACCTTTTTAACAATAAATGCGCTATTATTTTTGATACATGTAATTTTAATCATTGTGTATATTTAGAGGTCCTCCTGTTCGCACATTTGTTTTAAATCAAAATATATAAAATTGTCTCAGTTCAGTAGGTAAAAGTATGTCTGAGACTCAAATTTTGTAATTTGACGTCAAATTATCTATTCACTATTACTTTAAATTTATCCCAAGACTTGAAAAATGCCATCTTAAAAGTTCGTTTACGTCTTTGTAAAAATGGACAAAAAATCACCCATTTGTAAAGCTTAAATTTAATTAAAACAAATTTTCACACGTTGTTTTCTCATTTTATCGTGTTTCCACGACGTCGTTGCTCTTTTTCTTGGAGTGTCGCTTATTCTTTTTCTACTGAAAGAAATGATAATTACACCTTTTAGTTGAAATAGCGTTCTCTTATTCGTTATTTCCCTCTGTAAATGCTTAAATTATGCATTAGCTTCCTGTTCCTTACCATGTCCTTGACACAACTTGCGGTCGAATTTAACTTATAAGTCTGGTTCGAATTTTCCAGCCATTACATGCGACAGATTCTGGAAGCGCTGAGATATTGCCACGAGAATGACATAATTCACAGGGATATTAAACCGGAATGCCTTCTATTAGCCACTAAAGAGAATTCGGCACCGGTGAAGTTGGGTGGATTTGGCGTTGCCATTCAACTACCGGACAGACATTCTGCTACGCTTGGCGGTAAGTTTAAAATCAAATTTAATATAATAATATTTTTCATAAATTTTATCGACTTTGTCGTGTTTTATATAATGATAGGTCATGAACTTTTCGCATTGTTGGATATTGATGATTGTATATTTACATCGTGGAGAGGGAACAACGTCGTGCGTAAGCGACGAGAAAAGAATAAATACATATTTATAAGGTTGTTCTGGAAGCGATTACCCTGCAGCAATAAACGAAATTAAACAAAAAAGACTCTGTATTCGAAATGGTTGAATAACTTTCCGGTATTCATTTTATAGGGTGCTATTATTATCAAACTTAATTGGCATTAAAAGATGGTGAAAACATCTGTTGATAATGTTAGAGAAAAAAATACCTTATATTGTTTTTCTTTAAATAGTATTTCAATATCAAGGATCTGCAATCTGGCACCCACCGCAACACAAAAAAATGTAATTTCTATGTTGCGCAATCATTATTTGGAAAAGAGGAATAAGATTATTAATTTAGACAGCTTTTGAAATTGACAATTTGGTGTGTCTGAAGAGGCAACGATTCAGGGACCCACGCTAGTGAAGAAGTGCAACAGCCGAAAGTTCGTTTTTTAAATTAAAATTAATTAAAACCTATTACACAGTAGTATTCGTATCAAAGTAGATCCACCGATTTGGAAGCGCTAGTTGAAAATTTTATAGTATTGGAAAAGAATACCGTTTCTGTGTTTCATCTTCTCATTAATTTTATTTTTATTATTTATTTTTTATATTTATTTTATTGTACTTCTTTCATTATAAAATAAATTATTTATTTAAAGGAGAAATATTTTCCACAACAAAAATCTGTAAACGGAATTGAATCACTACAATATACGAGAATTGTGCTATTTATTCTAAACAGGTATTTTAGAAGGGCCTCCTAAATATTTATATTTTTTCATCTACTGCACTGATTATTATCTAGCTGTATCAACGTAAACTCATCTTCTGTTAGACGCATACAAGTCGTAATTAACTTCGTTATATTATGTAGAAATTTACTAGGTTATAAATAAATGTATATAATCACCAGGTAACGGACATGTTTCAGATCTGTAACGAATTTAATAAATATTATTCTCGAGTCGGACAGGAGTACGCGAGTAAGATCACTGTCCCAATAAATTATACTGAAAATAAAGTCATTAACGGAAGTTCAATTTTTCTAACTCCGGTAGATGTACAGGAACTCGTAAGTATCATAAAATCTTTAAAGTCTGGAAAATCACCGGGATACGATAACATTCGCTCAGAAGTCCTTCGAGAAGGTGCAGATGATGTAGCAAATCCGCTGGTATTATTGGTAAATAGATGTTTTTGGAATGGAATATTTCCAGATATTTTAAAAGTAGGCGTAATAAAGCCAATATATAAGAGTGGAGACGTAGAACAAATGATCAATTATAGACCCATTACACTCATTTCAAATATAGGCAAAGTGTTTGAAATCCTAATTAAGACTCGATTAACACAATTTTTAAAAAAATATAATGTGATTTCTAGCATGCAGTTTGGATTTCAAGAAAAAAATCTACAGAAGATGCTATATTAAACTTAACCGAGTATGTGTCAGATGCCTTGGACAACGCAAAACCTTGCATGGCTGTATTTATAGACCTTGCCAAGGCTTTCGATACAGTGAGCCATTCGTTGCTTCTGAGAAAACTAGACGATGTGGGAGTTAGAGGGCGAGCATTATCTTTGATGGAAAGTTACTTATCTGAAAGAGCACAGTATGTGCAAATAAATGAAACAATAAGTCAATCTACAATGTCTGAATATGGAGTCCCACAAGGGACAGTGATGGGGCCCCTATTGTTCTCCATTTATATGAATAGCCTATATGAAATTAAAAATATGACATCACATGTAATTAGCTATGCAGACGATACTGTTATGGTTTCAACGTCAAATACATGGACAGACCTTAAGGGTCAAGTCGAAAGAGACTTCGGGAAAATAAGACAGTACTTCGATTATAATATGTTGACCATCAATTTTCAAAAAACATTTTACATGCCATTTACGTCGTATGCACATAAACTACCCAATTTTGGACTACTAAATATAGATGGGTCTGAAATACTGGAAGTGGATAAAATTAAATATTTAGGTATAGTAATCGACAGACACTTTAGATGGAATTTTCATATTAATGGCCTAACCAACAAACTTAGATATCTTTCACAAAGATTTAAAATTTTAAAATCACTTTTGACAATCGAGAAATTGAAAACTATATACTCTGCCCTAATTCAGTCGCAACTGCAGTACGGCATATTAGCCTGGGGGAGTGCTGACGACTGCTATCTCAACAAATTGGGTAACACACAGAAATTTATTCTAAAAACGATACTTAATAAGGGATATAGATATCCATCTGATCTACTGTATAGAGAAAGTGGAATTCTGGATATAAGACAAATATATTGTCTATCAGCACTTAAATATTCTTATAAAAACAATCTACACCGACAAAAAATAGAACATCCACACTCAACTAGATACAAGAAGGACCATTGTCCTACGCCAAGATCGAATAAAACAGTTGGACAGAAAAATCACAAATATATTGCACCACGATTATACAATTCACTTCCATCGGACATAAAATCAATTACATCATTTGCATCGTTTAAGACACGTTGTAGTAGGTGGCTATTAATGCATGATAGGAAATATACCTACAAATTTTTCTAGCGCAATATGTTTCTCTGAATTGTGGGCATGCAACTCATACTATATTAATATTAGGAAAATACTTGTATTATTGTTTCATGTTTTAACCTTTTGTTGATTGTGACTGCCTTTGTAGATATGTACCTACTATGATGGTATTTGTATGTACTTAGATGATATAGATTCACTCTTGATATGATACTTATATAGTTACTACTATACTCATTGTGACTTCGATACCTATTATGACCTAATGATAACCGGATCTGACAACATTTTATTAGAAACTGGTGTGCACAAACAAGTAATTATATTACTTCAGTGTATGTATTATTTAGTATTTATTTGTAAATATTTTCTAATACTTGTATTATATTTGCAAGAAACAAATAAATGCTATTATTATTATTATTATTATTATTATTATTATTACAATAATGTAAAAGCTGTTATACTTGACCAACAGTCATATAATTCCATAGCATATGATATATTAAGAAGATGGTCTCTAATCTATCATTTTCCTAATAATAAGTTGCATTATCATCGAGACTATAGAAGTTGTTCTGCGTAACCTGTTAGTTAAATGTTTCTGACAGCAATACCTTTCTGAAACTTTGTACCAACTTTTAGTATCACTAAGTCAGTTCTACTAAAATATTTTTAGCTAAGAATTATTATTAATTCGTATACATATACGAATTAATGTATTCAGGGCGTTGATATATAATTTCTTATTTTCAAAGGAATAAAATTTTTTAAAATATATTCTATACATCATTTTTAAGTTATTTGTAGATTTCCTATCTCTAAATTCAGTGGTTTTTATGCTATTCATGATGTTTTTGCAATTGTTCTCATTACACCATTCACAATTAGGTAAATTAAATATTTAATCGTTCAAGATTAGGAAATTATGTGTTTACCAGTCAAAGTGCAAAGAATGTAAGTTTTAAATACTGCCAATATTAGCTAACGAAAATTTAAAAAACTGTTCAAACAGAACGTAGTCTTTCTATCATATATGTACCTATCTATAATAGCTTTTGAAATATTGGCGATTATTTAGTTATACTAGTTTTGTCTGTTTGTTTTAAAGACATTATACACTATAAGAATTAATATACTGTGAAACACTTAAAATATAGTTAAAGAGTTTATGAATATTTTAATTTTGCGAAATGGTACTATTATGGTATTATTTTAATTTATATGGCTTTCATTTTATAAAATCGCCCTACTAAACTGTTATATATTCTCGGAGATGAATATTTGGGATATCACAAATTAAAACAAATGTATTCCGGTCCTATTTTACAAAACACCCGGTATAAATACTTGCATTTCCTCTGCACTGTTTGCTATGCGAACAGAATAACATTGCAAAATTTTGTATAACGGTATAAAGAATATACAGGCTAGCGTAAAAGTCTGGTAGATAGGCGTGGTGTTCGTGTCGCGGGTTTGTACAGCAGTTAAAAGCCTTCAGTTGTCATCGAGCGTTGGACTAGGGAGTATCGTGCGTTTGCAGTTGAGTGTTTTTTAAAAATGCAAATTAAAATGCAAGTATTTCAATGATTACTGCCTGCAGATTTTAATTACCAAATGGACTTTCGCATACAATTGTTACAAATTACTAAAACACAATTTTTTATTTATCTTATTATGTTAGATAACGCTCACTTCAATTTAAGTGGTTGTCAATAAGCAGAACTTTAGATATTGGCAACAGGAAAGTACTCGTTTACTGCATCCATGTCCTTTGCACAGTGAGAATATAACAGTTTAGTTTGGAAAGAGTTCATTTGGGATTTCCGGGCCATATTTTGTCCAAGACGGCAATGAAAGAGCTGTAACGGTAACATTTGAGCGTTATGTGTCATGCTGAACAATTTTCTCTTACCAATGCTTCGTCAACAAAGCGCTAGCTTACGCTCGCTATGGCTTCAACAAAATGGAGCGACATTTCACCCGGCAAGACTCTCAATAGAAACTCTGTTTTCCGGAAAAGTTATCTCTCGCGTTGGCGATATAACATGGTTTTACCGCTCGTCTGATATGAGGCCATGCAACCTTTTTATGGGAGTCTTTAATTCGACAGATTCCATTACAAATTCTGACGAATACTATGAATTCTTTCAGGCGACGCGAAGAGATGTGTATTCAGACAAATGGAGCCCATCTCAGTGATGTTATTTTTAAACAATAGTACTCACATAAAATGCCCTTCTATGGATTTTCCAATTATATAAGTTTTATAATATACACAATATATATTCTACCACCTAAAATCGTCTAAATAATTATGCCGCACCCTGTATAATAAAGAACAAATATTTCTAATAGTATGTATCAGCTTCCCTAACCACCGTCAAGTCGGGTAAGATCAATCTTACATCATTATTGGATGAAATATTATTCTGGCAGATGGAGCGAAAACATGTCAGATGATGTATGCTTTCTTTAAGTTGATTGATTGATTGATTTTAATGTTAATGAGAAATGTCAACGGAATTTCTGAAGGATCACTGAAAATTGAGAAATTTAACGTAAAACTTTGTTCTACGTGAAATTTAATTTTACTTAGATATTTTGTTTTTTTCTTACCTACAGAAATATCCTTCTACTACCTACCTACGAGTTTTTACTAATGTTTTTAAAGCATGTTATCGAATTAAATTTGGCACGTGCTTCTCGAAACAACAGCTGTAAATTTACATAGATAATAAAATTAGTCAAATCTATGGTGATTTAAAGAAACTATGTGTACGTTGTATGTATATACATAGCAAAAATGTTTTACCAAAGTGATATTTTCTTTACTGCATATAACCTTGCAGCAGGCAAGGTTACTTGGCGCTACTCGATGGGATAGTTAGTCCGAAACGATCGATGAGAACTTTTTTGTTTACTGTCAGTTTGTGGCGGACGTGGTTATTGTAAATGCTTTTAGCAAATTAAGTCCGTAATTGTACAATTCTATTCGAAACAAGATTCAGCTATCAAAATTCTATTCAGAACTACCGAGAAAGAAGCGACATGCCTCATTGAAAGAATTGTAAAAACTTAGCTGATGCTATACTTTTCTTTTCGATCTTGATGATAATGACTACTGCTAACGTTGCTTAAAGAGATGTGTGCTTCAATATCTTATAAGCGACCATGGTGTTTAAAGTTAGTAAAATCTTTTCTAGATTATTGTACGTTTGACGTAATTTAAATAATGACTAACATAAGTGGTAGTAAATAGCGCTAAAAAAGCAGAAACGTTGTCCAGCCGAGTAGCCTTGCCCGCAATGAGGGTGTATGTGGAGATAAAAAACCGCTTTAATTATCATATTATTATAATAGTTTACTATTTTGTTAGCCAGCATATGCATTGATTGCGTAATAAGTAGGCACTGCTTATACAAGCTAGTAGCAGTTTCTATAACTTAATGCATTATACGGGAAACATTTCTCCAAAAAGGTGGGTTTATCGGCTAGAGGGATGTAGGATTTTTATTTCGTATGTTGATCTTATGAAACAAGTTTAAAGCGAATTAAATAGAGCACATATTTGTAAAACATCTTCTTTGGTTTCCGGTGTTCGTGCGGTATGGTGTGCCCCTTTTAGGTAGTTTTTCGGTTGAAAAGATCCCGTTTCACATAACTTTCTGTGGGTTCCTGATATCGTTCGGGCATCCGAAACTAGTCTATTTGGATACCGCTCCTGGTATAATTATCTGGCTTCATACGCATTGCCGCCAGCAAGCCCGTACAAGTAGTGCATATCAGCAAACTCAGCACTTGTGAAATTTACCATGATACTTATACGTTTTAAAGGTATTACGATTTTAAAATTTAATTTAAGTGCAATTTTCGTGTACTTAAATAACTATCTGTCAAAACTGTTTGGCATTATCTAATTATTTCGTCATTGCAATTGTTTCCTTGACAACAAAGTTCATAGCCTCCTTTTCCAAAATGATGATAGGTACATAGCAATAATTATGCCCATTTAATGATCTTTATTTTTTGATCGGAAACTGTTCGTCGGACGAAAAAAAAACAGGAAAACAAATTTACCTTAAAATAAATTGAGATTTTAAAAATAAATTTTATTTTAAGAAAAAGCAGTGGCGTACATAATATTTCTCTAAAAATATCTGTGGACTATCCTAATCCTGTACGGATGCCACTAATCAAAAAATTAAAAAAATGTTACATCAAAAAATAGCTGTTGCTTAGAAGGCATATGCCAAATTTTATTAAAATATGTATCTAGGAAGATATTAAAGTTATGGTAAAAAACGATTTTTTTTCGCAAAACCTGAATACCCTGTAGCTCAAAATTTAAGAGGTTTAGAACATAGGTTTATTTGAACTTTTCTTCTTCAAATTACGTAAGGATTGACACCCTTAAGGATCAGCATCTTATTCTGAAACACCCTGTATAAGTCCAGATGAGCTTCTCTTTTAACTCCTGCATCATTACTGTTAGCGACAGCAAAATATAACTAATAAGAGTGTTAGAATAAGAATAACATAATATGTATTTCATCAATTTTTATTTTATGGTGAAGAGTCACATTATCTTTATAAAAAAAAAAAAAAAAACACTAGATGACCTCTCCTTCTTTGTTGATAATAATGGATTCTTGTGACCCAATTTCTCATTACTGTTTCATACGTATTAAGCAGTGACTCTTTCAGAGGGGAGGAGCAATTTGTAAATTACAGGAGTATTTTCATCTACCCAAACCCTGTAATTTCGTTTGTTCAGGTATCCACTAAGCTAGAAAGTTCAACGCACACGCGGATCTACAGATTTGACCTATTGAGTTATTTGAATTTTATAGGATTGTATGTAGATGAAGGTTATGATGTACTATGCCGGACATCTTAAAACGAGCGCTTAGCAATAACGTTGAACCGTATGCACACCGGCGGCGAATACAGTTGGGGGAAGCAGGTAAGTTAATCCCTTTGCTTGAAAGCATCCTGAGCGATCTATGTGTAAAATCGTATTTAATGTGCAAGTTGCAATGGAATATAAATGCATACAGGACAGAATTATTTTTTAAATTAGAACAATATACATAAGTAGTTATTTGAATGGCTTCTTATATGATATATCGCAAAAAATTGCTTCAAAAGCATTTTTGTCTATATATATTTGTATTTTAAATTAAATAAAATTTAAGTTAAATTAAATTAAATTAATATAATACACACTATACAGATCGTTGTATCGCAAGCGCCGTCAAACGCTCGCTCCGATTGACGTGTTACTTCGTTGAGCAGGTCTTAGCGTTGTAGTATGTATGTACGTGCATAGCTGCGCCGGTGGTATGAATTATACGTAATAATGTAGGTAGACTCATATGATAAAATTTTCTTTAAGCTGCACAATGTGCCCGCTGTTTTTATCCTCATAAAAACTAAATATGTAGTTATAACAAGAATAGCAAACTTGTGCACAGAATATGTATTGTAAGAAGATGTTTATAACGAATGAAAAATGTAAAACATTAAAGCAATGTGGAGAATAGTAATACTATGTATTATCACAACAATTCACAGTAAAATAATGAAATTTAAATTCTGTAATTACTAGCTAAATAAAAAATGAATATTCTCATATTTGCAGGAATAAACGTTAAAAAAATACGCATATGTTACAACAGCAGGAATCTATTATTAGTCATAAATTATTATTTTATAAGTTAACATAAAAGCGACCACTTTTCTAATGCATTAAATGCTCGAAACGTCTTCCGGTCGCCTCAAAGCAATATGCTAAACGATCGTAGAAGCCTCGTTGCGCATTCTGTAAAATTGCTGGAGGAATGTCATCAAAAGTGTTAATAATTTTTTGTTGCAATTCTGCCAAATTGTTTGGTCTATCGTTTTCAAATGTATAGATTTTAGTTTTCATGTATCCCCATAAGAAAAAGTCATTAGGGAGAGATCTCGTGATCTAGGTGGCCAACGAATAGTTCCCCAGGTACTTAGAACACGGTTTGGAAATACATTATGAAGATATTCCCGTACAACTCTACTATTATGAGCGGGACACCCATCCTGTTGAAACCATATGTTATCCAAGTTGAGCGCCAATTCGTGGAGGCGTGGGATAATTCGATTCTGGAGCAAGTTAAGATACTTCTCGCCTGTTAGATTGCCATCTATAAAAAATGGTCCAATTTTATGCTCTCCAAGTAATCCCGCCCAAACGTTTAATTTTTGGGGATACTGAGTTCTAGCATTGTATGTTAGGTGCGGGTTTTCTCTTGCCCAGTGTCGAGGTACAGCGGGATTATGTCTTCCGTGCAACGGGAAAGTACTTTCATCCGTAAATAATATATTTGCAATAAAATTTGCGTTTTGATTGCAAATATGCATGATATTTTCGCACAATTCCATTTCTGTAATCTGTAGGCATGGTATTTATTTTTCTTTAAAACACGGCATACTGTGCTTTTTGAAATATCCAGCTGCTCACTAATACCCAATGAAGATATTTTCGGGTTCTGTTCGACACTGGCACAAATTAAAAGATTTCTTTTCGTCTTGGCGAACAAATGGCTGCCTATTACGTTTGTGCTTGTTCGGCATAATACAGCCCAATCTTTCAAAATTATTTATTATTCGCTGAATTGTTTTTAGAGCGGGTCGTGATTGATAATTCTCATAAAAGCGCTCTATTATTTGCCTTTAGGGTATTTCCTGATGATACCACTTAATAATTTGTTTTCTTTGAACTAAATTATAAATATCCATTATTTTTATAACATATAAATACCAAACTAACAAACTAAATAAATACTTATGTATGTATCTTACACTAAACTCTGCAGAAAACCTAATAGAAACGACGACAAAACACTAACTAAACGAATATGTTTAGCAAAAATGCTTGAAGAATGAGACAATTAACAGATTAGGATATAATAAGAAAATGCAAATGAAAAGAATATTGTTTCAACAAGAATAATAAAAAAATGAAAATGTAATAAAATATCGCAAAGCGCTAGAACATATGAGACAACTACCTTCTACAATGCCTAACTGGAGACTGCAAATATCCAAATATTCATACGTATTCTCTGCAACATGTATCGGCGCCGGCGCGGCATATGGACTTAACTAAGACATACCGTTCAACTATCGATATAATATTTTGACGGCACTTGCGATGCAACGATCTGAGGTTGAAGTAAAAATATACCTTTAAATAAATGGTGTTGAGGAAATAATAAATTTTACAATTAAAGTATAACAAATAAACCTTCGTAATTTAGAAGATTAGAAAAATTGCGGCATTAATAGTAAATACTTTACAATTGTATTAAAATAATTGTCTTCGTATTCAGTAATCGCTTCTAAATGAAAATGTTACAAAGTATGTATATTACCAACAATAATTAGTTTTATCTATAATTACCTCTTTGCGTATGATATAATTCGTAGAAAGATTTATTTATAATTAATTACTCCAAGAACGGGAACGAAATTATTCCATGAACGCAAATAACTCAAAAACTATCATATTTAGCTATAGGGAATGTTTAATAAATAATAAAGTTCGTGAAGAGAGGAGTTTACTTAATAATCAAGCAATTAAGAAACACACCAGCCACTGGACACGACGATGTCCCAGTGAGCGTTTTAAAATGTGTCGCGAATATTGTAGCCTTGCCTCTTCAAGATATTATAAATGCTTTTATTGCAATTGGTAACTATCCAAATACTTTTAAAATTTCAAAAATTATTCCAATATATCAAAGGGGAGACAGGCATCAGGTGAACAATTATAGGCCCATTTCAATATTACCTGCATTGTTCAAGATTTTTTAAACTGTTTTAAAAAAGCAACTTACTGCGCACCTTACAAGAAATAACGTTATTACATCGCACCAACATGGATACGTAAGTAAGAGATCTACCAATACTGCACTAACGAATATTTTCGAAGAAGTCCTATGGAATATAAACCAGGGGCATCATGTTGCTTGCATTGCGTGTGACTTAACAAAAGCATTTGATCTAGTTGATCACAGTGTTCCAATGAACAAGTTTCACAGATTTGGCGTAAGAGAAATAGCAGGTGATTTACTGAAGTCATATTTAGACCGGCGGCGGGTGCAATTTATTGAAACAAAACATTTACAGACTGATCAATTTGTACAATCACATCGATCTGGGGTTATTGAGAATGGTGTAGGAGTACCACAGGGCTCGATTTTAGGGCCGCTATTATTTCTTACGTATTTTACCGACCTTCCGTCGTACGTATCCGGGAATATAACACTATACGCGGGCGACACGACAATCGTTGTTACCGGAGATAATCATGATAATAATAATAATATATCTTTATTGCTATAATTAAATAAATACACTTAATTCAGCAAACGTCAGACAAGAAAAGAACGAAAATGAAAAGGGACAAACATAATCAATATTATATACAATTATTTATAATTTAAATAATTTTCTATACTGTATGGTTCTATGATATATAACAAGTTAAATATCTTATTTCTTAATGCATACACATTATTAACATTTCTAATATTGTCAGGTAATTTATTAAAGAATTTGATGCCAGAGTATACTAGACCACTTTCGGTCCGCGTCAGCCTATGTATTGGATAGCAGTAGCGATCCCCATGCGGAGTGTTGTATTCGTGTGGAGAGATATTTTGTACGAAAAGTTGTCTGTTCTTAAAAAGAAATATCAACACTTCAAAAATATAAATGCCAAAAACGGTTAAAATATTGTCTTTAAAGTGGTCTCTGCAAGATTGCATGAAATTCAGTTTGTACATGGTGCGTATAATTCTCCTTTGAATTTTAAATAGCTTGGGAAGATCGCTACTGCCGCCCCAAACAACGATGCCAAATCTAAGGTGGGAATGGCAGCCACCGTAGTAAGCCACGCGAAGTACGTGCCGGCTAACTAGATCTCTCATCCGTCGCACCCCATAGCAGAAACCACATAGTTTCTTACATAGTATGTCTATGTAGGCCTTCCATTTGAGAGACTCATCCATCGTAACCCCGAGCGAGCAAGCATTCGACTGAGTAATATACTGACAGTTGTTGAACTATACGTAAGTGGGATAGTTTTGCTGTGCCAGTTTAAAGAATAATATATTTGTTTTATTATGGTTTATGTATAGGTTGTTTTGGTTCATCCATTCCTCGATTTCTTTCGTTGGCCGCCCTTTCCAGATGGTTATATAAGCGAGCCTGAACCAGAAGGGCTGTATCGTCAGCATAGTTCATGGTCAAAAGATTGTCGCTGCTGGTACCCTTTAGTAAATAAATATGGTTGAAGTATATTAGGAATAATAGAGGTGCTAAAATACTTCCTTGAGGTACACCCTTATTTATTATTTTTGTTGTGGAATACACTGTTTTACCATCTTTAGTCAAATAGACTCTTTGTTGTCTATTCAATAAATAACTACGAAATCATTCGAGAGCATCCCCTCTAATTCCGTAGTGTTCTAGTTTTTTGAGTAAGGTTTCATGTTGGATGTTATCGAAGGCTTTGGATAGATCTAGGAATATACCACATGTGATGTTTTTATTTTCTAGTGCAGATAGAATATGATTCGTGAATTCAAATAACGCTAATGGTGTTACATCCAAATTAAATAAAGTCTATACATATGCTGCATCACATGGAAACTGCAACACCAAGAAGGGGTGCAATTTTTTTCCCAAACTTGGTAGAAACGTATAACTAGTCAAAGGCAATAATTGATTAAAATTTCGAAGAAAAAAACAAAAGACTAACACAATTTAACATAATTTTTATTAATAATGTGTCGAGCCGCCTCTATTAGTTACACAGTCCCTCACTCTTCTTGGCATTGATTCGACTAGGTGGTCGATATCCTCTTGGGGTATGGTGTCCCAAACAACCTGTAATTCATGCCGGAGAGCTATTAGTGTCTGCGGGGGATTGGCTAAATTAATAAGTTTTCGTCTTATAATGTCCCACACATGTTCTATTGGCATGGCAAGATATTGACATGAGCCTCTTCGAAGCGATTTATGGAAATTCTTGCTACGTGGGGAGGGGCATTATCCTGCTGGAAAAGTGGGTCTTCGAGCGTTTGAAGATATGGAAGAATATGGGGTTCTACCACCTCATCAATGTAATGCTAGGCGTTCATGGTGGTTTGGATGAATACCAACTGAGACCTACTCCCATATGCTATAGCACCCTATACCATAACACCCACTGCTCGATGCACATGCCTTTCAACGGAAAACTGAATATCACGACGTTCCCCACGTCTTCGTCTGACCCTCACACGGTCATCATGGATCCCTAGACAAAATCGAGATTCATGACTGAACTCCACCTAATGCCACTCCACGATCCAATGCATTCGCAATCTACACCACTCCAAACGTCGGTGTTGAGCCGTAAGTGGTAACATAAGATGTGGACGATAAGATTGTAAGCCGAAACCCCTAATTCTACGATAAACGGTTCGAAGGGTTACAGGACGACCTTGATTACCTAACCACACGTCAGCAATTGATCTGGTACTGGAGAACCTGTCTCTTAGTGCCATTAGGCGAAGGCGGCGGTCCTGTATCTCATTAGTTCTTCTTCGGCCTCCGGTTCCTCTTTGGCGTCTTTCCTGACCCTCCCTAGTCCATGATTGATAACAGCGGATAATGGTGGATTGGTTCCGCTTAAGGCGATTTGCAATTTCCCTGTATGAAAAACCACCTTCTCGCAAACCAACAATTCGACCTCTGTCGAATTCGCTTAATTGGCGATAATTTCCAAGTTGCCGCACTCTAGGCATAATAAAACTCTTTAAACACGTTAAACAAAGGTATAATAAGACAAAACCGTTGAAATTAATTTGAAACAAACAATAAATACACCACACATTAATGTCAGCGAAAACTGAATGAAATGTCAGATGTTGGCACATCTGACACTTCATTCAGTTTTCAGTTGACCACTTGATTTATCGCAACAAAATTTTAATCAATTATTGCCTTTGACTAGTTATACGTTTCTACCAAGTTTGGTTAAAAAATTCGCACCGCTTCTTGGTGTTGCAGTTTCCATGTCATGCAGTATATTAAGAAAAATGAAAAATTCCTGACATCGCGACTCTTAGAATGATATACTTTGCCCATTTTAACTCACATTTAAGTCAAGATTTAATCCTATGGGGTTCCAATAAAAATCTGAAACCAATTTTACTGTTGCAAAAGAAGGCTATTCGAATTATTAAAGATTTATTTCCACGCCAACATGTAGAACTTTTTTCCTAGAGTTGGGTATACCAACGGTTTATAATCTCTGTATATTACAAGCAGCCCTATATATATATATGATAATTTCAACAGATTCCAAACTAATGCCGACGCACATAATTACTCCACGAGGAATCCGAATCACATTCGTTACGAATTTCCAAAATCTAGTAAATATTATAACTCGCATATACGGATGAGCGTAAAAATATACAACTCTCTTCCAATTGCAGAAAAATATGATTCGCTTGCTAAGTTCAGGATAGTTGTAAAAATTTTTTTGGCGGGTCAGGTGTTTTATTCTCTGGATGAGTTTTTTGACGTTGGTGCAGCTCCGAGCGATGGAACTGGGTCACTGTTTGAGTGTTTCTTTTATTTTGTTGTTGTTCTTAATGTATTGCGACTGTAGCTATTATTATATGTATTATAATACATTGTGAATTTGTATGTAATATGTGTACACCACTGGTATTTTTCAAATATATACTAATACTAATACTCCAATAATAAAATACAGGGTGTCCTATTTGAAATAGGTGAGAAAATAAACATTCCGAGTTATGACTCGCCCTGTATATAAATATTGAATACGCCGATAAATAAATAATTTCCGATGAAAGGAGTTCACATTAGAAATGTTTCTAGCGCAAATGAATTGTTATATGGATGCCGTAGTACGGTAAGAGGCGCCAACTTTGTTATTAAATTAATGCAAAACTTCCCATATCTTCTAAAGTAGAGCGAATAACATAACAAAACCTTATATTATAATAATAGGTAAGACCTAGAAGCATCGTAAACAGTAAAAATATACAGGGTGTTCCATTTAAAATAAAGCAAGTTTAGTTTGCCCTGTCTCTATTTGACACCCTGTATACTTAAAAATATTTTTAGGTTATAGCCCCTATGCGCTGCAACTTTTACCTTAATAACACTTTCTCATTTCGCTTATAATACAGGAGTAATTGGACTTCCTCGCACGAATGCTCCACCCTGTATATAAATTTAAAAAAATATATACAAATTCAAAATAATTGCATTAGAGCATGTATTATTCATTATTCGAATACCATATATCATAAACGACAAAAGGTTTTCTTCCTCTATACGTTTTATACCAAACGACAACTTTGATATCAAATATCACATAATACTTATGTATGTATAGCGACTCAGGTAAGAAGATCTATTTACCTGCTTCGCCTCAGGGGATTGCCGTCCCGGTATGTGTAAGGTTCACTTTCCTTTCTCAGCGTTCGTTTTAAAATGTCCGGCATAGTACAATTCACCATTTAATCATCTGACAAAGGCCGGGGTGTCGAGAACGACATGTGAATGTCCGGATCTTCTCTAATACTCTAGGACTACAGTAGCGATCGTCTAACTTAAATGGGCATTTTGACGAAGCACACAATTTTTTAACAAGATGATAAATATAGCGTTTAATTATATTACCCATAAATATCTCGCAATGCACAATATGTTTGTCGAACCGAATAGGTATTTTGATGATCAATTTTAATAATTTCTGCTCACTATATCTCTCCATTATAATTTGACAGACATTACTGAGAATCGCAATACTAAATTATTGACGCTAAGAATAATTTAAGCAATGTGGACAACGTTTCATTTCAAAGTTCTTATTGGTAAGCCAGACAATTACATTGCACAAATGTGCTTGAATATCTTGTATTTTGTTAAGAATTATATACGACTGCTTAAATTTCACATTTTGTGTCTCATACCATTATTTCGTAAAAACAAATATTTCAAGTATGCAAGTTATGCACAGTAAGTTAATGGTGTAATTATATAGATGCCTATAATAAGTTCAACGAGCTACAAATTTAGTTCTTTGGAATCTTATTTTAGCCCTATCTAGCAAACGTTGCCTTAATTTCATTAATTCGATGAACTATGGTTGTTTAGGTGTCGTTCATTTGACTGGCGACGAAATCTAAAAACTATGATTTTTAGAAACTTTTTTGAATATTTACTTCTATCTTGTAATGCCGTCTTATTTAGATTCTTCTTGTCTTTAGTTGTGATAGAGTCCAAACACTTTAAGAAATCTGAGAGATCTGAAACCAGTGGCGGCGCAGTTAGCAACAGCACTATTCAACGCAGCTGTGCTTCGATCGTGAGTGACACGCCTGCACGCCACTGAGTACTTAATCTACCCGTAACGAATTAATAGACTCGCCCGAACCAATATCGGTTTATACACATGATGACGTATGCATGTGAATTAGTAATATAGTATTCGGACTCTACCACCGTGCAATTTGATTTACTTGCTACTATTCGATAAAAGTACATTGCATAAATTAAAATATAGGAATTTACAAATTCAACGTGATGTAGCGTCAAGATAGTGAATTTATGTTTCGGTTGCTTGCAGTTTGTATATTGCACAAGCAAAATACTTCGCCTTAAATGTATACATCTTTCATATATATAAGATTAATAAATAGGAAATATGACTTAAATTAAATTAAAGGTGTCACTTCAAGAAAAACTTTATTAGTAAAAATAAATAAAACTGATTGTAAAAAGAAATTATTGATATAATAATTGTTAGGTAAGTAATAGCATATCGTCGTAATGAAAACATTTATGTATTTCCTGAAATTTCAAATACCACCTTAATGGAATCTTAATTTCTCGAAGACACACTTATTTTACCTATTTTCCTATTTTGATTGTCATATATTTTTTTTAATGTGTGGTGGGTGCTTAGTTGCAGTGATTTCGTAAGCTGTATTACTTGTCTGGCTATCTCTGCAACTCTTGCGGTGTAGTTTGGTGTGTGTAAGTTGTGTTCAATTAAATATTATTTAAATAACTATTTAATTACTTTTAATAACGTCTTTTATTTATTTTTACTGAAAATATGCAGCAGAAATAAAAGGGGCTGGCAGGGCCGGCATGTCCATGGTCCCGCCAAAAAGAAAGTCCTGTAACTCGGTTAATATGAAAGCACAAATTCTTTTGTTCCGTAATAAAATTCTTACGAATCAAGACAAGCGCATATGATGGTGGTAGAAGTCGGATGACTTGCTAAGCTTACCGAAACGGTTAATGTGTAAATTACATGTAGTCAATATCCAACAAGACGACAAGCGGTTCACTGAAAGTTTATTTTTATAATCTTGTTTATATGTACACATCAGGTACGATCATTTTGCAATCAGTCATAGAAACAGATAATTTTCTAATACTTTACCATTCATTCATGTGCTCTACGGTTAATATGATTTATTTAACTCCATATTATTATTTTTACATTTTTTGTAAGATTATTAATCTGTAGCTTGGCTCCTGAATCTTTTTTTACGTTTATGAATGATTACATGTATGTGTTGATGTGATACAGAATGCCTAGTGTCAGACTTCCGGACCAACCTCAGTCCACTGGGACAGCAGTACTTGAAGTCTGATAGAGCTGGTAAGCTTTCCACTCGGCAGATCTGCTTACTCGCATTCGCACGCATAATTTTTGTACCGCTGACCGGAACATTTATAAGTATTTGTCTAATAATACAGAGTGTTTCGATATTGGATGAGTTAGTATTAATGTTAAAAGATGATTATGATGTAATTAAAACAACAGGCAATTAAAAGAAACTTTAAGGACTTTACAGTACTAGAATGCATGCGATATATTTGTATTAATAATAACTATCTTCATTGGAATACCCTGTATAGTTTCACCTTTTCACTATTTCAATTGTTTTTAATATACTGTATCATTCGAATTTTGTCTTACGTCAGAATAAAGGTATTTTGTGCTTCATTTACATTTCAGGTCTATGTATGTTCTGTTTTCAGTAGGATGGATATCTTAATAGCAAACCAATTAACGTTGAGAGCTATACATGTTTTGTTAGTGCTGCGTATGTAGCAATAGCTTAAATTAAATTTTGTTTACTTATAAAAATATATACTAATAATTTGTATACATATATGTAATTGATATCAGTACTGTTATTGAATATTAAGATATCAGTATTGTTATTGATTATATATATTCTGCAAATGTCGAAGATAAGGTTTGTATACGAAATGTCAAAATATGTCCTGCACTTAAAATCTGGTTATCTGGATTATCAATAAAGGATTTAGCTGACTAAGAACTCTAACTAAAAGAAAACACGGATATAATTTTTTATATAAGGATGGCTTTGTTTACAAGTTAGTATGAGTGGAGAAGGAACAAAAGTTATTGAATTATCGAGCATAGCTACTGTGCTAGACCACATATAACAGACCACACTATTTCCTATTCTATTTTATTCAAAATTTTTGTATCAAATCATATTATTCTATTATGGAATGAATTATTCTAAAATTTGTTATAAAAGTTCTGTTCAATAACCATAAGTATATATGACTGAACAACATGTGATCACTCATACCTTATTTTAACGAAAATCTTAAAGTTATTAGCTTTGTTAATATAATCCATTTAGGGAAATTTAAATTGATTTTAATATTAATATCTCAGGTTTTGATCCCTTCAAAGGATTCTTTGCGAATGCGTATTTCTTGGTTTAGCTTAAGGCTTAGGATTTATGAAAGACTATGTATTTGTAGGATAGGCATCGAATTTCACACAAACTTCCTTAAAGTTAAGAACTACATCGCCTCCCTCGAAAGATCTATGTTCAATAAACCGTGCCTGAGTTCCGTCAGATATTTTACGAGAATAAGATACGGGATGTGCTCCTTGTTCAACTGTATACGTCTTTCACGTATTTTTACTCTCGTCTCGGAGATAGAGATGGTCAATAAAAAGCGAGAGAAAGTACTCCAGACAGAAGTCGCTTTTTTACTCTACGTGCTGTGACATTATAGGTATGGAACTTTCTATATTTTTTCACGGATGTTAACCGTAAATAGTAAGCAAATAAAATTTAGCAATGAATACAAATGTATTTCTCCATTTTCGTTTTCGTTTTCCTACAGCTTGCAATAATATGCTTCTAATTTTCGAAGGTACTTCTTACCATTAGTTTTTTGGGACCTTTTTCTCTCTTTAGGATATCAATTTTATAATCGACGTGCTACAACAAATTTCATTCATTTTTTAGGACTATGGTATATAGAACTTACATTTTAGATTAATGATGGGGCCTTCAATAAATTTCTTGTAATACGTTACATACTAGGAGTTACAGGAAGATACAAATGGTGGAAATTTTAGACATGGAAGATGTTGAAAGATACAATCTTGTTGCTCAATATACATAGTGCTATGCTTGTGTATATCTTTAGTGGCTCTTAATCGTTTGTGGTCTGGGGAATTTAAAAATCCCATCGAATTCAACACTCTTGTTTAATTGAATTTATTTCAAAATCAATTTCAAAATTTCGCTGCAACTAACAAAATACTAGTTCTTTACGCATATCGAAAATTTAAATTAATTGTGAGAATTGTGTTTGATTCTGATCTTGATAAAAGCGATAATTTTGATACTTTTGAGGCATCGGAAATGTGTTGTGTAAAGTTGATGGAAAATTGAAGTGAAATTCATTTGATAGAAACCGAGGACTCCACCGCCGATAAAATAGAAACAGATGTATATATGTATACAGAATTAGAACATAAGTGCTAATATTGCGATACTTGAATTGAACGCAAGCAATTAAGCGATCCTGCCTATTTAGCCGGAACATGTCATAGAGTAAATAAAATTTTATCGTAAGGATTAAGACGATCCTTTATTGCTTTATGTTTTCAATTCATTGGTCTACTTTATAACATGGATTACTTGCAACTGCGATACTTCTCAACACAAAGTTGAAATTAAACTTCTTGTGGTAGCACTGAATGAAAGATTTGGTATTTTATATAATGGAACATGGAATGGAAATTTTGTTGGAGGCATAGTAGAGATACCTATTTTGATAACTATTAGAGAGAAAATGATAACCGGAAAACGTTGGCATGCGGCACACTTCAAAGTCTTCTCTACGTTGTAATATGATGGAAAAGTATGCAACGAGGTAATGTAGATTACCACCAATGAATTTAACTTGTTTCAAATGAAGTGTCTACAGAAAAGATGTCAAGTGTTTTACAACAGTCATCAGATTACAGTTTACATTTACATTTAGGGGAATATGCAGATAACGCAGATCGTCTTTGACACACATATTGCACATATTCTATATAACGTTTGGAAATAATTACATACTTAACAAAAAGATCCATCCAGAGGCGGAATTGGCACTCTTAGATTTTAGAAGAGAAGCTAATCAAGGGCACATACATTTCTATAAACAGAAAAGATATTCTAGTACTTTAGACCAAGAAGTAGCTTCAAAATACAGAAAAGATAGTTTCCGTTTGTAAATTTATGGTAAATAGGTACTGGCCGACCTTTGTCTTTTAACATACTTGTACATCTTCAAAATACCATATTTCGCTTACTGAAAAAAAGAAATAGTGAAAATTTCAATAACTTTAAAGCCAACAAGTAATACCGAAGAAGATATGAAACATTAACACACACGCCACCTAATGACATACAACTGAATAGTTATTACAACTAAAGGGGACTAAAACTCATACTAAATATAGTTTTGACGTTTTTATGATAATTTGTATTTATTCTTGCTTTAGCGTAAAGTTACAGTCTCCTGGCATTTTTATATAATTAAGAGCTGTCCATAACATTGAATTCAGTCACTTTTCTTTTACAATAGTTCCTGAATGTATTTAACCAATGAATTTTCTCTCCTACAATATCTTCATAGTGTTTGATTTGTATCAATCATTAGATTTTGTTACTCTATTTTTTTAAGTTTATGTGAGTATATTCATATGCACTATAGCAAGTATAAGAAATAATATTGTCAATAGCTACACCGATATTTTCGATCGCTAATTTATATAGGAGGTATCGTTTTTACGACTTCATTAGTTGCTGCACAAATATTCGTGTTAATTTATCTTTAGTCTTTTGTCATATAATGCTACTGTTATTACTAATTTAGAAAAAATACTTTAAAAAGCGCTCGTATTAGTACCTAGTTCATAATGCAGTACACATGCTAGTGTTACTGTAAAGTCGTCTAAGAACCAATTGTATTATTCTCTTTGTGCATTTTACTTACTAATTTATATTTATCAAGTCCATTTCTTGTTTTATATGTGATATTCCACCAGGTGCATGCTAACCGTTATTTGCTTCACTTTATTTCTACATCACACTGTATATTCGTTCACGTATCAATCAAAAGTGAACTTCTGCTGCTTTCACACCGCATGCTGTTCAGGTATTTTTTCTAATTGGAAACGCCCGCGTATTACCCGCAGGTCGTGTGGGTTGTCCAACGTTTATGGCGCCTGAAGTAGTGGAGAGGAGGCAGTACGGGAAAGCTGTGGATATATGGGCGGCCGGAGTACTGCTACACATCCTACTGTCCGGTACTCTACCCTTCCACGGCACAGGACGAAGGTTAATGGAGGCGATATGCAGAGGCAAACTTCACGTAAGTTTTCTCATTACACTGTTTTCGCGCGCCGTTGATACCTTATTTTTATTGAACATTGTAAGAGATGCTAGGTTTTTTATTAAGAAAAAAGAATGAAATGAAGCTACGCTCTTTCTTTGCAATGAACTTTTTACTTTACATCAAGGGAAATGCAAAATTGATACCGAAGCTTCCAAACCA
Source organism: Holotrichia oblita (assembly GCA_023690525.1). Taxonomy (NCBI): domain Eukaryota; kingdom Metazoa; phylum Arthropoda; class Insecta; order Coleoptera; family Scarabaeidae; genus Holotrichia; species Holotrichia oblita. Next base: position 58,400,856 of record CM043020.1, read on the forward strand.
AAATTGCTCTTACATCAATGTTAATTTAAAATGTCGAAGTTTTAGGCTAAGTATTGTAGGCGCGAATTAATATGTGAAATGTGTTTGCTAAAAGCATTGTTTAATAAATATTTGAATAGTTTTATTTGACAGTAACTTATTAGGAACAAGAGATAGTACTCTCACGATAATGTACAATTGTAATATGTATTTAATGTATTTAAGTAGGCATAGGTAATCTAAAAGTCGTTGATGAGGGTACGAAAGTATACAGGATAACAACCTGAACTACGAAAGCCTATTGATAGGAGAAGGTAGTGGGAGGTAAAATTAAATGTATCCATTTTAGTAATGTCAACTGTTTGTATGACAGGAATGTCAGTGGTTATGTCAAATACTATGGCAAATTATAAAACCACTTTTTAATTTGCACTTTTTCATTAATTGTGTATTCCATAAGGATAGTTTGATGGTTCGGTAAAGTATTTGACATAACCTCTGATATTCCTGTCATATAATAAGTTGACAATAGTAAATACATTTAATTTTAACCCCCACCACCCTCTCCTATCAATAGGTTTTCGTAGTTCAAGTTATTAGCCTGTATATTTAAAATATATCTATAGTAAGTATATACATACACTGCGATCATTGTGAAGTGTCCTGAGTTAGCTTCACTGATTTTAGTATGGCAATACTGTGCAATTGATAAACATGTTTATTTATTTTGGTGGTTGAGTTTACTATTTATATTTCTTGTGTGTCAATGAAATAAGGTTAGTTTGAAGTAGAAGTATAGGAATGAATTTTAGTAGAAACACAATAATTTACCTTATTAACTCATCCTCGATCAATCTCATAAAATGTAACGTTTTGGGTTTTATTATTTCATCCTTCTTCAGAACATAGCTGATGTTTTAAATTAAAATTTTAATTATGACCCATAATTTGCAACAGAGAAAATGCATCATTAATTAACACGTGAATAATTTCACTAAAGAGAATTAAAAATTTTTTTTTGCTTGAAACTCTAAAATCTCATTGTCATTCAAAATTGCGAATTTAACATCAAGGTTTTAAAAATTTTACTACATTCACAAACAGATTATATTAAACAGATTAAAGATTCTGAAGAAGGGTGAAATAGTAAACCCCGAAACGTAATAAAAGCTATATTCTGTGTTTCGATTAACGAACTCTAACTCAGTATACTGTAAATATTTATTTCATCTTACATTCTTCTGAATACTTACATCTCAGTACTTTATTAACGTATTATGTATGTATGTAGTCGCAAAAATGCATCTCCGTGGATTACGTGATTGTGCAACCGTGTAATGACTTGATGTCGGCAGCTCACAAAGGAATGTTCTCTGCTCTAGTTCTGCTAGATGTTAGTAGGGTATTTGATACCACTGATAATAATCTGCCGTTAGTAATTCTACCTTATTCTGATCTCTCTTGTGCGGTTGCCGAAATATTCTCTTTTACAATCTCTCAATTGTAATATCGTTAATATCAGATATATTACGCGTGGGATACCTCAATACCCTATGTTCGGACTTATTCTTTGTACAGTTTCATTCCACACTCGAATAAACAATTGCAACTTGCATAATAGAAATATATTCATAATAGGAAAATTATGTAGAGAGAAGAAGAACTCATACATACTTCTAATGTGTTAATTATGCCGTAGTTTTAATAGAGTGAGGATTAATTCTAAAATTTTGTTTTCGCGCTTAATTGTCAATTTGGTCAACGTTGAAATAGGAGCACCTCGTTATCGCATTATTGTATTGTTTATTATTGGTATACACCTGTCTTGCTAATATTTCGCAAGATTTTCGATTTTCGATCGAGTGAGCGAGCAGGCTATTGTAATAAATTGATTTCCTTTTGGTGAAACTATTCCTTTGTTTATCTGGAATTATGGATATGGATTGCTGAAATATCCAGTCGGTAATTATTAACCAAAATCCATCACAACCATTTCAAGAAGTTCTATGTAAGAATTGGAATTTATTCGCGTAGGAGTAGTTCTACTCATAATCCTATCTCATATGGTCTTGCGGAAATTTCAGTCTTGTCTGTTTATGTGTCTCTTTTAAGAGTGGATTTGAAACTTTTTTAGGCACCGTAAACGTTTACTGCCGAATAAAATTTGTTGTACAGGTCTGTTAATTACTAGTAAATCTAAATTACATTTTGTTTGTTGCGCGGTTACATTACTAGAAGAAGCTACCCAAAAGCCTTCGAGTTTGTTTTTGTGGTAGACACTCCCTTAGCGAGACTTTTGCAGTAGGAAATACCTAACTTTATAAAGACCCTATCTCTATCTATAACACTTTATTTTTGGTTTTTCCTCTTAGGATAGTAGTATTTATTTCTGGGCATTTATTAACTGATATGTATACTGTTATAATATATACATATATATATTTATCAATAAATAAACTTTGAACATGTTTAGAGGCTTTTTACACTGATTTTGTAGGATGTCTGTCTAAGTTCACTTTCATATGTAACAGTTGTGATATTGCCAAAATAGTATTACTGTTATTTCTTTATGTTCAGAAATATAATACTAGGTAATTTCCACCTTATACCGTTACTAACTGTTTATAAAAGAACTAAAAATTAGTTGGAACTATAGAAATTTTGTTGAGTGTATGTAGTTCTTTTCACTATGTAAATAGTTAAGCTGCCATTGAGTTGGAGAGAATTTCTGATGTAGGAGCTTAACATATCCCAATCTAGTGTTCCGGCATTATTGATATTTGCACAATTTTTAATTACCGCATCTAAGATTCCAATTAAACGTCAATATAAGAATCTAGGACTAATTTTGGACACCCTACACAACACCCTACGCATACATAGCAGTGTATCAGAGCGGCTTATGCTAATTTAAAGTTTATATATCGTCATGGTTACTACCTATCTGTAGCAAGTCAAAGAAATCTTTGCGAATCTCGAAATCGAAATTTACACTTCCTCTTTTTGCACAATTGCTATAATGGTTCCATATTTGTAATGTATATGGAAGTTGTATCAGAATTTATTCAGTTTTTAAGATAGCTTTCATGCACACTTTTCTTCTTCACTTATTCAAGGTAAGGAGAGAGCAACAGGTTTCATACATTGCGGTTTCCTTATACCTGTTCAATTGTTCTTGTCTAATTTTCCGTATTATACGTGTCTCTGTTAGGATATAAATTTTTTGTGTTGTATATATAGTACTTTATTCTGTGAAAATAAATATCTATTATTATTATTATCGCTATTATTATATAAGTTGAAAGAAAAAAAGATAAATGGCATGGTGAAAGTAACTTTGATCGTGATTGAAATAATCTGGGATTTTGTACTTATAGAAATGATATGTAATAAGATGTTATTACTTTTACTTGTATTTTCTACTTTTATAGTTGGATTCGCCTGCGTGGGAATTTATTAGTGATAACGCCAAAGATTTATTACGACAAATGTTAAAAGTAGATCCTAAAGAGCGGATAACGATACAGGATGTACTTACCCATACATGGCTAAGGGTAAGTTTTAGCTGGTAAGAGAAAATATCCAAAAATAAATATACTTCCCATTCACCCAAGAGTAAGGTGAAGTATCATGTTCGTTGATATCATAATTATCGTAAGATTAATAGATTTTTCTGTTTTACAGGAAAGAGAAAAAGGGCTCAAATATCACTTAACTGATACCGTAGAAGAATTAAAGAAATTTAACGCCAATCGAAAGCTCAAATCCGTCATCCTAAGTGCTGTGAATTCTAGTAAATGGTATCCATACGACGAATCAAATGTTGACAGTTATTCCGACTTCGGAGACGACGAAGTTTCTTCCTGCGGTGAGTATCCTACATATTCTCTCTTTTCTACATCAAACATACAAGGATTTTATGTGGCTTCGTTACGCTTTTATACCTTGGAAATTGACTCGGTCCTATTGCAGTTTGTATTAGCCTAGCGCGAGGTCGCCTAGTTTATTTGTTGCTTTACGGTTCAGAAAGTTTATTATATCATAACGTGTTATATCTTTAATATTGCCACCATTTAAAGGCATCACTGTCTGTCGGTAAATCTTGATATAAAACTTGGGAATTACATCAATAATTTCGTCTGAATTGCGTCGACTACGTTGTAATATTTAACGCTTATCATATGTGGTGAATTTGGTCCTATGCCAAGAAAATTCCAGACCATTTTTATTACGTAGATCTTACAGTTCGACAGAATGTACGTATGTAGTTTAGCTTGTCAAATAGCTGTTTTGCTTTCATATACAGTGCGTCCGTAAAGTATAGCATAACTTCGTTTTTAGCTAAACAAACAACTTTGATGGAAATCTCCGAGACAATTCGATACAGTTCGTTGATTTTCAGATATTTAGTAATTTAGATTGCAGTATGTAATTCCGGCAGGATGGCATACAGCCACATTTTCTTGCAACTGTGTGTAGTTTTTAAATATGGCCTAGTAAATTAGTAATATTTAACATACAAGTAACAGCCTCTACGCTCTAAAATATAAGAAACCAACTTATTGGCGAATTGAGTCATTGTAACTGATCTTTGAACCACAATTCAAACTTTTATTATACCTACTCTGTAATTGTTATTTCTACGTTTTACTTGTTTAGTTAAAAAGTCGAGGAAATTTATACATAGTTAATGTTTTGCAAGGTCAATAATCACGAATCTGTTCGTAACACGTTAGTTAATATTTTGCGCATCAAACTCATTATTGAACAGTTTGTCCAAAATAAAATACATTTTGGCCAAAAGGACTTAACGAGTGTGTTGCTAAAACATTCTTGAATGGGCATATTTGACAGAAACAATCAGTTTGGTCGCGGTTTAAATTTTGGCCAATCATACTAGAGTGCTATCAATCCATCGGTAACTGCTTGCTTCTGCTGAATGAAATCAGTGACCTATTTCAGAGGAATAGAATCTAGAATTTATAAACTACCTTATAACGGTTCACAAGATGTAGATTTATGAGTTCAACATGCTATTAACTAACTATTTAACAAGATTCAGATTTACGTTACATACATTTTACTTGAAGTCATAAAATAATATTTGCAACAAGAAGGAACAGTTGCACTGTTTTGGTGTAAACTTGTTGAAAGAACTTTTTCTGGAATATTATTCCATGTTGGTTAAAATAAGTTTATTGATCTTCAGATTCTTCTATAAAAATTAAATGTTGAGGAATTAAAGAAAAAGAACGAAAATTACCGAAAACTTGACATATAATTTATCTCAATTGTGAATGTGTGTCTAAATGTATTTGTAAGAAGATGAAATAGATATTCGATAAATTATTTATATCTGTTATGAAATTGACAGTGTTCATTTTCTTGTTTATGTCAAGCATTGGCATATTATCAAAATAAAAAAATGTGACTTTTTATGATGTTTTATACGACATTTCAGGTAGTGGTCAGTCTGATCTACGTCAACCTTATGTTAGGTACCGCAGGATATGTTACATATATCGCACACTGTCTTTCATTTTAGACAAGAAGGACAGGATAATTGTGTAGAGCTAATCTGTAATTGTCTTGAATAATTTTATAGCTGTTGACTGTAGCAGAACACTGCTTAGTATGAAACGGAATGCAGGATTTTTTTATATAAATTATTTTTATAAATGGCAGCCACTGTATTGGATTTATTTATAGGTAGCTTGATCGGTGGGAGGCTGTCTGAAGTTAGGTTAGAGTGGGGCTGGCATCAAATATTATGGAGGAGTAGATGAGCATTCATTATTCAGAAAAATGTTAAATAACAAAGTGAGATTTTTTCCTATAAAATTGTTGGTCAGAGATTCTTATCATGTTATCATTCATAGCTTCTGCGGTGTTCAGTTTTTAATAGAAAGGGTTATTGTAGTGATGATTAATCTATATACTAGAGGTCTGTGTCTGATACCAATTTAGAATTGGTCTTAATTTTAAGTTAGTATACATAATAAAATATAAAAGGTAATGTCCTGAAGGACTGATATTCAAACGCTTTATCAGAGAGCCGTAAGCCAGATTTTCTTTGGAGACCTAATTTAAAAAGCAATATCCTTTTTAACTCTTACTTTTTAATTTAGTTGCAATTTTCTGTACTTTTAGGAACCTATATTACCAATACACAATAAAGAAGAATCTTTTCCGACAAGTCGAATGTTCCATTGCTGTAATACATTTAAATTATTCGGAGGAAAAAGTGTTCAAATATCTGTTGAATAGGATAAGCCTATGTTATCCTATATTTATAGAATTTGAATCTAATCGCGGGAGGCAGGTATTTTTGTCGTAATCTATTAACACTGCGCATGGCGTTGCACAGGATTCAATATTTTTGACCCAACATTATTCTTATTACAAGGCAATGATTTACACTCTCACTAAGTGTACAACTATCTGTTTAATAGCTATAGAGCTGTCTATAGAATTTGAATCTAATCGTGTGAGGCAGGTATTTTTGTCGTAATATATTAACATTGCGCATGGCGTTTCGCAGGGTTCAATATTTTAACCAACATTATTCTTATTACAAGGCAATGACTTGCATTGTCATAGGAATTGTGGTGTGCTAATATGTCAATATGTCGACGATTACATAACAGTTACCTAATGATACTTACATAATATCCGGTCGATGCGATTTGACTAGTGAGATCGCTCGGGGTATGATGAAGTGGAGTGATCTCAACGAATTAATGCTGAAGAAGAGTAAGACTGATTCTAAAAAGCCAACGACAGTTTTAAACAGCAGCACTTATGTCCGAGATAGTGTGAATTATATTCCAGGGGGTGGTATGATAATATTTTTAAGACGAACGGTGGGTTCCACACTGAGTTTTAGCGTTTGGTCTTCTATTTTCGAGAGCAAGTTGGATACAGCGCTGCATGGTTCCATCCGGCACGAGCATTCGCATTGTTTCGAATATTCTTCGTGCCATACAACTTACTCTTGAAAATAAAAGATCAAACGCTAAAACTCAGTTATTGTTATTTACTAATGACGGCTTTTAACTAACTCCGCGTTAAAATTAAAAGAAAATGACTACTACAACAACATACTTTTTGATTTATTATTATCTATTTAATAAGTTAAATCACAACACACGAAGAAAAAATAAGTATAATGTGTAGGCGGATGAAACCTCGGGTCTAGTTACTCGTTAAATAAAGGGTTATGTGTTCTAACTCTTTATTTACTAGATCCATTTAAAGTAATCTCCAGTTCAAGTTAATGAAGGAAAGTAATTTTACAAATGATTATGTTACAAAGTGAATTGTACACACACAAGTACTCTTAGAATATTGCAAAATTATTACTAATTCAACCAATAAAAGGATAAATTGAAGTAATCTTGAACTAAACGCTTACAGAATGTGTGTGTGAAGTTCTCCCCCTAAGTTGCGATTTTAATGATTCGAGGTCAATATTAGAACGCTTCTAGCACACAATTTACTGCATTATATGCCGGCGCCGCTCTACATTGTATTGTCATCGTATCATTTATTATGTTTTTTTCGCAAACTGTTAATTATTACAATAGTATAATGTTGAAATTAGGCAATTGACTAGTCTACTGACTATAAACGTAAGTTGCATTAGTAATTCATGATTTTATTACCAAATATAACTAAATAATGACAATTACATGAGTTATATGTAGAATAGATATTTTACATATTTTGTTGAAATACTGCATTATATATTTACAACAAATGTTTTGTAAATTCCGTATATATCACAAAAAAACAGCAAGTTGCCTTGATGTGTCTTTTATGTAAGAACATCTATCACCTGCTAAAAACTTTAATGGTTTATCTTAATAACACATATTTTATGTTTATACTATTACACATTGGTGCTAGAATTTGAAATTTGAGTATTTTCGCCAATTTACATATTAAAAGATGCTTTCATCAAGACGGTAACTAATTGAACGATACTATTAAAGCTAATTTGCAGTTTCAGGCCAGGTGACGGAGAAATGTTTTAGGATTAAGGGAGATTATGAATACGATCATCAAAAAATCAGAGGTATTTGCCTTCATTGTTGCGTAGAAATCTTGTCAAAAGCATTTAACAGAATATTTTCATGTACTTTGTTTATGTCCATACAACACAACTGCAAAGCTCTATCAGCGACATAATACATCTGCATACATACATACAGTGCATTTGTAGAAGTTAAATTCAGTAAAAATTAAAAGAGGGGTTTTTCAAAAAAACCCTCGGACCCGTCGATTTTTATTTTTAGTTTAGAGTTTTTTTTACGTGAGACCGAAACATACAGGGCGCATTAAAAAAAAGCATTACAAGAAGGAATATTAAAGAAAAATTATCGTAAAAATTATAAATGAAAATTTTTTATTTAAATTAAATATTCGAATTGAGTACCGTTAAAAATCTGACAATTACAAAGATCATTACGAAATTCATTTTAAATATTATCGATGACATTTGCGGTAATATTTCTTATTTCTGGACGTATTCGCGCTTCGTCTTCTCAATTTGCTGGTCGAGTCACGTATCCGTTATTTTTTAAGTAAGCCCATAAGATAATCTAATCTAATAATCTAGAAAATTTTGGGTGACGACTCAATCAGACCTTTCCAATCTAGTCAAATGATGTGGTAGAACGTCATCCAAAAAAGTGCGAACAAGTAAACCATAGCGTGGCGGCGCTCCATATTGTTGAAAAAGGAGATTATGGTGGTGCAGATTCGGTTTGTTTGCATCCGAATTCAAAATTAGTAGAGTAGGGATGAGCTCATTTTACAGAAACTTCAAATATCTCACACTAGTGATTGTCTCTTTAAAGAAGTAAGGAACCCATCCGTGTTTCCGTGTACTATACCGCACCATACGATCGCTTTTTGAGAGTTTTGTATATGAAAGTCCGGTTTTCCAATAACGACAATTTTGCTGCCTTATAATTGCATTTGCTCACAAAATTCATTTCTTCCGATTAAAATCATCTGTCAGCTCGTGATGTAGACATATCTTGTAGGAATGGAACTTTGCACTAACTCTGCTTATCCTGCTGTGGAGAATAGGCGGCCGATCACGGTGAGTTGCATTAAACAATTGCACCACTTCTCTTTGAGTGTGCATCATATCTCCGAAACCAAGAATGCACAACATTTAAATTTTTTCAGGTTCTGATAATTACAACATATAATTATATTTCACAAAATAACTGTATGTATTCGATAAATGACTGCACTGCTTTAGCCTAGCAAAAGTAATAAACACTATTTGCACAAATACTTAGGATAATTGTACCAAAATGGAAGTATTTGTGACATCGACAATGACAATTAAAAAGAAAAACAAAGTGCCAGTATTTATGATACGGTGCAGATAAAACGGATTAACACATTAAATCAGTACATTTTTTCATTTTTAATTTTTCTTCAAAACTTTTATGTAACGGTCATTCATAGTTACCCAGTCGTATGTAAACAAATCTGTCCTTTCAAAGTCTGCAATAATAAATAGGGGATTACATTAAAAAAATAGCGATAACGTCATATCTGTTTTTTGGCACACCCTGTATATTTCAGTCTCACTTAAAAAAATCTAAACTAAAAATTAATTATAATATAATATATAATAATTAATTTTTATTGAATTTATACGCTACTTTACGAATGCACTGTTTGTATATACATATAAATGCGAGTGTGTGCAGCGTATAGTGTGTCAACAACTCGAACAGTGTATGAAGCTGCAAAAGGAAAACGAAGAAATACGATGCCTAGCATACTTCTCTTTTTGTCGAGGTGACTGCTGCAATATAACCACCCGTTACCGTTACAGCGAACTGTAATTTCTCACTTCCTACCTGATTTGCAGCACAGCCGCGAATGTAACGCTCCATTAAAGTTGCTTCGACAGGCGTAGGCGAGAAGGTTAAATTAGCAACCGAGCAGGCACTAAACAAAACGCACCGTTAAAGGCGAAAGATTCTTTTTTAAAAGAACCCGTTCATAAATATAACGGAAATTTTATCCACCTTAAATACGATCGTTTATCGCGAATTTCTTCTTAATTACATATATTTCATTTTTATGGTATTCACGATGGCAGTGTTGGAAATCATAATTTTTAATTTTTTCTATTTATTTTTTGTAGTGACTGCAGTGGTTTCCTAAGATATACTGATTATCAATACTGTTCACTGCAATTCTTTTTGTGTAAATTGTGTGTGTAAATGTGCTTCCATGACTTTGTTACAACATTATTTGGTGGCAAACAATGCTACGGTGTTAATTATGTCCCAATAACAAACAGTAGCTTGATCGGAGTACCGATCTTATGAGACGTTGCCGCAATCATCATTGCCAAGATGGAAACCCGCAACATAAATACTGCCTTACTTATGGCCCGTGCTTATGGTATTTGGCACAATAACAATAATAATATATGTATGTGTATGTATACATTACCGCTGACCAATAGCTTTGTTTTGGTTCATAATTCAGAATGGTTCTAGAGTTGTTGCGCACGCGCATTTACAGTTTAGCTACTTATTAGTAAGATATACTAGACTAGTTGACAAAATTTGGCTAAAATTGTAAAGGAATTTAAAAAAGGATTTATATCCACGCAACTGTTGTTAACTGCTTGAGTTAGTTGTATTAATTAATAAACATCAACAACGTTGTGAGTCGATAGTCTATGCACGTAGTTCCAAAAAATGAGGACATCTGAAAATTATGCAACATTTAGCAGTACCTGTACTATCTAAAACGAATCATTGTAAGCAGGTTTGAGTATCAGCATAACAGAGTGTACATTCAAAGACTTCAACATTATTGGAATGAATCCCCGTAGCGGCAAACAATATTATTTGCATCGTTTTTGCGGTAAAATGCAGTTCTGTATTTAGAAAACTGCTTGTGATGGTGGTGTCTGCAAACAAATTCTAATCTACATATATAAATATAAATTTCACGTTTTCGTTTGATTTTTTTCTCCGACTAAGGGTGGGTTCATCAATGTGAGGATAAAAGTGTTAGGTAAGTAACTGACAGATATTGCTAACTGGCAGATAAAATTTAGGAACTACAATGCTTTATCTTGCAGATAACTTCTATTTGACACTCAATAAACGTTCCATTGTAATTATCTTACGAATAAAATTTTATTTGCAAGTTAGTTTATTTATCCTCACATTGATAAACCCACCCTAAATGTAACATAAAAGGATTAATAAATAGAAATGCAGGTGGTATTTATGATTATCACGTTTTAAATATACTGTTTATAAAGGTTGGCTATTCCTGTGCTATATTAAGCGTACGGTGCTATCTACCGCGCATATTTTTATCTGGAGGACGATAAATTTATCAGCTTCCTAGAGAATTGGTAATAAACAACGACCGACTTTATCCTTAGTGATATTGTTAAAGTTAGCTGGAGCATAATTTACGGATAAAACATTTACTTTTTATTTCTGTAACAGGCGTGTTTGGTTTGCTTCGTGCTTACGCGAAGCACAACACGATGCAACAAAACTCTCCACTCAAGTCGATACGTGTAATTAAATATATCGCCGAGAAAATGGAAACTAATGAAACAGCGTCGCGCGGCTAAATCGTATTAAGAGCTTTCAGTCCTAGTTGGCTACCGCCACAGTACGGGTGGTATGACGTGTCATAAGAGTGTAGCTTGTCTACGCTTTCTTCGCGTTTGCAATGTTTTCGTTACGAGAAAGAGCAGGCACCTTCGGAAAAGCGGGCCGTAATTTGATAAAAGGGTGAAGTTTTGGCTAAGCACGAACGAGAGGATCGATTAATAAGAATTTCTTCTCTCCGTTTTCCAGACGTTCCGTTAGCGACTAGTCGCGTCGCTTGTTGCGACAAAATACTCTTTCTCCGATTTCCGCTTTATTAAACGTTTTTACGGGTAATTGCATACTTTGCTCATTTTATTGTTCGGCAGGTTGTGTATAACCATTTTAATAATAAAAAGAATTAAAATCTATTATTTACAAGTTCAAAGATGTTTTTTTTACATATGTATAATCTATTTTATTTAACGTGACCATTATCGAATCAATACGGTATTCTAGAAAACAAATGTCAGAAACGACTCAAGGTTTTTTTATTTGAGAAACTAATTCATTTCTCGGCGTAAAGCCTTTTCTGGGCGTTTTCCACGTTTTGATCTATGACCTCGTATTAATTTGTAGATAACTCGCTTATTATTTTCTGTTGTAAGGTATCGTTTTTATTATCTGTAGTCTTTTCAGGTTTTTCATTTTACGTACCATACAAGAGGTAAGATCAATTAATTACGTTGCCGTTCGTATTAGCAAAATAAAAATATGCGATAGAAGAAAAATGCCATTACAGTACGCATTTGTATATACAAATCTTACAAGATTGAGAAAATCCGATACTAAACTGCAACAGTAAGTTTTGTACTTCACAACAAATCAGTTTCGCTTTTAACGTAATATATGTAATTATTATTTTTGGTACTGTAAGGGATAGTCTCATTTATGGTAAATAAGTGTATTGTGCTATCAAGTTAGCCCAAATGGGGCCTCTCTGCACAAGATTTGCTTCTATTCGATGGATAATCATTTTATTGCGGAAGTATTACATTCTGGGCGCTGAGGGTGGACCTCCAATGCTTCATGTTAATATATTACGCGAAGTAATGATATTTCATCTTCTTAACAGCCTCAATACGTGGAATTATATTCAATCTTCAAATTATATAATTTATATTTTAATTGGTAGCACCTGGATATTATTCCAGCTATTAGCTTCAAATTCTTGTTAACAGTAGTACGTTAATTCTTTATCTTGGAGCTAGATGGTTACGTCAGATAAAAATATACTTCACTGTTTTTCCTTTAGTAGTTATAATTACACTAACATGCTGCACTAACATGCCGGCATTTTTGACTAGTCTTTCGGTGGACTGTTTTGTGCGGGCAGAAGTAGTATTAGCCACTGACAGCTCCCCAATGGACTCCTGAATCAGCCTGCTATCAACGCTATAAGAATTGATTTGCTGTCAGGCAATATGAGGATTTCTTTGCCAGTGCCATTTGTTTTGCATTTATTGTAACATTCAGAGAGAATTGCGTAATCACTAGATTGTCGACTCATACTTTACTCCCCATTCTTTGGAGTTACGTTCTTTCAAAAGGCTTGGGGAAGCAAAGTTTGGTCTCCACACTTTGTTCATATGTATAATATGGAACGATGGAAGGTAAGGTGAAGAAGAAGAAATAAAATTGAGAAGGTCAAAGGATACTGCGCTCATTATGGTTAATTTCTAAATAATTTGTCTTAGTAAAGTCTAAATGATGACGTACTGTACTATTACCTACCACTTGATGTAATTTAGACATCTTTCAGTAGAAATGTTCAGTAGAAACGAACACACACGAACCAAACAAAGCTTCTCATTCACCAGCAAATAGATAGGTAACATTACACAATTAAACAACAAAAATGTATGTACATCCAGACCTGTTGAAAATGTCCTCAATTATTGCGGATATCTGCGCTGATAGAGAACATTTTCAGAAGATCTGGATGTAGGGCAGCTTTCTACGATTTTCGATTACAGAATAAAGTTACTCACTATAGTTATTAACATTACTAATATTATGTTCGTATTAATTTCCCTTTAAATTTCCTCATAACAGAAACATGGCAAATAGCGGTCGGTATTAATCAAGGTGTAACAATAGTAGAAGTGTGACGTCGGTACCATAGTTACGTAAATGGTAATTAGGCAAGAAGATTACTGGGTATCAATGTCTTATTCTACTCAAATAAGCTTAGAAGTAAGAAGTAGGTCTTTGGATAAATATGAATGAATTACACGGAATTAAACATCAGCACATAAGAGATTGTAATTATTACATACATACAAAATTCAATTTATTGCTACGGATCTTTTTAAAACGCAAATAGAAATTAACTGCGCTTTTCGTGCTTTGTAGAAACTGTTGAATTTTGTTTTATAAATAGCAATCGTTTTATAATCTATGAAAAATTCCCACAAGGACATCGAATATGAACATATTCGTTTTAGTTCTTGACAAAATGCAATAGTTTCGAATGTACGATTAAAAGTAAAAAACCTATTTTTATTACGCAGGAATAGTGTTTTGTAAGCTATTGTAGAAACTGTTATAAAAAATGGACTTCGAGAAAATCGATTTCGTTTGTAAAGAGCAACATGATTTTAGGGATGAGTCTTCAACTGTATCGGCGACGATTCAGCTTATAGAGTTTTCTTCAGACACGAAATGATGGACATTGTGTCGAGTTAATGCTTTACGATCTCAAAAAGCATTTGACAGCACTCCTCCTGATATTTTGTTAAACAAACTCAGTTTGTACAGAATTAGAGGTCGTTGCTAGTCCTTGCTGAGCTTATATACCTAATCGTCAACAGACTGTGTCCCATATGTGTGGTATCCCATATGAATCCTAACTGGATTTTTATGAATACCAGACTCAAAATAAAGATGGACTTGTGACATCATTCTTCGCATCGACATGACTCAACAGAGTGTACTTTTTGGAGTCCCAAGTTATACAATGTAATTACAATTTGCAACTTCAATATACATAAATTGACATGGAATTATAGCAAATATAGCAATGACATATATTGCTTTATTTTATTACTACTTTGTTATCAAAATAATATTGGGTAAATTGACTGTCATACATTTTTTTGCGACCAAGTGTACGAAGGCAGTAATATTTTTTACCCACATCTCATCATAACCTACTAGTTCTAACAATATTTGTTTTGTATTATTAGTTCTAGTTTTCGACAGACATACTACTACAAGATTGTCTTTAAATTCCATATTGACTAACATTGTATGTATTTCCTGTTCATGAAACCGACGACAAGTTCCAATATAGCCCATTATAAAGATTACCTAACATAATTTTAATAAGACTGTTATAGCAGAGTCGTCAGCTTCTACTATAAACCGGCTGGATGTGTTTTATTTCCAGAATCTTATATTTTTTACATTGAAAATAGCAAAAGATCGAATCTACCAATGCAGATTGCAAAACTTCTAATATCCAAGAATTGATCGAGAATGTCATAAAAAGATTAGATTAAATATAGATCTAGCTGATTTCAGTTTGTTTTGACCTGTTTAATTTCGCTTATGTGTAGTCGTATGTTATTTGCATTTTGTATGAAATCGTATATGATTTTTCGGAAGTTGGTGTTGATTTAGGCAGTTGATAGATTACGTCTCTTATTAGTTAAAATGCTCGAACTATTGTGAAATTTGAATTTATGAAGCGCATTTCATCAAAAAGTAATACTGCAAAATCTGTAATATGATACTGCAAAAATTCCAACCTTTACAAGGCGTTTAGTATTTCATGGCTGATATTTCGCTTGATACAAAAAATATAGAAGTTTGATTAGCTGGGCAAGGCAGTGTACGCCTGAGAGCGGTGAACATTTTCTGTACGAATTTTCAATGTAACTAGAATTAAAGACTTACCTACTTGTCTTTGAAATAGTCTGGCTTGTACTCATATTATACATTTGCATGGTATACTGAATAAAGATATCACAGTGCGACTTCATATAATTTACTGTTTATTATTATTGTTTTAGTTAAGGTTTTTTTTATTGCGAAGTTAGCACAAGCTTTTTGGAACAATTTGTAACGAATAGTAGTAGCAAAATACTTACGAGGTAAAACACAATTAATTTTAACGCGGATTTATTTTTGGTATATTGGTGATTTCAGATTATCTTTCCTTTTCATACTGCGTACTTTTTGGTCTTAACAGAGTGCATCTAAGTTTTATGAACCGATAAATGTACTAAAGCACAGCTAGTTAAACAAAAAACATTGTATACCGTCTAAGACGATTACTGACGATGCCAATATATACTAAACTTTTAATTCCAGATATATTTCCACTTGTAAGTCAAATAAACCAGGAATTAATTAAAAATCAATTTATTTCAGAACATAAATAATTGTGTTTTCGTTAAAATACTTCTTCAATTGATAATGCTCGAAATATCTCCCGCTATGTAGGTATGTGGTGCAGATAATATTATATCGTCTATCTTTACTGCTTATTAGACAAAGTAGTTTCATCGATAATATTATGTGTAACATTGTATTGCTCATTATAAAGTCTATTATAAAGTTTGCAGTCTTAATTTATAGCTGACATTACTTTGATTATCTATTTAATGGATGTTAGTGTTTATTGTTAGTAGGTATAAATGTTATATAAATGTCTGATTTTTAAACTTGTGTGTTATTGTGTCGCTTAATTTTTGACATTCTGGGATTTGTTATGATTTGATTTTATACCTGTGTTAGATATTTCTTTATTCTTTTCTTTATTATTTTATCAGAAATCCTTTGAGTAACTATTTTTTCTAATATTGATCTAACTCTTTTTAAATTGTCTTTTCTAAACTGCTAACTTAAGATCCTGATTAACTAAACTATGAGTATTTATTACCCTTTCTTTCATTGACCGAAGTATTTAAAAAATAGTGTATGATACTATTATTTTTGATGTGTATATTTGGTTTTATGTGAGTAATTTGATCTGTGTAAAACATGATATTAACAATACTACTTACCTATAGCAACCTGTAGCATATGTAATCATTTACGTATGGCTTATTGTATGTGGTCGTTTAATTTGTTTGTGCATCTTGCTCTAGGCCCTCCATTACTAAATTTACTATTACAGTAGATAATGGAGAATGCATTGATGTTGTGAAAATTTGTTTGTACATCTTATCAATATACTGAAAATAGTTTGAATTTAAATAGATTTTTTTTAAAGAAAACTTAATAATTTATATTCTGGAATAAATTGATTTTTAATTAATTCCTGTCTTATATGATCTACAAATGCAAATATATCTGGGATTAAAAGGTAAGTTCTGACAGGTCATAATATAGATATATGAAATTAAAATTTAGTCTCCCAAAGAATTCTACCGACTTCTACTTTTATCTTACATTTATTCAAAAAGGATTGGATTAAGGAGTATTAACCGTACTTCGCCGACTGTATAGTAGGACGTTTAACCCTTGTCTGTTCTAACAGATAGCGGCACAACTAATGGGGATTTGCTTAGATGTACTGTTCACCAGGCGGAGCATAATTTTGCTACGCGTTTTAGCATATGAAGAGACGTAACTTCTGAAATAGGTTATACATGCCTAGCATATGTACACACATAATCTAATATGCAGCTCAGTTATCAGCATATTCATTATCCGATCTGAACATATATCTTATGCTTCATTTGCAGAAATAATAACTATAACATATTGTTGAACCTTGCATGTCACATTTTGTTTAATATTAATTCGTGTTAAACCCATAAAACCTATTGCATGAGATACCAATTTTAGTGAGTAGGTAGGAAAAATTAAATTGCTGCTTTGAAATAGGTTTATAAAAATCATGCAAAAAAATGGAAAAAAATCAACATAATAAAATAGACAAATAAGTTTAGCTCGATTTCTCTTATTTTTAGTAATATTAATGCAGTTAAAAAAAGTAAGATTTATATGAATTTGAACAGAAAGAACAGGTAAAGTTTAGCGTAGATAATATATAGATGCCCGCAATCTTAATCACTTCTTTTTATCAAATGACAGTTAAGAAGAAATTAATTACACTGAAAAGAATACCGTGTCTCTCAAATAACTGATGTATTCGCTAATGTATTTTGAAGAGCGTTCGTTTAAAATATAAACGCATTTTTGCATAAGATATTACGGACAAATAATAACCAGTTAGATATGACTGCGCAAGCATCCTCACACTACCACTTCTAAGGCTCGTATCCTGACAAAAACTGATACTTGTTATTATCGCTCAGTACGTGCGTGTTACTGACTTTCTGTTTATGTGTTATTACACTTATTTATTAGTTACTAATGTGAGTTAGTGTTTTTAATAATACTTCTAGTATTATGTGTGTGTACACATGTATAATGTCAACTGGAACTTAGCGGGTTATAGTGTTAATTTATTGTGCAAAATCCCAGCTCTATCAATAATGTGCTAATGTTGTGCAGCAATTGCATGATATGCTGATAAGTAGTGTTAAGGAACGATGGCATTATCGGACTAACAAATGTTTATATTAGAACAAAATTTAACATATTTGAAGGTGATACGTAATTCAAGTAGTGTTAAACTTGTATATGAAGATAATTCATTATTGGGATCGTATTTGTAAAACTTTTCTAGTTTCTGATTATAAAATATTTGGTTTCATCTCCAGAAGTTTACCTCACCTTCCTATATGTACAGATTGTTTTAAGTTAGCGGGATATTATGGGGATATTGCTCATTATAGAAGATATAATACAGGATAAAATTTGGTAAAGTTGTTAAATTTTAGTCTAAACAATCACTTAACAAAAAATCTTAGCATAGGTTCCAGGTATATTCGATTATATTAGTAAAATAGGAATTTCCTATTTTTGATTGTTGTTTATACTTTATATCAAATAAAAAACACTTTGTTAAGGTAACTTCTGGAGTTAAATGTGCTAAACGTTTCGGAAATGTCAACCCATTTTAAAATTCATTTGTCTGAATTGAAACTTACTTTTTTTATTTTATCCTTAAGTAGTTTATTGTCTTGTGATTTCAACGATACACTCACAGGGTATAATATGGACATAAAAATGACATGAATTTTTCGAGGTAGTCCAGCTTCTCGGACAATATAGACATAAAAATGACAATTCATAGATGTGGCAATAACTTGAGTGAAGCTAACAATGAAAATATACCAAAACCTAATATGATGAAATTTTTTAAAAGACATGGTTTGGACGGACGAATGTAGTTCTTCAACAACCAGCTATTTTAATGGTGTTTAGTCTTAATAAACTACCCATTGATGTAGTTTAACCACACCTTGATGTACACATGGGTAGTTTAACTATTAAATAATTTTAAACACGAGTAGTAAACTCCCCTTTGATAAGATGTAAGTTTATGACGTGGAAGTAGAAACTTTTGTCCACACTTTTGTAGGATAGAGCCATGTTTTTAAGCTACTTTCAAACAAGCTATGATGCTCCTATGTAAATTTTATGCACTCGTAAATATAATGTGCTGAGATCGTTAACAGATTTTCCCCTCTGAAAATTCCCCTACAACTATCTCTACTTTTCATTTTATAGATTATGCGAATTGCCTGTTTTTGACTTCGAAAGATAAGTTTTAAATTTCTAGCGGATTGGATAAATCAATATATTCAATCAATATTCCAAATGCTATAGCCGCCAGCAGCTATTTCATATACTGGAATATTGCCGTATCCAGACTTTTATTCTTTACGAACCCGTATTGAGTTGTTTTGAATAGTTTATGGTTTACAAAGAAGTTATAGATATGCATATAAACAATTTTTCAAAATTTTTTGAAAAGGAAGCCAATAAAGATGTCAGGGAACACGCCTTTCTTTAAGGAAGCATTTATTATATGGCAAAGTGGTATTAGTATGATGTCGGCAGTTTTTTGTTACAATAGCAGTAGGAACCTCATCATACCCGGCACTATGTTTGTTCCTCCAAAATCACCGTTTTTAATTCATTTAAGGTAACCTTATCAAATATTTGGATTGACTTACAATTGTGAAATATATTACAAACGTGCTCTTGTTTTTTTGTACTGTGCTGCGCTAAAGCGATGGATGCTGATTTAATTAAGTAATAATTCAGTTCAGTGGCTTGTTGTGATAAGTCAGAAAAAATAGTAAGATAACATTGGTATTTTTCGCAAGAATTTCGCGTATTATATTCCAAGGTGTTTTTGATTTGTTATCAGAAATTTCTATTTTACTTTTCCGTGTTTTGGTTTTTTCAGACTATAATATATGATGATAATCTTTCCTAGCTGCCAAAAATTTATATTTTAATTTTGGGTATCTCGTTACTAGCATTTGAAGAAGGACAAGCCTTTTTTTAGCAGACTCTACTTCCGAGAGTGTAATTTTTGTCTGGGAGTTTCTTTCTTAATTACTTTCAAAGGGAAGTTTTACAAAAGTGCGACAAAAAAGTATCTAAAAACGCATTATATTTGTCATTCACATCATCTAAGGTGTAAACCTCCGCAAAAGTTTCTGTAGTTAAATCGTATTCAAACGTATTCATTTGTAAAGATTCGAAGCTGGATATTTGGTACATTGTTGTTACTCTGCGTATCGATACTGAGCTGTATGGTCCGAAAAAATTGTGTTGATTACTCTGGAGTAAATTTTATCTGTTTGATTTGTAATAAAGTTATCTAGACAGGATTTACATGTGGTACTTAACCTAGTGTAGCTGTTAATTATAAATGTTAAGTTGTAAGTTTTCAGTAAATTCAATAATTTTATGCCTTTGCTATTCTTTTGAAGAAAATCTACGTTAAAATCGCCAGCCGTAATAAATGTGCGATCACTGTTTGATGTACATACACTCAAATAAATTGTCAATTCTTTCTATAAAGTCATCTACGTTTGTTGAAGGAGATCGATAAACACAAAACATATTTATGACTTTATTACCCACACCACTCACCGGTACACTCGAAGATAAAACTTTCACAAAATTGATTAAGCACTGGTAAGGGATTAGTCTTCAAACTCTCCATACAGTGAATTGCTACACCTCCATGCGCTGCCTGCGGTCTATAATAGTATAAATCTTGGTTTAATGTCATAAATTCATTCATACAAGTTGTTATACATTTTACATTGCAGTGAAATACATTTAGTGTGTAATTTTTTGAATTTTAATATTTTTCGGTCAAATTGATGCTTTTGTAAAATCGTTTTCTTACGAACTATCAATGCCAATTTTAAAAGCTTTCGCCGATGTTGATTTTATGTTTAATTCTTCTATTTCAATATTACCATCCTTACAGATAATCTTGCCTGTATAATTCTTAACTGATTCAGTAGCACAAGATAAGTTAACTCCGCCCACAAAATACCAACGACGTTGCGGAGCGGCTCAAAATGTACATGCATTGCTAGTATCGGATATTCTAACAATGGTCTGACGATGCTTTTTTCTGGTAACCGTTTTCCACGAGTTATCGTTTAGTTGTTCATTATTGCCGAAATTTGCATCTTTCGATTGTGTAAGTACTTGAGAAAAGATCGCTGTTTGATCTGCTTTCCCCTCACTTTATCTTGAATAATGATACCGGTATTTAGCATCGGAGATTTAAAAAATTTTTCTGGATCGTTCACTGACTTTTTCATAAAAATATTTGTATTTATTTCACGTATTTTTGCTTCTTTTTGTCGTTGATCGCTGTTTGTGTGAAGAGCGATCTATTCTGTTTTATCTCCAGACTTTTTTTTTGTAGATTATGTGTTTAGCTGTAATTTTAATTCATTCATTTCGGTTAAAATTTTCTTGTTTTCGGCGATTAGTCGCTCAATTTAGTTTTTTAAAGAGGATACAATAGTATTTGATATTTCTCTCACAGCGGCATTTATTTTGTTATTTATAAATTCTTGAAGTTTATATCCGGTTTTCATTGGATTTACCAGTTCTCTTTTTGATGGTTTCTTTTCTTTCGCAATCCGTGCAGGACCAATTTTAGATTGTCCCATTTTCATTCAGTTGTGTGTATTCTGCTTCGGAAACATCAACACAAAGTATATGGTGATTATTATTGTATTTATCCTTGCAACAAATATATTCGTCGTAGCGACCAATATTTTTAGCACACGACCCGCACTGTATCGTCATCGCACTTGAACTGCGAACTATTAAGAGGCAATATCGTCGAAATGGCTTGTTGTATACAGATTAGCCGGGCAGTTATCTAGGAATAGGTAGCGATCCAATGAGTACGAGTGAATAGAGCGTACATAGGTGTTAATATTAAACAGACGAGTGCGGCGATCCCTTGAGCGCGTGACTAGCAACAACGCAAGTGATCGTTCTATCGCCGCACTCGTCTGTTTAATATCCACACATATGTACGCTCTATTCAATCGTACTCGTTGGATCGTTTCCTATTCCTAGATAATTGCGCGGTCAATCTGTATACATACATATGGAGAGTATTTGGTTTTTTAAAGGGCACTAACGCTCAGCGCGTTAAACTCGTCTAGGTTTACAGTCTGAATGTGGGCGAATTCGTGGAACGATTAGTTTTATAAAAAAATGCAATTTGATTTTCACAACAACGAGGGCGTAATTGTCTTTTTGGAATAAATTGGTATTTAATTAATTGTTGTTTCTGTCCCAAAAAAGTTTAAGAATTACTGCTAAATATTTTGTATCATAATCGATTTCTCACTGGAATTATCAGAAAATATAGGGGAGACCGGGGTTGGTTGTCATATGGAGTAAGTTGACATTGTATATTTAAATTACGCGCTGGTTATAGTAAAACGCCTCGCTTCGACGTATGCGCGTACCAACCGCTGGCGCTTATGTTACCACGATTTTAGTTGAAGTTGTATAGGTTAGGAGTAACTTTCCCTTCCCTTATGCTTTTCTGGTTAAAATTCGCTATAGCGACTTAAGTTATTTTTTGGGACGACGATATACGAGTATACATATTGCTCTTTAAGCTCACCTTAACGGATTTGCGATTTATTAATTCATGAACGTGCGACAGTCGTTTTAGTAAACAAACCGTCGTTGGGGTTAGTTGGCACTTTGTGTATGGGCCATGTTGGCACAGTAGGGAGCTTACGACGAATGTACCGATGGTGATATCCTGTCATATAGATGCCATAACTGCGACTCTACGACTGCGACTAAGACTCACAGTGTCCCTAATTCTTAAGATCTGTGTAGTTTTATTTGTTAATTTAGGCCAATGAAGCAAGTTTTAGTTTTAACTCTAAATTTTGCAAATTCACATGTTTTTATTAAATACATTTATATGTGTATATTTACAGTTTCTATTATTTTACATTTTTAAAGTTACTGGCGTATTTCTGCAACTGTAGGTGTGTTTTATATCGATATGACAACCTACCCCAAAGGGTATGACAGTTTGCCCCGATAACGGGGTAGGTTGGCATAGGTTGCTCAGCTGCAATCAATATTTTATATGAGCCTGTTGGGTTAAATTCAGAGCTTTTAACCAGAACGTGAATTATTAAGTAAAGTTCACTTTATCTTATGGTAATACACATTTTCCGAAATAAGTAAGTAATTGTCTAAAAAAAAATTAAAGTACAAATCTATGACAACCAACCCCGGTCTCCCCTAGGTTAATTTTTTGAGGTTATATGTACGCAATCAAATGGTGATTTAAACTAATTTGCCCATAAAATAGCTATTTGATTAACTCCCAATTGTATAAGAAACCATAAACTACGAATACATTTATTATTATAACATTGTTGTATGCTTCTAAATTTTCTTTTAAAATTAAAAACAGCTTGCTCAAAAATAATGAACAGTTGAATACCTACATGATATAGTAATAGATTATATGTATGAAATTATAGGTATCA
Organism: Holotrichia oblita; assembly: GCA_023690525.1. NCBI lineage: Eukaryota > Metazoa > Arthropoda > Insecta > Coleoptera > Scarabaeidae > Holotrichia > Holotrichia oblita. Next base: position 58,424,383 of record CM043020.1, read on the forward strand.
AAAGTTGCGGTTATTAACCTTATCTTTTTAGCAACATAATTAAGTACTTATGTTAGCTCAAGTTGTATATTCTTATAGCACCACTAGCTGAGTACCCTATTATTTAAATGCTTGCTTTGCCTAAGCTTCAAATAAATGGACAAGCGCATTAAACAATCTGTCCGCTTGTTGGAGTTAGATAGCTTTACAGAATTAGCGAACACATTTATTAACAGAGTGTGTATTCTGCAGAAAGTGATTTAAAACGCTAAATAAACTCAACCGCAACTGTGGATGAATGGTAAAATGTGAAGCTAATTAACATCCACAAACAGTGAAAATTTCCCTAGGCACATGCTAGAAGTGTTAGAACAACGTCACGCTAGTATGTGAAAATAATGGATGGCATTTTGCGACATTAAAATAATACTGCTCTACAAGCTTCCGAGATGGTGAATGTAGTAAAAAATATACCTGTAGACTTTGTGACGATATTTAATTTAAAAGAGCGTTTATAAATAGCATTCGTAGTAATAAGTGAGTTCAAAAGCTTATTGAGAATTGTAAAATATATTTCTGTTTGGTGTGCTACCGATTTGTAGCGACCTGCATATTTCTTAGTATTTAAATTGAGACTAGGTAACTCATAACATAAACGCTGTTCTTTATTTTTTGAAATTCTAGTAAATATTTCTAGTAGGGTCTTGTTTCATAGACAGTTTGGAAACTATATGAAACCTTGTTAACGATAATATATTCTCTAAGAAAAATATATTATTTATTTCCCTTAGACATTTGATGACATGCAAACTTGTCAAATACTGAAATCCTTCTCATTGGCGTTCAAAAACTCTGGGACATTTCTTTTTTACGTCTATTGCATAAACTGGTTTGTTTACGTATTTTCCGCGACGCAATGCGAAATACGCAGAAATAAATAAACTCGCTTTTGCTGTGTAATAGTGTAGTAGCAGTAAAATATTTTAGTCCGAAACGGAGATGATGCAACTCTGTATTTCTGTTCTGTTTAGGAAGTGTAGTTGTTTCTCCGAGGTACGAAATGAGTTACACATGCTAAGGTGTACTTTTAAACCGTGCCCTTTTATGAAGAATAGTATTCAATAATTTTCAAGCAATTACATCTTAATATTATAATTGCAAGAGTTGCAATGATAGCCAGACAAGTAATACAGCTTACGGAGTCACTGCAACTAAGCACCCACCACACATTAAAAAAAAAGTTCAGATTAAGTTAGAAATTGACTGACAGCCGCAATAGTTAGGGGGCTACCTAGTGATGTGTGACATCACTAGAGTCCAGGTTTCAGTTCTTTGAGGGAAGAATGATATCTTTCTCGGAGAATTGTATGTGGATCGATCTACTATTTGCTGTTAGGAGCAAGGTGATTAACAGTACATCATAATAAACGGCGAGATAGTGCTCTTACAAGGCCATTGTTCACGTTTACACACTCGCAATTTACACAGTAAGAGTTGCATGGAAGTCTAACAAACAATACAGCTTAAGTCGTCGCTGCAACTAACACCCACCACAAATAAAAAAAATGATGCATAATTAAAACTGTATTTAGTATAGTATTAACGCTTGATACTCCAAATAATGTTAGGCAACATGAAAAGGCGTAAATTATTTTGATTTAGTTCTCTACTGGATCTGTCGAATTTTCGTTCGGATTATTAACTTCATTTGAGGGTCGATATGATTGATATTGAATTGAAGTTCGCATACCCGAACGAAAATTCGACAGATCCAATAAAGATTAAAAATAATCTAGGCCTTTTCATCTTGCCTAACATTATTTGGAGTGTCAAGCGTTAATACTATACCAGTTACTAGTACTCCGTTATTGTCTTCCAATTAAAACTGTATGACAGTAATCATATTTGGTTTATTTTTGTATTAGTTTTTGTTTGACGTCTTGCAAAGGCGAGTTAAATGCAAGTAGTGATACGAGCGATGACACACCATTGAGTTCATTAACCTGCTAAAGCATATGATACGGCCGTGTTCGCGATGCTTCGCGCTACGCAATTATTCCTATACAACTGGAGATTCTGGTGACTGTAAGAGGTTTAAATATTTTGAAATTCTAACGGATATACAGAAGTGTAGTAACCTAAGTACAATAAGAGGTAGAAACGGGCAAACTAACCCACTACGGATTTTTTAAGTATTCATGAAATGTAAATATTCCAGACATGCAGTAAATTAGGGCAATATGCGAGACTTACTTTTGCTGTTTGAGGAATGTAAAGTGGTGACCTGAAAGAAGTTGACATTTATCAGTTGATATCAATCAAAGCGAGATGAAATCGAAATTTTATTGCGTCATCTTTTTGTTTTGTTAGCGTTAGGATATATTATTATTTATATTACTGATGCTAAAATACAGTTAATACAATTTTGCGTTAAGCTAAATTTTTCTATTTTTTAAAATTTATTTATAACTACTATAGTTCTAAACTTTAAATTTACCTTATCTAATTTTTTTCAAAATGATGGTTTTTGCTTGTGCTTTTTATTTGTATCTGCAATAATATATCATAAATAACTTGCTATTGTTGCTTGTAATAAAACCAAATGCTTTTATATATAGATTGAAGTACAGAATTAGATCTAGATTTGTTAACTCCATTTCGGTTAGTCCAGTTTCTATAACTGGTCCGCGTACAGGCCGTCTTTAATTACCCAAGTCTGACTGCGAAGAAAAAGATCGTAGTAAATTCAACTTGTCCAGGAGTTAGATCCTCTCAAACCCACGAGTTGAATCGGGACTGCCCAGGTACAATGCTCTAATTGTGACGTTCTATTCTGGCCATTTATGTAAGCAGCCGCGTTTCGGAATCAATTTTTTCTAAATGTATACATTGCGGACTTAACATTTTGTATAGTAGTAATAATGTATTCTATGTGGATCATATTCACTTTTTTATCAGGCAATTTTAATTTCGCAATTGTTTATTTTGCATCTGATGTTTCTAATGCGAATGATGTCCGCCCCTTTACGTATATGTTTTTTCCAGAACAATATCGCTTTAATTCGGGATAATTTCATTGTCATTGTATATACTCTGCGGATGACATTGTTTCTATTAAACATAACTGTATTTTCGATCAAAGTGTGTTTTTCGCTCAGAAACACAGTTATACATAATTTGATACGGTTAAAATAGAATAGGAAATAAGCCGATAACAATACGGGATTTTAACGAACATAAATCAGAAAGTTGCTCCTGGAGGCAGTTTATCCTCATTTAAAATGTATACACGTACAAAAAATAAATAAAAACATTGTTAAAACAAGGTCGCGAGTAATTGTATTGAGTAGCTACATTCTCACCTATAAATGCTTGAAAATTGTAAGAATACAGAAAAAATTCTCTAAATGGCGATCACTACAGCAGTTTTGTTAAAGTGAAATATAATAGCTTTAAAATATCTTACAGTAGCTGGTTTAATTTACCTTTAAATAGCTTCTCGGAATGTGTCGTGGATTTATTGCATTATTTGCGAATATGCTGTCACCATAATTAGTGACCTGAATACGTTAGTAACTAAATATAATATCATAAAATTCCTAATAGATCAGAATTGCATGTTTTTGCAGAAACACAAACATTCTATACAATTTCCTACATTAAAAGTATTTCGTAGTCAAGCTTTATTTTTAATTTAATTTAATTTAGTCGTTATTTTATGGCGCATATATTGGTTCAAACATGCTTTGTAACGTATGCGGAAAGTCCTCAAGATGTTGAAGCAATAGGGCTGCAGATGAATTAGTGTATTATTGAATATTCTATTTGTATGTATGTAATATAACCGGCATGTACAGTGGAGAGCTTCTAAATCGACACCACCGCAAGTTAACGTCGACCTTATCTACTAATAATAATATCTACTATAAATCCTAACTGAAGGTCACACAACGTAATCCCCGCTACATTCCAGCGGTTTCCTGAGCCCACAAAACAGTTCGTTAGGTAGGCCTGCAAACATACTATTTCAAAAAATTTGAAATCCTATGAGTTACCTCAGAAATCCGAAAACATTAAAATCATTAAAACTTTGCGGGAAAAAGATTGTTTTTATTTGAAAGCTGACAACGGGAACAAGGTTGTTATTTTAGATAAAGAGGACTACTATGATTGGGTTAATGACCTGTTGAGTAGTAGTCCTTATAAGTCAATTTCAAAAAATCCGTTACCGAAAATGATTAGAGACATCAACAATATGTTTAAAGTTTGTAACAACCTTGTTACTGCCGATGTTAGACGTAAGCTACATGTTTCCAATCCTGTTATCCCTAAATTATATTGTTTACCTAAAATTCACAAACCTGGCAAGTCGGTAAGACCAATTGTTTCGGCAATTTACGCACCGACTTATAAGGTTTCCAAATGGCTGACCAATGAATTTAATAATTTGCCAATACAGCAACCTAGTTTTGCAGTAAAAAATTCGTTAGAATTTATTAAAGAAATTCAAAACAGCTGCTTGCTGGAGGGTGAAATATTGATTTCATTTGATGTTAGTTCTCTCTTTCCTAGTGTACCGATTCCAGAAACCTTGACATACCTCGAGGACTTGTTGCTTCAAAATAGTTTGAGTCAACAATGTGTCCAGGAATATATTCGCTTAACTGACATCTGTATGAAACAGAACATTTTTCAATTCAACGGGGGTTTTTATGAACAGCTGGAAGGAACGGCAATGGGTAACTCCTTGTCGCCCTTTTTGGCTAACCTTTTCATGAGCCGTTTTGAAAAGGACTTAGAATCTGAGAGCGAATATTTTGCTAGGGTTTGGTTGAGGTATGTGGATGATATTTTCGCTATATTTGACACTAAAAAATGTAATATTGACGATTTTCTCAATAGATTAAATAATCGGTTCGAAACCATAAAGTTCACTTGTGAAAGAGAAGAAAACGGTCAGCTACCCTTTCTAGATACTTTAGTAATTAGAAATAACAATAGATTAGAGTTTGACGTGTATAGAAAGGAAACCAGTACACTTCGCTATATTCCTTCCGATTCTCATCATTGTGTTCAACACAAAATGGCAAGCCTGAATTTTTTTTCCCTTGAACAAGGCGAGGTATGAGAAAGAGCTTAAAATTATAAAAGATGCGGCCAAGTGTAATGATTTCCAGCCTCAGCATATCTATAAGTTAATTAGGAAGTTTAATTATAAGAAAACTGTTAAAGAATCTACGACTTTTCGAGAGGATGTTAAAGCTTCACCCATTGTGACCCTCCCATACGCTCCCTTTATCACTAAAGGTAAAATCTTCAAAGAGCTAGATCTCAGAATTGTTTACAGTTCTGAGACTAGTTTACGAAGTCTCATCGGTAACCCTAAAGATAAAATACAACCTCTAGAAAAGTAAGGTATTTACGAAATCAATTGTAAAGATTGTAATCAAAAATATATTGGGCAAACCAGGAGAGCAGTCTCAACTAGATTCAAAGAGCATATGGCTAATCTTAGATTTAATAGAATTGAGAAATCGAGCGTTGCCCAACACATTTTTGAAACAGATCACAACATCGATCATACGAATGTTAAATTAATTAGACAAATAAACAATTGTAAGTTTCTAAATGTTTTTAAAAGTTTAGAAATATCTAAAAATAAGTCATGTGCAATGAACTGTGACAAATTAATGATGCGTATCGGATTGACCGTGCAATATTTAGGTTTCCTGTATTTGTAGATTTAATTTTTTTAATTTAGTTTTATTATCGCCTTGATAATGACAGCATTGCTGTTGAAATGTGTCGGTGTTTTAGTTAAAACTTGTTTGGTGTTTAGTGGGTTAAAGTGTTTAGTGTTCTACTTCTGCACCAAGAGATTCAGTGAAGAACTTCCCCTCTACATTGCCATTAAGGTTTAGGGAATTTCATAAAGGTGTCGATTTAAAAGCTCTGCACTGAACATATCTTAGTTTCCTCTTTAATTTATGGTCTATTCGCATTTCGCTTTGTCCGCTGTGTAGATGAATTGGAAGTGAATGCAGTGAATGTTCGTGAATGGTCAACTGCCAATAAGCTTATAATTCGAAAAAATAACCACCACACCAGTCATTTAAAAGAATACAACAATATAGTCATCGCATCTGTTATCGTGACGGGAACTAATTTTCACGAACGTAGGTGTATATGCACACACATTTCCAAGGATATATTGCACTGCCATACATACATACTCCATATATCAATACATCTTTTTCATCCTTACTTGCCATGAAGGTAGTGTAAACTTGCAATAAATTTATGGATGCAATACCTGGTGGTATTTCACACAATTCCACATTTCTCGGATATTTTCTAGGGCGATTCTCTTTACGAATTCTATTAGGATATGTACGCTGGGACGTGCCGTCGTCAATGTATGGAGCGCTTCTATATTCCCTGAAGTGTGTAGTCGTGTTCTTACATTAGGAACGAATCAAAAATTGAGTATAACTACTGATAAGTCATCTTATTGTAATTTATATGGATTCAAATTGCTTAAACCTAAAAGATTTTACTTAATTATCATATCATCATCCAATTAATAGTTGACATTTAGTATTTACAATTATACATTACAGTATTTAAGGCTGTGTGAAGGCTTGTATTTCAAATTCTGATTTTCTATACGCAGTTTCTAAGACCTTGTATGGATCTTTTACTACTAGACATTTCTTCATAAATTTAATAACATTTCTTATCTTCCATTAATATGCAGAACACAGTAATGATAGAATATACTTGTAAATTACTCTCCTGAACACAATGATGGTTTTTGTGAATAAATTTATTCTGAAAATACTATTTACTGAAACGCATCTCGTTTGGAACTGGAATGTACTAGGATCACCTGGTTAGCTTCGTTTGTTGTTACAAGTTTCGCGACTATTTTATTACTCTCAATATTTCGAAAGATCTAAAGCCCAAATTTATTAATTCTTTCTTACACTCATTGGAATGTGTGGATCTTTCGCGAAACACTTCGGCAGTTCTCGTAAATAAAATGAATTCAAAATGTCTTCGTCACTAACGTATACCAAGCTAGAAGGAATTACTTTGATAGATAGTTGCGATGCCGTTGTGTAACACCGCCTTCTGTTTTCATTGACAATTAAATAAAAATTGTCAGTTACTTGTACAAAGGGGTGTACGTTTCGAATATTGTCCTATAACCGTGTGTATCTTGCTGAGCTTTCTATATTGGTGCTACTGAAACGTGAAGTGTGGAGTGTACCAGTGCTTCTTTCTGGATAATATCGAATTTGAAATATTACGGAGTGTTTGCTTTTAGTTTGCGGATGGCCTTCGAAGGCATATGAAAACAAAAGAGAATTGCGTATAGTCGAAAATTTACATGATGCGATTGCGAGTCGTTGGATTTAATTGAAATTTTCGTTTTATTAAACAATTTTGGAGTTGGTTATTTATTTATTTTAATTCAGGAACTGACTGTTTTAATAAATAGATACTATGATCGTGCAGAATATTTGCCCAGCAAATGTATGCAATTTTGAACTAAGTTTCAAAATTCACAAGCTCTTGTATGGTGTATCAGTAAACTTAATTGCTTCTCTGTACATTAGAAAAGTAACGGCTAAAACCTGTAAATTGACTGACGCTGAACGTGAATATGGACCAGTAATGATGATATGTTATCGGATATGCGACACCAAAGCTTTTTACGATCAATTTTCCATGTGATTTTTCGATTTTCTATGATAAATCTCTAGATCTAGTGAAATCATTTGGTCGTAATATATCAGCACGTGTGGATTGCGCAGTTAGAATTCAAACACAATATTATAGTTCACACCACCAATGTCACTAGTGATGTGTGGTACAATTAGTGGATATTGTAGTTTCACATATAGCTGATCTAAATTTTATTTCCATTTACGTTATAGATAACAGTGACGTCATGTTCCAGCACCGATGTTAAATGTGTACTGTATGCTAAATAGATACTGGTTACGTAGTTATGTATTTGTTATGTATTTGTTATGTATCTGTTATACACTTGCACAAGTAACTCGATATTTGTCATTTAAAAAAGGTGGAACTTAAGAATTACTTTTCTTTATCAACATTTATTAACTTTATTTAGATACTTGAATGCTAAATATCTCTACAAAATGTCAAATTGACTGATGTAAACAAAAACAAGCTGCGACTAACGCCTAACTAAATAATCTACGGGAATTAAAATCACGTTACCGTTGGTCAATTTTACATTTGATTAAATTTATTGTGGTACGAATGCGACGTCACGAAAGATCAAATAAAATTTAAATAAGCTATATTTAAATTTTGATGAATGGTATTTTTGGAATTATAATTTCTCAAACAGATATCATAGTATAGAAAAGAAGATGCAGTTATTCGTTAAACCATCTACCTATAACACGATAAAAGGATTAGTTATAGTAAGTTTAAGTTATATTATACCTTTAAATATCTTCTTGAGAGCTAGCAAAACATAAATCCTTCTTCCAATATTTCTTCCACGCTGGAAAGATAAGTTTTACTTACGAAGGCAGTCTAATAAAATTTGGAGATCATTGTTTCTAAAAACTGTAGCTTCAAAATATGCACGATGTTATTTCTATGAGAAAATGTAAGATTTAATGACGACATATGAATTGTGCTCAAAGCAAAACACAACCACTCCACGCATTAACTTGCAGCATTCCTTAGACGTAGGTTTTCGTATGTGTAGTAGCCTGACTTATTATTCAACACTAGTCACATATGTGACAAGTATACGATTGGCATTGTCGAGTATTGTGTCGTGTCTATAGTGGCTTTGGAGATATACTGTCAACTTTTACAGAAGTTATTCTAAAGGTAGCAACACAATCTTGATTTAATTCTAGAGAACGAAATTCTTCGTTCTATTGGAATTTTCATTTATTTATTGTAAGTGTATAAATGTACTTTTATGACATTCAAAAGTTTTTAATTTTTCCCGTTTCATGAATTAAAATGCAAAACGTGATGTCATTCTCTAATGTGTTATAGCATAGAACGTAGCAGTATGTACTACATACTGCTAATATGATTTTCCGGTAACAGTGTGTGTGCTGATCAGTTTTATGAATTCGATAGGTGCAGCAAATCGCTTAAAAGCTAGTAGTACCTTACTTCTCTCTGACGACCTACCTGTAATATACTCACAGCTGGAGGGAATTGCTTTTAATACCGTGTTCTCTTTTACATTTTTCAACTTTAAGCAATTTAACAATAAAGGTAATTGGATTTTGAACTTCAGTAAAGTATGTTCCATATTTGTGATTAAGTTGGTTGGATCTTTTACAAGAAGAACTTTCTATTTGCACTAATTGGTTTTATGTAGTTTATGTGCTTCACAAAACTCTGAAGTTCTTGAAAATTGTGTTGTGCTGAAATATACTCGAGTGAACACCATTTATTCACATATTACAATGTCGATCGGAGAAGTAATCTGCAGGCTAGTTTGTTTTATTTTGGATATAAATGTTCCACTGCTTCAACAACAAAAAAAATTATAGCTTCATTTAATTAGTTAATATACTGTAATGTTATCATACACCCATCCCCGTTTACAACTCCATTTTTCATTTGACAGATGAGCATCCAGATAATCTAAAAAAAACATAAAAAGTACTAAATTAATTTTATAGTTATAAAATTACAACTAGCTATCTGATCTGTGCCTTTTTAATTAAAATAATTGCTTCAAAATTTAACCGAATAGCAGTAACACGACTTCACACATGCGAAGTATTTTTCTTTAATTTATTCAAATCAATCGAACGTAGGCTTTCACGGCCACTGTTCTATAAAGATGTATCTTTCGGGTATTGCAGTGGTTGTTGTAACAGTCTTTAGAGAACTTCTGAAGAAACTGACAGTATGATCAGCAAAACGTCAAGTTTGTTACAACAACCGCGACAATACCCGAAAGATACATCTTTATTATTATTCAAATTTATCTTAATTCAACACTATCCCAATGATAGAGAATGTTAAACTTTTCTAGTTGGTATCATTGATACTTTCTTCGCATATGTACGAGTCGATGTCAAATTTTGGCTTAGTAGCCGTCTGACGTAGAAGGGGTGTTGGTCAGCAGAGACCTTATTATAAGTCCACCCAACGACAAGGACAGAAAGATGTTAAATTCACCACAATATTTTCAATCATGGGTTTTAATATAATTAATTAATTTTATATCATTTAATTTGTACACAAATACACATAAATATTGTAACAAAATTACACAGTTAAATTCTACACACAATGGAAGAAAACCAGCCAGTTAGGGGCATTTTAAAGACGAAAAAGTAGGTAGTAATTAAAATCAACAATTTACGGTGACTCTGTATAACACGATTTTTTACCGGACCTGTAGGAAATTAATCCAGCAACGACCGTTTATGGCGGTTATTAACAGAAGAATATCGATACATGTTTCTAGAACATTGGAAAACAATTGCAAATCAACGGCTACAAATACCCGTGAGTTAGTAGCAAACGGTCTCTTTCCGAATAGAACGTCGTCCGTTTATTCTTACGTAAATTTTATTACACTTATCACTTAACGGTGCACCGTTGAGTAAAAATAATTGGTCATCTTCGAATAAAAGCACATTAAAATACCTACACTTCAACGAATTTCGAAAAATTCCTACGAAAAAGACGTATACAGGCACCGGCCTCAGGTACGAGGGCGCGAATAACTTGAAAGCTTTCGAAAATCATACACACACACACAGTGAGTTAAGATAAATTAATTTAATCAAAATTTAAGTTCTAAAATTTAAGAAAAATATTTTTTTTTTATGAAAACTAAAAGTTCAATATAATATTAGAAAAATTTAAAATTATATTATTTTCTAAAGTAAATATTTTTCAAAGTATAAAAAAATAAATTAGTTAAAAGAAAAAATATTTATTTAATTATTTAAAAATTTATTGTTCAACTAGAAATGCAAAAATTTCCCAATAAAAAGTCCCAACTTAAAGTTGGAAATTTTCTCCAAAGTAAGGCATCTTTTTGACTTGTAATTTTTTTTTGTACACTTGGTTATTTTTCAACGTACGATAAGCATCTGTATTCTAGTCTTTCTTCTTTTCTGTATAGTTAAGAATTCGCGAACCCCTGAGATTAACTTTTATTAAATATTTCTAGTTTAATTAATTAAATTAATTAATTAATAAACGGGTCGATGGCCGCAGTGGTTAGGCGGCTGACTATTGTTGTGAGAGGACGATAGGTGCCGGGGTTCAATTCTCTGGAGAGACGGTGCCTTTTTTCAGAGAGTTTAATCCCGGATCGACTTGCCATTCGCTGTTGGGAGCAAAGTGATTAACAGCGCGGCATCATAAAAGGCGATATGATGCTGTCACAAAGCCATTTAAACACAACTTACTAAAACACTAAAACTACACCGCAAGAGTTGCAGTGATAGCCAGACAAGTGATACAGCTTACGGAGTCACTGCAACTAAGCACCCACCACACATTAAAAAAAAAATTGAAAGAGTAAAACTCCAATTTTCTTAATTTATTATTATTAAATAAATGTCACATTACAAAACGTAACGCCCACTAATCTTAATTCTCTCAGCTAATTTCTCTTAACATACTGTAAAAAGTGTTGCATCAAATTTTACTTTGTAATATTGTATTATGTAGCTACATAGGTATGATCTTAGAACACATTTCAATTTTGATTTTATTGTAGTATGGTCCTCAATATCTGCCCCTAAGTTATAGTTTCAAAACTTTCTTGCAATGAGTATTTCTTTTGAAATGATGATTATATTATTATATTATATTTATTATATAATAAACTTTATAAATACAGGTAAAAATAATTTACAAAAAATTGAAACGTTGTTATTTGGTTGACTGATATAACGAACGAACAATGGTAGTTTTTCGATGCCCAATGGGAAGTCGGGCTTTCTAAACGCAATGCTGTTCTTAGCAATTTACTTGAATGTTACCAAAACTATGAGAAATATTAAGAAATACTTTGGACAACGTTCTGTCTACCAAGGGCAGACCATATGAACACAATAGTTTTCATATAGCCATTAACCCGTTTGAGAGCGATTCCTCAAAGGGGCTAATGGCGCCCAGCCGTCAAATCATTATCATTGAACAAGAAAATGTTTATGATGCACATGAGAGTGGATTCAGTTTGAAAATATACTATGGTTGAACACATGAGAGTGAATTCAGTTTGAAAATACATTAATAATACATAACTTTCTTGGTGGTGAGATCAAAACAAATAGAAGCCATTGTCCAGTCTTTATCTGCGATAACACATAGTTACACTGTCATCACAATTTCGACAGATGTGCACTTATTGCTTTGTCTTTTACAGAAAACAATGGGATAGATTTAACTACAGGTTCAAAAAAACCTTTTTGGTCTGCTTGCACCCAAAGTATTAAAGCTTCGCCATAAGGAAAACAAAGTCACTGTCCAATTTAATGTCCGCAATCAAAACACTTAATATTTAGTAATTCCAAAGAAAACCATGTCACTGGTTCCGCCTTTTGCTATGAAAAAACACTAAACTCAAATTAATATAACTTTTTTAATTTGAGTTTAGTGTTTTTTACGATAACAACCTGCTTGATGATTAATTCTATCATGGTAGATTTATGCGTTCAAGGAAATATTCTCCGACATCAGATGGTTGTATATCCAAAGCATTGGCGTTGTTCTTACATATCAGTCTACAAATCCACAAAGTTTCATTGTTTTTCTGAATGTTGTAGTTATGTTCTTTTATTAGGCAGGATTTAGTTTTGATGCTTTTTAATTATATTTATGAGGAGATGTCGTAAGTTTCTATATAATCTATTAAGTCATTTCCATATGATTTCTGCAGCAGGAATAAATCTAGGTTTGTTGGAAGTGCTAGAGTCGTTAATATGCAACTGTACAGATTCTTGGTTCAATTCATCATTATTCATAACAATGAACGTCGTATTTATCTTACCACCAGCGAGTATTTTCTTTGTGTCGAATCAAGTTCATGTAACACGAAAATCTCGCAATTGGATTTAAATATGAATAAGTAGTAGTTCATTTTAAGCTATTTTTGAGATAGTCTCTATAGTTATATATGAATTTTCGAACAGAATATTTTTGGTTTGTTCATATCTTCGCCAACTTATCCATTGAAGTTAATGCTGAACTACAAAGGAATACTGCTGCAGGAGAAATAACATTAAAAAAATTTATTGTATTTTATACGGAGAATATTTACAATAACGGTAACTCAAAAGAGCGAAATTTCTATAGGTCCGTTATCCCAAAATTTATAAATAAAATTATAATTTTTTTTAAAACTTAGTACTCAGTGTTAGATCGTCGATTGGAAATAACTTCAAACAACTGGGTCTTCATATTCTCTATTTGGTCAATGTTAAAATAGGAATATCACTTCAACACACTGTTATTGCAGATTTCACGCTGTCGTGTTATTGGCATACACCTCCATTGCCAATGTTCCACAAAGATTTTCGGTGTGGTTCAGATCGGACGAACGAGCAAGCTATTGTAATACGTTGATTTGCGCTTGACGAAGCCACTCCTTTATTTGTCTGGAACTATGGGCAGCTGGATTATCTTGCTGAAATATCCAGCGTCGGCAATTGTTCACCAAAGTCTATCAGAACCGTTTGTAGAAGTTTTGTATAAGAATTACAATGCATCCGCGTAGAAATAAAACATATATACGGATTTTATTGCGACGGGTGAAAGCCGCCCAAACCACCAAAATTTTGGCTCATCGTAATGTCAGCGTTCTTGTGCAAATTGTTCTAATAATTAATATGTGAAACCATCAGGTTCGCCCAAGTTAAAAGCCTTCACGACAGAAAATATGACGTTGTTCCTTCATGATCCCATCTCATATGATCGCAAATTTTAGTCTTGCCTGTTTTCGTGTTTTTTTTTAAGGGTGGTTTTAAAACCTTTTTTCCACCGAAAACGCTTGCTGCCGAATAGTATTTGTTGTATAGGTCTGTTTCTTACTGGTAAATTTATATAGGCTAGCCCTTAACTACGTCAAGAAATTTTAAAGGGCGTGTTCTCGGCTAATTTTGAGAGAAAAGTTCCTATGAAATCTGTCTAAAGTTTTCTGATTTTTTACCAATCATAATAATTGCGTATACTCTACAGACTCCCTTCTACGATTGCAAGAGGTTAGTAAATTGAACTATTGTTGAACATTGTTCTGGGAAGGTAAAGCCGCTGGGCTAACCTTTCTAGTGTACTCATACAAACGCGACTATCGGCCCATCTGGTTCAACTATTACTAACATTAAAATATTTGTGTTTTCATTGCGTTTTGCATATTGTATTATCTTAAGATATTGTGCAACGTTAAAAAACTAAACTGTATAAATTGCAATTTTTGTGCGTGATGATAAGTCTCACCTTTCTGTTTTTATAGCTACATTAGGACCGCGATACTTGTAATTGTATCCAATACTGTTAAGTAAACAGACAAATTGAATAACGCTGCGTGACGTCTAACCTATCTGCAGTCGCTCGTGAATTACAATTCCGTATCCGGAAGCGTTATAAAAATATACAGAAAAGACAGCAGCAAGAAAGAAACGGTAAAAGGAAAATTGCGTGGAGATTTAAGCTGATGTATTATGTTGATGGTTTAGGTTTAAAATTACAAAGTAGGAGGGCATGGAGGTACATCTCAGAAAGTTTGTAATTGCCAGGATTTTTATTGTAAAAACTTAGAAGGTTCGGGCAGGAGATAAATTTTAAATGCTGATGCGATTAAATGTAAAAAAGTAAATCGACGGATCTAAAGCTTATAAGGAAATATGCCTTTTCTTGCACACATATGTATATGAGTTTTTTATCGACATTAAACATATAATGGAAAGTTATCTTAGTTTTTGTTTGTACGTATAACGCTGTTGTTTTTCACATTTTCGCTAAATGGTATTGTCCTGGATTGAACAATCTTATTCTGTGAAGTTAGTTACCTCTATGAAATGTATCCGCACGTTTTCGATTCCTTTTGTAAATATTTTGCATAAATAGGGATGGTCGTCTTTCCAGTTTTTAAATATATTCTTTTCTGTTTTGCCAAGGAAATAGGATGGTATATCACGTCACGTACCGGAATGTATTCAAATAATACTGTGAAAACATCATCGCGCTAGGTTAAATTTCAACCCTTGGATATACCAGTAGGTATAGGGGCACCTTGGGCGTCTCCACCACGTCTACCTTCCGGCAGCTAGTGAGCGGGGTCTATCTCAAGAGGCGCGAGATTTGAATTAGAATATTGGATATAAACAAGAGGCCGTTCAGTACCTGATAAAAGCTGTTCCATACCTAATAAAAGCTGTTCCATACCTTATAAAAGCCGTTCAGTACCTGATATTATCGAACAGCTTTTATCAGGTACTGAACGGCTTCTTGTTTATGTTCAATATTCTAATTCAAATTTCGCGCCTCTTGAGATAGGCCCCGCTCACTAGCTGCCGGAAGGTAGGAATGGTGGAGGGCGCCCGAGGTGCCCTCATATCTATTTATACCCTAGTTTTTAATCGAGTGAGGTTTCCTCGGGTACAAAAAATATCCTGTAAAACTTTATTGCTCTTGCAAACTATCTTAAACAAGCAACGTATTAAGCTGTGTACTGACTTGAGCAAATTTACGCGCACGAACACCCAATATGCGCATCGAACCGTCGCTTGTCGGTTTCATCACGTTTATCAAAGGATTTGTGTGCGCACAGCGTTCGTGTGCGTAAATTTGCTGAAGTCAGTATGCGGCTTTAACTGTTGTCTAACGCAGATACCTTCTTTTGGAAATCGATGTTCTTGAGTCTGGAGGTCAGACAGTGTTTACTATATGATTTTGGAGTCAGTTGAATCCGAATCTCAGGTCCAAACAACCACATCATGTCAGGATTTCGACATAATCTCAAGAAACTCCATAATCTAAGCTATTTAACCCTATAACGTTTTGACTAAATCCGTAAACTAAAAAATTAATCAGTTAAATCATATAACTTCTTAAACCCATAAACATATTACCCTATAACTCCGTTACCTCATAATCGCATGACCTCGTAATCGATACAAGAAATTATTACGGTCAATTTGTATTATTGCACAGGGACGTCGGTTCATTAAAACTAATTACTTCATAATTTAAAAATCTTATGATTCTGCAAGCAAGGCTGTTGTGAGTCCGCTGTCTTTCTCTACTAATCTGTCATTTGTAGTTGTATCTCAGAATATGGGCATAGCAATTCTAGTTTCCATTCTGGATCTTACATGTTTCTTAAATGATTCTGCTCGAATACATTATTAAGTTCTTTCATGCCATTCATGTTATATTATACCATTTTGAATACAAAATTTTTATTTGTTTTATTTTATTTTTACTGTAGTAAGGAGTTAGCGTCATATGACGTCCACTTTCGTTAACTTCATGTTGAAAGAAACGATTATTTTATATTTTTATGTAAGAGAGTCACCATCGTAGAGTACAATTGTAATACGTGTTTCTAAAAAATCTTTTCATTGTATTTAAGAGTTTTAACTTACTCGTACGACAGAGAAGGAGGGTTTGCACTTTTATCTTGATTAACAAATTCATTATATGTCGTTAACTATATTTTTGCTTGAGGGAACTAAAAAGTTCCCTGTTTATCAAACCGGATAATGGTTTGTAAAACCTGGTAATTCTTTTTTAACATTCTTCTTCTGTATTAACATAATTGCTATGAGAAAATTAATTGTAGTAAGCAGTTCATTTACTTACTACTTTATATGCTTCAGTAGTTTAGCAATTTCATGACTGTTGTTATACATATATTATTATATATTGTAACGCTTACGGGGTTTAAATAAATATTCAGGCGATATTTCGTAAAAAACAACGATTTATTTCTAATAATAATAATAACGTAGTAACAAATAAACAATAACGATTGACTAACACTAAAGGATTATTTATGTCCGCGCACTATTTACTTTTACAATATTTATTTACACTTGTCGAAGTTCGGTAATAGACTGTTTTCTCGGTCCAGCCTCGACCCCCTTTTTATATGTCTTGGGGTACCCGATCATTCTATACTCGAATAATCTAGAACCTTTCTAGAGGTTTTCTAGAATTCGAAGTTCTCCCGAATAATCATAGGCGTACGGCCGTAAGAATATTATTTAGTTATACCTATTATTACAAACTAAGTGAAACTTTGATAAACTAGTCTTGTTTCATGGTCTACTTAACTAACAACACCACTATTTTCATCCACTTCACAAGATTATTTTGTGGTAAATTGTCGCAAATTGTACACAGAAAAATTGAGTCGTTTGAGAAATGCTAGTTTCCTTCCTCCCGCAATGTCCTGCAATGACATTGTTCAACATAACACAATGTTTGTGTACTGAACTGTCCTACTTAGATCAAAAAACAAAGCAGCATAATTTATTCTCTTCAAACCTGCACAGATTATTGCTTGAGATATTGTGTAGTAAATATAAATTATAAGGATTAATAATGCTAGCTCAACATATACGAGTATATAATGTTACAGTAACAAAAGTACATAACACGTCAATGGAAAGTTATATATTTGGTTTTTTAAAGCTATATCAGCAATTAGTAGAGAAAGTAAAACATGACTGCTTTCAAATGTTAAAAATTAATGCAATATTATATTTAATAAAGATCTCGTTAGAGTTACTTATTAGAAATAACTCAGCCGTATTAAAATTCGTTATTTCCTAGTATGCAAAAATTACTGGAATAAATCACATAAATTTCTCTTCTTAACATCCCCGTGAAGAGATATGGTTTTATAAACAACTTTCAGCATTAATTTTGTAGCGAAAAAGGACTAAGGCGAAAGGATAATGATTCTAGTCGACGCTTATTATTTCCCCAGTTCACTCGATATTAAATAAGATTTACATTTTGCATAAACCCTTAGTTTCAGATTTAGTGCCCGAATATGAGTTTTGAGGAATTGTATAAATTATTTCATACCTCTTTAAATTGAATGCAAAGAGAAAAGACACATGTATATCGTTAGTGTAGCTCTTAATACCTGTATTACTAGAATGGAAAGATTATCTATAAACTTTCTCAGAATACTTGGAATGTGTATAAATGAATTTTGTTGATACAGTAGTTGTAAATGCGGATGAATAACTATTGGAAACGGATTCTGTAAGTGTCGTGTTTTCATATTATACAAACTATATCCATGAACTTCTAACGTAAACATGACATAACCCTTTGCATAATTTCTTGTTATTGTGAAACTACTAAAGCTATATTATTCTTGAAAACAATAAATGCTTTACTGTTTCTACTATATGTAGCTACTAACAGATACTTTCGTGATATTGTGATGAAGAGCGTTTGAAGTCTATTATTACTAACTGGTAAGTTAGCAGAGTAGTACTATTCGATAAACTAATTTTATATTGGCACTTCACAGAAACTCTGATAACTATATTTTATGTAATGGAAATTTTAACCTACGTTGAATTACTACATCAGCACGGATCTGGATATGAGCATTAATGAATGTACAACATACATACATACATATGTATTCGCAGGATAGCCTAAGTGTTAACGATAACTGTCTAATATAATTTTGGTTAAAGGAGTGAAAATATGCAGGCTCTCTTAACAATAATTTTGTGTATCTGATATAACTCTATTATTTTCAATTAATATATTTAAGATAATAATCTCTCTACAATATATACCTACCTACATACAAATTTGAAATCTATGTACTTTGTGGAAATTTAGCTTTATTGTTGTTGGATTAATAGTTGTTGTTTATTGTTAGTATGAACACTATTAATTACGGTTGTAGATGTGCTATAAGTGAGTAAGGTCAAGCTATTCAAGTTCATCTTTTGGAATTTCTTTACACTTTTCAGTAGGCATATGCTACCTAACAAGACAAACATTACATAACGAAGCCATAGTTGAAACTGTAAAAAGGATGAACAAAGATGGTAATTAGTTGGATTTTTTGTAGAATATTGAATAGTTGAATAATGAATGAGTTCCACTACTAATACTAATACAATAATAAATAATCAATGTTATTTGTTGTTGTGTTTCTTTTGATTTACGAAGCCAAATTTTCTAACAACGACTATCCATATATTAATCTGTACTTCAGAAAAAAAAAAAACTAGACCGACATTAATGGAGTGTTATTGTTTCGGTTGGATTAATAGTTTGCAGAAGTTTAAAAGCTACAGGAACATAATTTCTTCTAAACATTATTAAAACGTTTACAAGAAATCGCGAATCATTGCTATCTAAAAGATAACATGGGGAGATAATATAATTCAGTGTATATTTATGAAATGTATATTTAATCTTCTAATCTAACCTTTACCTTCTAATTGTAACATAAAGCTTTTCCTCGATTTCTAACAATAAGGACTGTAACTACTGATTCACAATAAGATTGCGTGTAGTATATTATAGTTTTTTTTTATTTTTCAACATTATTCAGGACTCGCGCTTGAAGTTTTCTACCAACAGATTTATTACTATGAGGTTACTTGTGCTTGTATCTCACCTAATTACAAAATGAAAGAAACGGGAAAGTAATAATCTTCAATCAGAAATCTTGGATATGTAAGAAAGAATGTGCGAAAGCAAAATTGAATGGATAAGAAATATGCATGCTATATTCTGGAGAGTGGAAAATCAGAAATAATGGAACTGTGTGATACACAAAGAAGTCAAAAATACAGGAATTTAAGAAAAAATAAATATAATATAATGTTGTTTGACAAACCAAGAGACCACAAGAGTACTAGAAGTGGAAGTAGGAAGAATCAAAGAACGGTAAATGGTGTGCGATTCTGTCGAGGGGTGAGTGTAAATACTAAACTAGTTGGTAGAGCAAAGTTAAAACTAGTAAAAGGAGAATATGGAGAACAAAATTACACTAGAGGTGTAATATTATAGTAACATAATAATTACAACTGAAAGCAAATATCTTTAATATAGACAAAAATGTCTGATAAACAGTGCGAATTATTAATGAAGAAAAAGAAAAAAAGTTGGAGGTTATGAATGGTTGTGATGGTTTTGAAATATAACATACAATACCTAGAAAGTTTTTCGATCCTAATATTATTTTTCTTTTACATTTCTCGATAGGTACTATCTTTAAATGTAAATGTGTTTCTTGCTGCCATTTTCGGGAAATGAACATTCAACTAGACTGATATTTGAATTTTAAAGTAAGATATACACATGTGCATTTTCATTAAGACAATAAACAGAAATATTTAAGGTATAATATGAAGAGTGTAATCGGGTAATTTAATTAAAAATAGATTTTAGCGAATTGAAAAACATTAAAGATAGAATGAATTACAACATTAGAAGTTTAGGTACATATCCAATAGGATCTCTAATAATTTTTAAAACATACGAAGTTAATATATTAGATCTTTCTTTCCTCCAATGATTGTTAGTTCAGGTGAAATATTAAATGTGTGAACTTTACACCAATATCCGCGATAGAAGCACGAGAAACAATTGCTACAGTTTAGGAACAGAATCATTCTGATAGGCAGATTGGTGATCGGCTTAGCTTATCGCTAAAATAACCTTCAATCTTTAACTAAACGCAAAATTAAGATGATAGTAATTAGTTAATCTTGACTTTAAGCTTTCGAATTTTATTAAATTCTTCATCAGAAGGGATTGATAGAAACCAGCACTAAAATAATGTAATCCTTAGTCCAAAACATTAAAAACTTGAACAGTCATACCAAAAAATGTATAATCACAGTTTAAAACATAATTATAAGATTAAAATCAATTAAAATTGTATTGAATTTTCGCAAGACCACATGATCTAAAGCGCGGGAGATCAAGTACATAGGTGTGTACACACTTAATGTCTTATTTCTTTCTAAGAATTTACCATTGGCTGCTAACCCCACTAATTTGGATCATCTAAATTCTGCGTTTAGTTAACGTTGTGACAGCCGTTACTTTCCCTCTAACTCTTCAATCTTTAATATTATACAAAACAAAAATTATTGAAAGCAGAACCATCGTTACAATTGTTTACTTATATTCATATATTACAATATTACTTGCTTGGTCATTTAACAAAATTTCGTATATTTATCTAAAATCAATTCAAGCATTTCCTTTCGTTCTTTCATTTTTGGTGATATCCACTCGTAATTTATCTTTTTAATATACCTTACCGTTGTCCAAATTGCTTTTTCCATTTGATCGCTTAATCAGCCAAAGCTAATTTCAATTCAATAACTCTTTTACAAATTTTGTGTTACAGAAATGTTAATGCCTTTTACACTTTGATTAAAC
The DNA here is from genome assembly GCA_023690525.1 of Holotrichia oblita. Lineage (NCBI taxonomy): Eukaryota > Metazoa > Arthropoda > Insecta > Coleoptera > Scarabaeidae > Holotrichia > Holotrichia oblita. Next base: position 58,445,794 of record CM043020.1, read on the forward strand.
ATGTGTAGTAATGTTATGTAATCATTTTTCATTCTAAAGCGATGCTTTTAGATTCATTCTAATATTAAGGAATAAAGTAATAAATATTGAACTGTAACTAAGTAGATTTATATCTGCTGAATTCATATGCTTGAAAAATCTTGGCAAAATATAGAAATGTACGCTTTACAATTCTAATGACTATCAATATCGTTATTAGAGTTAATAAACAATAGTTTCGCTATATCGTGTATACTGGTAATTTTTTTTTGCATGAGTAATTATATGAGAAATTGTATCATTATATTTGAATATTGCTGTGTCCTTTAAGTGTACTGAAATATGTATTTAAGTCATATAGTATATCGATATGGTGAATGCTGCCTATTCTATTATTGACTCGTCTGTTCTTGTTATTGGTAGTTTACTTTAGTCTCCTGCCAATTTTAGGCTTTTTTCTTTGTATAAGTATAGAGTAATTTCGAAATTAAATTATTGGATTTCTTAAGATGCACAATGTCTTTTTCTAGCAAATTTTCTGTCACATCAAAAAAAAAAAAATTGTCACACTTCTACACATATTCTACCTTTGTATTGCACATTTTAGGCTTGCCCCTGAATAGCAGCAAACCTATTTCTAGTTAACTGAATAGAATCTTATACAACTGTTATCAAATATCGCAAATACCGTTTATGTTATTCATATAATTGTTTATTAACGACCAGGCAGCAATAATATATATAATATATTACTTACTACTTACTATTTATAACTATTATTATTAAGCGATTGCTTTTAACAATCTTCTTTATTTACTTTTACTGACTTTTTTTCTAAGCTGCACCTTTAATTCAATTTAAGTCATACATTAAGTGATACGAAATGCGAACTATTTTTTAAGGAAGTCTATTATATTCATATGTTAAGATGCTAGCTTTCTAAATAAAATATATTTGTTTCATTAATTAATTGTTTAATTTCTTATTAGTGGATAGGAAAACAACCTTTAAGTTTAAACTTAACTTACGGGCTTATGCCGTCAATATAATTTTAATAAATTCCTTCTTTATTTAGTAATCTTATACCATTGCTTATACATACATATGTAATAACTTATACACTTAAAAGATGTATGTTGCGAACCTACGCTTGTGCAATATACATATGTACATAGATACTGCAAACACATACAATGCATGCAACAGAGAGACGAGTTCATTGCTTTACGGTAAAAGTTGAATTCGTAAATTTTTATATTTTAATTTACGCAATGTGTATTTATAAAGAGAAGCAGGTAAATAAAATTACAAGGTCGTATAGTATACTACTATCGATGCGATGGATAGCTAAGTTGTGCGGGGTGGGGTGTGCTAATATTTATTGTCTTACTCTTGCCGTGCGGGGGTATCGTAACTGTCCCAGATCTTTTTTCTTTGAGTGTACATAAAGTTCATAGAAAATGTGTTATTGCTTCTATAGATTACATAATAGGAAATCGTTCAGTTACAGTAAAAGCACCCGTCATGAGCCACTTCAATGAGATTGCACTTACATTAATAAATAACATTAGATTGATTTCGAGCCTTACATTATCTGCAAGGATATGAAGGAAAGTAAAACGCTATTCACAACAATGCAGAGTAACTGTAACGTCAGCAAGGAAGGATAGTGTATGAAGGGCGATTACCTGAAGGGATATACTGGTGTTTAGATAGATGCGACTCATTCTGGTCTAATCCTATAATTTGCTTGTGTTCTGCATCCTTCTTCCTTCGGTTGTCGTAACTGCTTTCTGTTAGTTTCTAATTATACGGTTGCGATGATTTCAGCATATTTGCAGTCTAATTTTGTATTATTGTAATTTATGAGTTTGCGGTGTGTGCTCCTACCGAATTTTTTAACTCGGGGTTTAAAAATCCTCTAATGTTCTATAGACTTGGGAAGTTAGCTCGTTTTCTTTTTCTTCGCTAAATGCTATTTCAGCGTTATACAGTTGGCGGTTCTTATTTTAGAGTACTTAAACAGAATCAGTTGTTTTCTCTGGTATTTTGTAATCAAGATGTTTAATGACTTATCAATACCCAAACTGGTAAATCTAAACATGAGCAATTTCAGAATAAGTCATATTGCACAACAACTAGTCGAAGAACACGAAATTTATAAAACTGTGTATTAGATATTGACTTGTTAGCTAGTGAAATGAAAACGACCAGAGCAATAGAAGGAGTAACAGGACGTGTTAAACTGAGAAGTGCATTAATATACCGGTGGGATCTCTGTAAACGCAACGATTGTATAGCGCATGTATCAGTCCCCAGAATACGATGACTACGTATATGTATGTATGTACTCTCCTCCGTTAACCAGAGAGATTAGCGTAATATCAGGCTTGTCCGCATCACACACTTGTGTTAAGTATGAAGTTTGAAAAGGGAATGAAATACCTATTTTTTTTAAATATAAATGAATTCTTTTCATAAGCATGAGTTTTTTTTTATTTTCGACTAACTACGAGTTGTTTAGCCGAGCTAAACAAGCTGTGCAAATAAGTTCGCTAAGACTGCAGGCAGTTATAGTGGGGACATAGACACGCCTCCATTGTTGCTTTAGCAGAGATCTTACCGGTATATGCAGCAAAGATGAGAAAGGTTGAAGATTACCTAGAGCCTAGCCAAATGAAGTGTTGTGGTCACATAAACAGGATGGGCAACAAAATATCGGTACAGTTTCTAGTGAGGGTGAACGAATAAAGGAGGCGGGCCAAACACAAGATAGTGACAAAATTACGACATTGAACGCAGCTTCCTGAAAATTTGTTTTCTGTAAGCTATCCAAGATTGGTCAAGTTCAATTTACGATATTTTTTGGTAACACGTGATAGTAGCCTTGTATAATGATCAAAATACAAGGACTCATCGCATTATAAGTTTCATATAATCTGATTCTTTCGATTGTACCAATTATAAAAGCAAGAATACTACACAACCACTTATTGTTTTAGAAAATTGTTTATTAATGTTATTATATTATTATTACAACTAAGTACCCACCACACATAAAAAAATCACTATAGTCAATATAAATCCGTTGGGGTTTAATGAACGAAAGAGGACACGAAAGCAAGTAACAACTCATTAATTTTGCGGGTGTTCATCTCGTTAAGTTTATTAATTCAGAATCCGAATCATATTTGTTGTGTAATTTACAGATTTTGGCAAGCACAAATTTACAATCATCTCTATTTGTCTCAGGGAGTAATGTCACAAGAGGTTAGCAATATAATTACGTAAAGGATTTATGATCGTTGACAAGTTATTTTAGGAAACTTCGTAGCTGTCGATAAACCTAAAACTGATGACCTCTATGTATGTATATTTTTATGATCTGCCCGTCTCTCAAAAGGGTTATCTTCATTTTAAATCTATTTGTTAACAAATGAGTGTGTAGCATAGGATAGCAGTATGACAGAAACGTTAAGAATGTATTTTCCGGTCGATAGTTCTTTAAATTTTTGTAGCATTGCATAGCAGACAGACGCAATAAATTTTATTTAGACAGTAGTAGAAAACACGATTCGGCAAGGTCACTAAAATTTTTTGTTATCGATACCGATCTACCGCAATAGACCTAAAAATGAATAATTAATAATTCAGCAATACTAAAATTAGAAAGCATGAAATTTTCTATTGCACTCTTAAATGACTTTCAAATACGTTTGCTTACAGAGCTAATAGACTACGAGTGCAAATATTTTGTTTTCGTTCCAATGTACCTATGTATCAATACTATTAGGATATAGATAAGTTCACTTGTTTTGTTCTCAAGAAAATGCCTAAACAATATAAGTATAATCTATTAATATTGTAGTGCAACTTTCAGCATATAGTGTTACATATGTTTCGTATACCGTAATGTAGAAAAGAAAATATTTACTTTTAACTCCGCTCATGCACTTCAGTGCCAGATTATTAATGTCCATATTTACGATAAAGCACCACTACGTTTTAAACTCAATTAATATTTATGTGATGCTATGTGTTCTCTGTTGTATGTGTTCGTATTAGTGAAGCTATACGGTGGATCGGACCTTGTTGCGCTGCATATAGACGAAAAACACGACCCTACATATATCAAATTCACCGTCAACCTTTTATAAAGAGAGAGCTGTTTGTTTAAAGTTTTGTGTACTCCCAGTGATGTTATTGTCACACAATTTTAATTTTAAATTGAAGGATTTGTTTGAAACGAAGCATTACCAATTTGATAAATTGCAGTTGAAGAGATAGTTACGTCGAAGCTAGCTTGGCTTCAGATTTGAATCTACATATTTTAATACTAAATTAGACATTAGATGCGATACATGATTGTATTCAGAAAAACATCTCCTATTAAAAGAGCCACAAAAATTGCACGGTTCCTATTTAAAATTTTGAGGTTAGGTGAGATTACTAAGAATTTGCACAAAAGAAATTTGTTCTATTAAGCGTCAATAAAAGTATTTAGATTACAATTTGAATTGCTTCAAATCGCATCTTAATATCTCAAGTAAAAAAAAGTTACGGCAAATAAAAACAATTAGAAGATTTCATTTTTTCTTCAATATTAAACAAATGAAGCATGACAAGTAAAATTTGAAAATGGATTCTTAGTGAGCTTTTGAATCAACACCTTTTTGGTAATTTAACCATCTCTCTACGTCTTGAAATAAAAAACTTACCCATGTTGTCCCTACAAAATCCGGGCACCCTGTATAATGGATAAATTGGGAATATATTGATTTGAATAGTCATTAATTAAGATATTGTTCATTTTGACAAAAAGCATTAAATGTCTAAGTAAAGTCGCAAGTTTCAACAAAATGAAAGTTTACAAACACTGTGTTTATGCATGGTAATAATGAACAGAATTGTTAAGTAATTGTTTATGAGTGAATACTACATGTTCTTCAAAATATCTGAAAATCCTCTTGTTTCGGTTTATAAAGCAGCTAAGAATGATTTCATGTTTTTTAACTTAAGTCGAAGGCGCAGATATTTTAAAATACTTGGTATGAAACATTTTAACAAAAATAACTGTCAGGAAGGCTATAAGTTAATACGAGCTGCAACTTTCCATCGCATTCTTAAAAGAAGTTAAAGGGATTATTTAGAAATGTCATTTTGCAGTGCAAGATTTGAAAAAATATTTGGGATTTTAAGAAGAAGAAGAAATACGTGTGATGATGTTTTAATAAAAGATATTTAGAATTTTTCTTGCGTGCCAGAAATATCAGCATGTATTGGGTGTTCTATTTGAAGTAACAAAGTTTATGACGACTTCTGGGGTAATCGCAGCTGCCAGGCTGCAGTAAATATTTTCAGTGTGTAGCATATATTATTTCTTCCTAACTTTTCATATTGGCAGATATTGGTAGAAACCCATACATTTATAATGCCTCGTTACCTTGAGATATTCTGTATCTGCTCAAAATCATGCAAATTTTGTTATAATTGCATGCACTTACCTCTTTTTAAGACGGATGTTATTCGGTACTCCAGTCCGGTTACGCAGCTTTCTGAATTTATTGAAGTACATATAGCACGCCGATGCGGTAATAAATACTCCTTCATTTTATTACGTGGTAATAGAGATAATAGTCAGCAAGAATGCAGTAAATGTACCGGGTGGCCAACTAACAATGGGTGTCGGCCATATCTACGGAACGGTTTACAGCTTCGGGAAAATAATATCTGACTAAAGATCCCCAATAAACATCTGGAAATTATGTGGGGAAGGGTAAGATGACTACTAGATGGCGCGCGACCAAAAATTCCTACTTTATACAAAATTCCCCAACTTAAGATCAATCACAAATATGAAAATTGTAATTTTCCGAAAATTCCGCATATATTACACTGCAGAATTTTTTTTTGTATTTTGTAAAAGAAAGGGGAGGGAAGAAGAGAAAACTTAGTTTTGAAGGAACGCTTACAACTCCGGCTTTGTGAAACCGAATTTTGCAAGTTAATCTCATTGAAAACAGCTTTACTTCTCCAATTTAATGCTTACAAATTCGAACCAATCTAAGTGACAACATTCTATCAAAAATATTAAATGGAAACATACATTTGCGACTACAGTTTCAAAAGTAGGCTAAATTACCAATAAATCAGCGAAAACCGGGTTTTGCTATCTTTTATTTGGCCTTATTAGAAATGATTTTCCTTGGCCTATATTTAGTGATTCAAACTGTTTAATATTCTCATTTATTAATTTTATTATTATTCAAACTCTTTAATATATTACATTAAGGAAATTAGTAGGTAGCAAGTAAGCGACTTTTTATCGCATAAGGTATTTTTTTATTTGAATATGGGTGTGCAAAATATAAAACTGATTTACGAGAAATTGAATATGCAAAATCGATTAAGTCGATACTTATATATCCGGATAAAAGCGTTAGTTAGTACTTGCTTAATTATTAAATGGTAATATATTATCCAGAAACGTTAACAAAGCTATTGCTCAACGCCACCACTTTTAAGCTCATATTCGCATCACAGCTTGGCTGTTCTTTTAGTTCAGTTTATTTTTTAGATGTTTCTTCATTATTACATATATCTAGAGGTATATTGTGGCAGCATACCGAACTAATATTTAGCTAATAGTTCCAATAACGAACTCTATATTTTAAACATGCCGGCCACATAAACAGAGATTAAAAGGTTTTAGTTCTAAAAAAAATATACTCATTTCAAGAAAGTATAAAGCTTGTAAAGAATTGTGGTGAATTATTACTATTTATCTCTTGTAAATGTAAGTGAGCAAATGTTTGTGGATCTCAGACAAATTGAGAATGTTAAGGAATGATCCTGTAGAAATTGTTTTAAAGAACACTGAGTGTTGTAAGTCTTATTACAGTATTCGTTGTTTGCAACTTAAACGATTATATTGTTAACCTAAATATCTGTCCAAAACGTTGTGTAAATTCAGAAACGAATGCAAAAACACATGTATTGGTTAATAAGAAACCGGAAAATGTAAAACTAGATGCTTAAAAAGCGTACAGTGAAAAAGTCTACTAAAGTGTAATAACAGTTTACATCAAAATAAAGAAAATGTGAATAAAAATCAATTAAACATTCCATCATTATACATTGAAAAACAAAATAATCTGGATAATGATAATTTTCAGAATGTTATAAAACGTAGATACAACAGTAAAAAACCAAAAATGAGATCGGCAGTAAGTTCCATACTTAAAGTCGTTTTGTCGTATTGTTATATACAGGGTGATTGTAAATTCAAACGAGTGAAATTACAGAAATGTTAACAGCAATAGGAAATATTTCATATATGGAAGTATTGCAGCTACATATTTCGGGTATTTTAGGAGTAGAAACTCGTAAAATCAACTTCCGGTTTAACCGGAAATTTAGTCGTTTTTGCATTTTCTTATGGAACACCCTGTATTTTATTGAATAAATCAATATATCATTTAATTGTCTATAAAAAAACTATTAATGATTTATAAGCTTAAAGTTAATAATTGACGAGATATTTACGTTTAAAATATTCTATGCGATCAAAACTAATACTAAGTAGGTACCTATATTTGAAACGTCAGCTGATTTTTATCTGGCCACTGCGCACTTGACTAATGTATGTCAAGTTAAAATCGTCTACTAATTTGAAGCTAATGCTAGGATGCCATGAGCAAACTATTACTAATTAAACTATGTTACGAGGAAAGTCAATAATTGGTGAAATATAACCATAATCGTACAGTAATTAACATGTTATTTGACAAGAAAAATAAAATAAATAATTTATAAAACCATAAATTAATATTATAACGAAAAGATAACTACTTTGAAGTTAATCGTATAAGGCAATGAGCAAAATGCAAACAAAACAATAATTGTTTATTAACTGTCAAAGTACATGTGCGGGTTGTAGTTGTGTCAAAAATTGATGCATATTCAAATGATGAGCGTGTAAACATGTTAGAAGCATTTTTTTGCGTCATAGAAATTCAGCACGGGCAACTGAAATGTATAGAGATCGCTACTCAAATAATCAACTACCGCATCCTCGCACATTTGCCAAATTATAAGCAAAATTGCAAACTCACGGCAGCTTTTCCAGCATTACTAGGCGTAGGAAAAATGCAAACAGAGAACTTCCAAATGTACACTACCGTCCATATTAGTTCGGACAGTCAAGAAAAATTAAAAGAAAGAGAAATACACAAAGTAATTTAAATCAAAACTGAAAATTTTTATTAGACCATAACTAATCCATATTTACAAAGTATAATAGTAGAAATTAAAGCAATTCTAACAAAAAAAATAGAAGAAAACTTAAATTTTTCCTTCGTCGAAGAAACCTCCTCTTGCGCTAAGCACAGCTTGTACAACACGAGGCATCCGTTCCACGAGTTTTTCCAGGACTCTCTTTGGAATACTATTCCATTCCTCTTGTAATATGCTCCACAAGTGAGTTGTTGACGTAGGAGCTTTTTTGGACCCTTCGCTTCATGTCATCCCACAACAGCTCGATGGGGTTGATATCGGGGCTTTGCGGCGGCCATGTCATTATTTTTAATGAATTTTTTTCCTGCTCACGTTGTAGAAAGGTCTTACATATTACTGCAGAGTGCTTGGGATCGTTATCCTGCATAAATATAAAATTTTCGCCGATTAAGCTTTGTCCCGATGGTATTGCGTTTTCTCGCAAGATTTGTAAATATCCCTCTTTTCGTAAGATACCTTCGATTCGCTTCAAACTCCCTGTGCCGGCGTGAGAAAAACATCCCCAAACAAGCACAGAACTTCTCCCTTGCTTCACTGTTGATACTATGCAATCGCGCAGCATTCTTTCGCCTTTCGCTCTTCTTACAAAAGTGCGCCTTGATTGACCGAATACCTCAAATTTCGATTCGTCGGTCCATAAAACTCTTTTCCATTCATCCAATGTCCAAGTTTGATGTTCTTGAGCCCATTGCAGTCGCTTGACCCTGTTTCCTCGACGAAGTAAGGGTTTTCTAGCTGCAATACGGCCGTGAAGATTTGCAGCTTTTAACCTTCTTTTTACCGTGGTAACGGAAATTTCTCGTACTCGTCCCCGATTCATCTCCGCGGTAATTTCTGGTGCTGTCATTCTCCTATTTCGCTTACTCAGTAACTTAATACGTTCATCATCGGCAGGAGATGTTATTCGCTTCCGACCTGTCCGTCCCTGACATCTTAAACTGCCTGTGCGTTGAAATCTCCGAATGATATCACTTACTGTAGATTTTTTAATCCGAGTCTTTTCAGAAATTTCCCGCACACTATATCCTTCACGATGATACGTTACAATTGCAGAACGGTTTTCTAAACTTGTTGGCTTTCCTCTCGGCATTTTAATGTTTTTTTAATAAAACTCACACGAAACACTACGCTCAAATTACCAATGCTTTCGCGAGCAATTTTATTTTAAAACTAACGCTTTCATTGGTACACAGCACCCTTTGTGGGGTGCACAAATATGTTTCTTAAGTTTATTACCTGCAATTTTGTCTGCATCGTAATTCTATTCATAGCGGTGCGGATTATCGGATTAGGGAAGAATTTCTTACCGATGGGCCATATATGTAATATAATATTTACTTAATGATATTCGAACCGATATTCATTGATTATATGCTTAGAATTGGTTAAGAAACGTCATAAGGAATCTAAATATAAACATATTATTTATATTTCAAGGAAATTACATTGTCTTATAGAAGCGTTTTCATAACTTTACCGGGTGTCCGAACTAATATGGACGGTAGTGTATGTCTTCATTTCAGAAAAAATCCTAATACTTCGATAAGGCAAGTTGCACGTGATACTGACGTTCCATATCATGTTTAAAATATTGAAAAAACATAGTTCAGGCGGTGGAAAATTCAACTAGTTCGAGGTTTACATGATAGCGTATACATTAGACGTTTGCGATATTATAACTAGTTATTAAATGAACATAAAAAAAATATCCGTAACACAATTTGGACAGATTAATGTAATTTTACAGTAAATGGGGTTTCCAATCGGCATAATGTACACTACTGGGACGACGAAAATCCTCGACAAATTCGACAAACACGATTTCACGAGAGATTTTCTGTAAATGTACGTATGGCTGGGAATTGTAGGACTGAATTTATGGATTAAGTGCTTGTACGAATTACCATTGAATATCAGACCAACTCTTTGGTACCTGCTCATAATGCTCATATTATAAGGAACTTTCTTCAAACAGTATTTGGCAACCGATATATTGCCAATCAAAGTCCTGTTAATCGGCCACCTAGATCTCCGGATCTTACACAATTAGATTTTTTTGTGTGGGGATTTATAAAGGATAAAGTATATCAAACAATACCACGAAATTTAGGCGATTTACTTTTCGCAAAAATGGCTTATGAAACGTGTATCTTATACTATTTTTTCTATGTCGGTTATTAAAAGTTCAAAAAAGATTAAAATGAGAGACATGGTTTGTATGACAGGTATTGTTTGACATAGCGTGCGATAAAGTAATACTTTATGCAACCAAAACGGGTGTCGTAAAGTGAACTTTATAGCACCGGAATAAAAAAAGATATTTTTGTACTCGCTTATCAAAACCTGTCATTTCACGATTCGATTTGCGTGCGTAAAAAGTCACTTTAAGCACGAGTGCGTAAAAGTAAAGTTGGTACTTACTGGAACTTGATTAATTTAGTGACATTTTAAAATCATAAATTCCTAACCTTAATACTATGCTACCCAGTTCGTTGTTTTTCTATGAAAATAAAAGGAAATGAAATAGAAATTGATATATTTGCAAGGTATGTAATTCAATGTCAGAACAGCAACAAATATTACATAAATTACCATTTTGAATTTGATAATTTTAAATTAAATGTCATTTCAAATAATCAATACTGCCAACTCAAATTTTTTTAATTAATATCAAGAGATTAGTAGTGTGTCATACACGATTACGTATTTAACAATATATATTATTATTATAGTTCTCGTACAAAAAATATTGTACAAACTTCGTGCGTGAAACATTTCGGGAATTCGTGTCCATAAAGCGCTCGCCTTACGGCTCGCGCTTTAAACTGGTCACTCATTCGCGAAATATGATTTCACGCACTTGGTTCGTAAATAACTATTGTGAAACGTCATTTGCACTAATAAAATATCTGGTTTTCCTTATATTGGAATCTTTATCAAAGTTATGAAATAGGTGCTGTACACATTCTGCATACATTTTACTACATAAATTTAACTAAATTGTTATTGTAGAATTTAGTAAACAATATAATGCATCAACGACATTGTTATATTTATCCAAGGCTTTTGATTACGTATGTCAGAAAATTTTACTTCACAAAGTAAATTATAAATAATAAGGAATAAGAGACGATTAAGATGACGATTAATGCCCGGTTTCTGGAAGGGTAAAATAACAGATATCTGTTCGGTATCTTACAACAAACTTAACAACTTAACAAAAATGAGTTTCTCGAACAATAGATAGTGACGTCACGGGAGATATCTGACCTTATAAGTTATCTGCTCCAACTCCTGGGGTTTTAGTTATTTTTGATTGTCATGATATTATACATGCTTTCAAATCAACTTGAATTGTTGCTATATATATTACATTACTTACGTCATTGCTTACTTCTTTGTTATTATATTGTGAGGTTAATGTAACGTGGTTATAATCACGTTATATTATCTCTGAGTTATAAGTTCTACAACTAAAACATTGGAAAGGAATCTTCTTCCTCGTCATCGTCAGAAGCAGTGGCGGCTCTTTAATGAGAGCAAGTGAGCAATTGCACCCCCTGCAATTTTGAAACAAAACAAACCAAGGGGCGACTAACTGTGAAAGTATTTATTTATTACGTGTTCATAGTTATTGAACAGGAACATGGCAGTGAGCGGCGCGCGTAACAACCTACATGATGGATAAAATGATATCAGAACGTGCTTGTTGGTGCTTGTACGACCTATGTATTGTGTAACTGCTGCTTCTGATGCCGGCCGGTTTTAAAATAGGTTTAAATTATTTTAAAACTTGATATTCTACATAGATAGCGTAACTGGTATGTACATAAGCAACTAATGATCGTTTATGCAACCAAATTTACTCGTAATGAGCAATGCCCAACCGTTGCTCCGTCAAGCCATTAACATTACATTGAAGGTGGGGAGAACTGCGTTTTGTTCTACTTCCATATCGTATAATACATAGCGTGTGAACAAGATATCCAGCCTGCTCACCGTTGTTGTAGGATGAATTTCGTCTCTGCGTTACAGAATAATACGTTTTCGTGGTTAACGTATGATAAAAAAATCGCAATAAAAAATCTTAAACAGCCAATGCCTCAATTATGTTTAGAAAATAAACAATCTGTTAAAGGTAAAGACGTTATAAGAAAATTCAAAATAGATATTTATCAGAAAAATGACTGAATTTGTGAGTGTGAAATTAAAAATACTTTGTTTTGTTTTCTGTGTCTTTTGTATTATACTTTTTAATTTTGAAATTATGCACTCCCTGTGTGAACCACCCCGAGCCGCCACTGGTCAGAAGTGTGGTTCAAGCACACACCAGCACAAAACTTCACAAACTATTGAAAACGAAAGTTCCTAGATATTTTTACCTACATACAGAAACATATATTTTGTGTGGAAGGCTATCTGTTCCATATAGGAAAGATACCAAGAGGATAACTCTGACATGTATCTACATACAAGATATCTCTTGCATACTAGAAACCGGGCATAAAACTGTTTGCTTTATATCTCTTTGAGAGAAAACAAGTGGTGGTGCTAGATGACTGAATCAGAAGAAACCATTGTTAATTGCGTAGTAACCCAAGGCTTAAAAGCACGCCCAATTCTAATATACATATGTTAACGACCTATGTGCTAATGTAGAAATGTGTCTATTGAAAATGCTGATGATAGAATATTACTATTCTCAGCGAAGACGTTATTACAGACATAAACACTGCAAAATTGATATACTATTCAAACTTTTATTCCGATGTATGTACATATGTATGTAGGTAGTAGTGTTTTAGTATAGAGGACTGCAGAACATACCTTAAACGAAATTGAAATTTAATTTAACAATTCCACATTTACTTCCAAACAATTGTGGTAAAAATTGCAATGCTCTACAACTGCAATCTGATACACATTACTATTTTTTTATAAGAAACCATTCAGCAACGAATATTCATATCGTGAATTATCAGAAACACCACAATTGATAAAATATAATTCTATGAATCCTTAGATGAAACAAAAAAACATTTCCCGTTAAACACATGTAATATACAGGCATTTTTTTGGTTTTTATATTGGCATTTCTCGACGTTTTCACATATAATATGATTAGAGAATATTTAATGGCTTCTGCTTCTTAGGAGGTCGAAGAATATCTCTCGTTCAGAGAGGTTTTATTTATAATAAGTACATATAATTCTATACAGTTTCAAATTATCTATAGCCGCATATTTTCCTGACTTTTCTGTATTGTATCCTCTTGGATATTTCAATATGAACGAATATATAAGGTTTTACATTACTTACAGAAGGCAAGTGTTAAACCATTTTGTCTGATAAGTTAATAGTAAGTTAATAGTCTTAACTTGTTTATGCATACCCTAATATTAGATATCCATTGAAATTATTTCTTCGTATATTCATAAATTTCGAATTTTAGTAGAGTAGAATCGTATTTTATTATTATCTGAACGAATTATTCCAAGAATATTATTTCTTACAAAGTCTGCGTTAATCGCTTATGTATTCCAAGATTCAATATTGTCGTGTTTATGATGTAGTTTTATTATCACCTTATGACATTCTGTTTGTTTGTTCAAAGTAATTACTTCTTGTAACTTAAAAATATTTTCTCTGCGAATAGGAAAAGACGTAGCGAGTTTTGCACACATTTCTAGGATGTAACCCATATAACCAATGGCGCCAGTCTTTGCGAAACTACGTGGGTAGTTCGTGTTTATCAGTATTTAATAATTTCGGTAACTGTTGTTTTGTCTTTACTTGTCTGTATTCTACAAAAAAGATGATGAAAACGTCGATAATGAAGAAAAATGAAAAGTATTAAAATAAGATTTTATTGTAAATAATATTGCTCCAAAAGTTCGTAACAATTAACATTTAAAAGTATTAAATCAGATCGTAGTGTATATTTGATAATTTTGTTGAGTATTATATTTTATTATTATTAATTTATTGACGATTGCAGCTCGACAACCATATCCATATAAATTAAATGCACTTAGTAGTTGTGGACGGTCTTCGAATTTAACTTTTTGACACAACTTATTAAGAATGTGTGTAGGAAAGTGGTTGCCGCGACAAACGTAAAGTGAACACCAATCAAATGATAGAAATGAAGTACATTTTAAGAATAAAAGAAATATACTTCCTGTTTTTTGAGAATCATTATGCTTTTTACATGGTTGACAATATTTATGGCTGCTCCATATACAGATCAAACAGCCGCCCTATAGACGGGGCATCGTATGTCGAAAGTATTCGGGAGTAGAGAAGTATGGATGCATTAGTAGGCTTAACTCGACAGCGCACAGTTGTATTGTATTAGTGAGATAAAGTAATTACTGATGCTGATTGTTTTGTAATTCATTATGCACATTTTTACAACAAATTATTTGTTTTGAAACAGTTCGTCTATAATTAATAACTTTGAAATATATGGCTGTTTAAATCCGTGTAAAACTTGTATTTGCAGACGAATCTTCTTTCGCTTTACATGGTCGACACAACCCAAGTGTTGCAAGGTATTGGTCACAAGAAAAGAGACCTTGTACTTATGACGTTCGAACACAATACTAACAAAATTAAATGTTTGGGCTGGCCTATTACATAACAACATAATTGGGCCATTTAATTTATTTACTTATGAACAGAAATTATTGTCTTCGTTACGTGTGTAATTTGCATTTGTGACTAGTTTATCATCTATATTTTTACCACAAACTTCTGTTTAGTTTAGAAAGTTTATAGACATTTTGAGAATAAGCCAACAATTATTGTATTGTGCATATGTATTGAACAGAATATAACCGTGCGGTCTCGAGTGAAGCGTGCATCTAACTATCTACTAATCCATCCCTACTTCTCTATTCCCGAATAGTTCCGATATACGATGCCCCGACTATAAATAGGACGGCTGTTTCATCTGTATATGAGCTAGCTATCATAGAAAAAATGGTAAACTGTTTTTTTTTTAATGTTGTCTGCGTTATGTAGCTGTTTTACTGCAAATATTTGCATGTAGAAGAAACTAATTTATGTAAAAGTTTGAAATTGATTATGTTTCTTACGTAAAACTTTAACTTTGGTAAGGAAATAAAATTTATTTACGTATAGTGAATAATGCCGTATCTTCTCAACTAACTGAACATCAAACTAAATTCCTGGAATAACTTTGACAAGCGGTGCTTTAGAAATTTGGATCGAGCTTTATTTTCCGTGAAATGAAATGTCTAGTCTGGTGGTATCACTATAATTAATTAAAGAATATGTCCGCAATACAAGGTAAATAAGGTTTACTGTTTACAGAGTCATTTCATTCGAGAAATGTTGGGGCAATTTTGAAATTTATATGTACATATAATCCTTTAGCTGTATGTAATTATTTCCTAAGTCGGTGGTTTAATTGTTTTTACTGTTGTGATGTCTGTACGTGTTTACATGTATTCTACATGTGTGCTCTATTTTACTTTTTGCGATGTATGAGATCAGCAGAGAATTAATGTTCCAATATTTAGAATACTGTGAGTTCTTAAATTACTTTTACCAACATTAGAATCACTATACAATTAGTACTTAATTTCCAGTTACGTGTAAATTTGTCTAATGCATATTATGTATAATGTGACGCAAATATTTCTTGATACTAAAAAAGTAAATATACTATACAGTAGAACAATTTTATTTAAACAACATAGTTTAGTAAATAACTACTATAAAGTGAATATTATTTCTCTAAAAACGCTTACTGTTTTGTTTCAGGATCATTAATTTCACTTTTAAATAAATCCTTTATCTATTGAACGGAAATTCTTCCCTGAAAAATCGCATATAATTTGAAAAAGATAGTAGATGCCAGTGATCCCAAATTTTGCAAAACAAGAAGAGTTTTGGTTCAATCAATATTTACGAAGCAAAAGGATTTGCACTGTTAAGTTTTCAAATCCAAAATGTCCTTTGAAATTCATTTGTAAAATATTTTTGACTATGATAATGAAGGCTCCGACGATTCAAGTCGCTATTGTGAGGCCTTCTGAGTTTTCACTGCGTCATAGTAGTGTAAATATATAGAATACAAAAATAAACAAAAACAAAATAAAATAAAGGTACAAAAATACAAACTCAACGTTGTGCCAGGTCACGGCAATTCCATGTGTAAAGCACGCTAGAGGCGGAAACATATTGGCTGGTACCTCCTACCCACGTTTGCTCCTGAATAAGCCACTAACAGTGGTGAAACAGTTTTGTAGATTTTGTATTTTGTGTACTTTTATTTTATTTTTGTTTATTTTTGTATTTTATATATTTGCACTACTATAGTGCGGTTAAAACTCGGAAGCACTAATACTACTTGTAACTAAAGCAGTTGATCATATCTATTTATTATCAACGTTTGTAACAGATTTTTCTACTAGTCATAAAATTTCAGAGCTTTGAAGAAGGGGCTAGACAGCCAACGAACAAAATTTTCTTGAGGGAATAGTACTTGATAATCGAAGGAACGCAGTGTTAATTGGCAGATTACGTTGTTGCTCTCACGCTTCATATCACTCAAATGCAATTTTGACATTAACAGTCTCATATAATTAATATATTAAATAATTGTCCATGACTATGATATAAACACTGTCAAGTCAAATCAACCATACATTTCTCCAGTGTGGTCTCGTTGATCTGAAAGTGTTGTTATTGTTCTACAGTGTGTACGTAAATTAACGTGACTACCGTAATTTCTATTTCTTTGGTCACGAAACTGCTAGCAAAACATTACACTAACAGAGAGTCCCATTCGTAAAAGTAAGACCTAATGCGTGCAGTTTTCTTTTCGTTAGCTTATACAATTTGCATTTGATAAAGTTGCAAGTTAGAATGATTTTGTGATGGTAATTGTAAAGTATCAAAATTACAGCAGTTTGGAATAATTTACAAATGACACATCATTTTTGAAAGTAATTACGGTAAAAGTTACGTAATTGAGCTGAAAATAAATACGTGTACCTGTAATAATGTTATTTATTTCACGCATTGCAGAGTCTATTTTTGCATAAAAGAAAAATTGTTTTCTTTTCAGCTGTCCAAACTATACTCGATTCCTTGGACGATATATCATGCCTGCAGGAGCCTAGACCTGAGGAGCGCGCTCATGTACTAGCTCTGCTGGAAGACACACGACTGCATATCTATTTGGAGGTAAGTCTAGCGCATGACGTCAACGACCGTCAATGTCGTATATGGTCGAGTCTGTTCGTAAAAGCGGCGTCGCGATTGATCGTCACTTGTTCGTCGGCGTCGTAATAGTCCTTTTCGTTCACTGAAGCATAGGGACGAAAATAAACAAAGACGTCATATGTAAATACTAATAAATAAAAGAAATTATTTGAATACCGATGTAGCTTTATATGTAATATCAAGCAACAATACAACAAATCAAGTTTTGTAATGAAAATTAATCAACAGTGTTTAATTGAAGCGAGAGAAAAACGATAATAAAAGGCTGTGATGAAAATGGTAAAAAAGACGTATCATCGGGATCTCTTGAGCAATTCAATATTTACCACGGATTTTGCCGCGCTGATGGGGCTTTTGGTACGTTTTTCTTCGTTTATTCTCTCGCGGATGTGTGAAAATGACTGGCAGTCGCTATATTTCCATTATAACTTATTATATTTCAGCTTTATGACGCGATAGCGAGTAAAGTGGTGACACCTGTACGTAGTCCGCCAAGCGACGCTATCCAGAAAGCACGTGATGTTCTAGACGTCCTGAGAGATTTCGAACATCGACGAGACGTCGATTACAGGGATCTGCAGGAACTACAGGATTTGCTCAACAGACCTCACATAAAGGTAGGTGACGCTAGTGGTTTCTTATGATAGAAGAAGTTTGTTAAAATAGTTTTCTTTCGATAAAAGTTTAATGTGAGGATAAGTTTAGTAAATATATCGTTGCAACAACGTAATTGTGAGATATTAATCAAATTCAAGGAACCCTATAAATATTAATGGCAAATTAATACGAAAGTGTTGTTTAATATATAACAGTATGCTCTTGCTTTTCGGTTTTTTTTCTATTTTTGATCTATTCGGAGCTTTATGTTAGAAACTCATATTGAATTTATTTTATTTAGTCAGTCCAATATATACACAATATTTCGAAGTCATTAAAAACAACAGAAAACAGAAATGCTGTTTTGTAGTAAACTAGATATTTTGTCAGCTATCCCTGAAAATAACCACAAAACAAGCTGAAAACTTGAATAGAAACGCATTTTCATGTACTTGTCCATATAATGTTGTTGTAATGACTGCGGTTATAAGTGTAAAAAAAAACGTAATAAGTGTACTTAGTTCCCTACAACAATTTAGATAAAAGGTAGCCATTATGCTAGTTAACGTTATGTTTACGTAGTCGTAGGTAGCTGGTTGACGGATAATGTAATGTTGTCCTTTTAACTGATTTATCCCTTCTTTCGTCGGAGGTTTCTAAATTCTCGTTACTGCCTATAGATAATTCTATAAGGCTCCTCAACACATAAAAGGTGTACTACTCCTATTTGTTGTTGGTTATTGAAGGGAATGGGATGTCGGTTGTTTAAAACTTGGTGTTTTGAAACTAATAAGTAATTTTTAAACCAAATAACATCTCGACTCGGCAGAGCGGGGCAAGATTTAGTGCAGTGCGGAGAACAACGTGGAAGGGCCGAGCGGTCGTATCAAGGCCACCTGCTGACACACATTTAATAGCACAACAAGTCTGGCATAATCGCTATTACGTTTTCTAGTTTTTTGGAAACACGCCGTTATCGAAATGTACCTAAATGCGACATTTTCTATGTATATTTGTATTGATAAGCACTCACAACGACCAGTGGAATAATACTGAACAAGTTTGTTTTGATACAGACGCTTGAGTTTCCGTGCCCTGCGCCTCACCCTTCTGTGCTGCTCTCCGCACTGCACTGAAACTTGCTCCTCTTTGCTGACTTTAATAATAAGGTTTCGTGCACGATGGACTTCAGTTTTATATTAATATTATGAAAGGTTGCTTTAAGCTTGTATTGTAGGTTTGCAGGTTACTGACAAATGGTACTTAATGTTAATGAATTATTTTCGTTAATAAAAAGCTACAAACTTTCCCTGTGTAATATATGTAGTATTTTATTAGCTTTAGTGTACCTACCAAGTTATTATAGTTAACATACCTACATTTCATAAATTAAATAGAAGTAGTGAAATAAGTTTAACACAAAACTGACGGGACCGAAATATATTTTCGTGTTAAAAGATTTTCGTGTGAAAGGATATTACAAAAAGTGTATATATACATATTTACAGTGGACAGCAGCATAATGGATACCGTTACGGAATTTCCTAAACCTTAATAACAATGTAGAGGAGGTTACATTGTGTGGCCTTCAGTTAGGATTTATAGTAGATATTATTATTAGTAGATAAGGTCGACGTTAGCTTGCGGTGGTGTCGATTTAAAAGCTGGCCACTGTACATATACTCAACAAAATTTCGTTTAGTACATTTTATTTACATAGATATGTATGCATGCCTTTAACAAATATCAATAAAACAGGAATATTAACAAGAAGTTACTAAAATTTAATACATAATTTGCAATTAAAAAAAGAAACAAATAAAACGTTTATAACTTTCTAGAAAAATAATCTGAAATATTTTTTGTATTGTCCTTTTTAGATAAATAACATTGTCTCATTCGCTTTGATTTCAAACCCATTTTAATTCTCGCTGACGTGGCAACTGTTTTCATATTTTGTTCATTCCGAGAAACGATATCTTTCCGTGTTAAGCGATTTTTGTTTCATGTTAAGAGAAAAAAAATGTATGCAAATACATAGTACTTTTTCGGGACCGCTTTATTGTTTCGTGTTAACCGATATTTCTTCTTAAGCGCTTTCGTTTTAAACGTATTTCACTGTATGTATATAGGTACTTACAGGTGATCTTTGTTTGAGATCTTAGTCAAATGAATTCTTCAACAGAGTGATATGCGGAATTTTGAGCGAAAATCCTCATAGTATATATTCTTTTGGCAGAGGCTGCCGTTGTTTAAACAGAGGCTTTCAGTCGTCTGGCATTATATTGTTATTATAATTATTCGAATGTCGAGCAAAATAAACAGCAAAATATTTAATACTTTGGGGTTTGTTTTTAACTGCTAATTCTGTTTTCTCGCTTTCATACTAGATAAAATGATGATTTCAGAAATATTTAATACATTGGAAGATACAGGACACCTAAAATGAGGATTTGAGGAAATGAAGTAATTAGTACGGTTAATAGATAAACGTAGAAGTTTGAGCAATGCCAAAAGTAATTCTCTGATGCATTATTTATTATAACTTGTGTTATTTGATGTACTAGCTGTTACTACCAACGAATACATAGGTCATGTTTCTGTATTTCATAACTTAGTATTTAATATTAAATGTAGTGCTTAGAATACAAAACTTATTTAAAATGAGTAATACATTTATGTATAGTAAGAATGCGTATGGTCTATCTGAAAATAGGCAAACAAAGAAGAGTAACTTGGTGGTACCAAACAAAATATTGCAGTGAATTTCCAAAGTAATACTAAAACAATTAGAATGACAAATAGTTATGTTAAACAGATTTAATTCAATATACAAACCCTATGAATATTTCTGTTATGCCACCGTACGCCATGGAACATTAATCTAGCTATCTGTCGCGAGAGGGCTCAGTGTTGCAGATAATCAATAAGTTCTTGCCAAGGCTTATTTAGTAGATGAAAAGATAATATTACATATTAAATAAGAGGATCGATCAAAGTATGTACGGTTATTGTTAAAAACAGAGCGCTTACAAGAAAGGAAGATCCTGTGCCACAACTATACATCAAGTTGTATCGGATCTTTTAGATATTATTAATGACAAAGAACTCGCAGCTGGTGTCTTCCTTGACCTTTCAAAGGCTTTCGATAGAGTGAATCATACTATTCTACTAAATAAGATGGAGATGATGGGTTTCCGAGGAAATTCCTATAATTTACTAAAGTCTTATCTAGAACAGAGACCACAAGGTACACTGGTAATATCTGACGGAAAAAAACTGATGTCTGAATGGAATTATGTTGAGCAGGGTATACCGCAAGGATCGATCCTGGGACCGATTTTGTTTTTGGTCTACGTAAATGATCTTCCTGAAGTTCAGGATGTTAATATATCCCAATTTGCCGACGATACTTCAATCGTGCTGAGAGCGACAGATATGGATTCGTTAACCGAAAATATTACGAATACACTAAGGTGTATGCAAGAATGGCTAACGGGAAATAGATTACATCTAAATATAGAAAAGACAAATATCGTATTCTTTTCTAATGCAGCGGTCGACATCAACATAAATTACAAAGGAAAAGAACTTACGTCATCAGAAAATGTCACTTTTTTGGGATTAAAAATAAACAGAAATCTCGACTGGAAAGCTCACATCGAACATCTTGTGCAAAAAATTGGAGGCTATTCCTATGCTCTACGGATTATAGTGGATTCGGTTAGTCTGGAGGCTGCGAAGAGCTCATATTACGCGTTTGTTCATTCACGTCTATCGTACGGCATCATTTTTTGGGGTGATAGTGTTAACGCGAGCCGTGTTTTCATCCTACAAAAGCGGTGTTTGAGACATATATTTAAATTAAAAACTAGAGACTCATGTAGAACTACATTCATACGTAATAACATACTTACTTTACCTTCTATATATGTGTTGGAATGTGCACTGTTTGCAAAAAAGATGTACGCGGACCATTTTCAGCAATACGAGATGAAACATAAATATTCTACGCGGGGAATTGAAAATAACTTTTTAAACGTGCCTCAAACAAGATACACGAAAATACAAAATGGGGTGGATTATAAAATCATAAAAATTTTTAATCACATTCCCTTACATATTAAAGAACTTCCTTTACTCAAATTTAAATCAAAGTTAAAACAACATCTACTACAAAATGCATTTTACACGCTAACTGAGTTTTTTAGCATTAACTTTAACAATTGATGTTTGTCATGTATTTGTTTGTTAAGTTTGTTAATCGTCTGTAAGGGTTTCATACATTATATGTATCTTATTGATTATATGTGACGTATTCTATACTATTGTATTGATGGAATAAATTGTATATTATTATTATTATTATTAAAGCTAGAAATGGCTATGTAATTATTTACGCTAATTCTCAATTTCTCTTAATATACAAACCAGTAATTAATGCAGTTACTTGACGGTCAAAATATTATATACATAGCAGTTGCACAATCTCTAAACATTTTAATCAGTCTTTTGATTATGATATGGTCCTCCAGCTTTTATGTATGCTCATTCATTTTTGATTTCTTGATAATCAACGTTGAATGCCTTTCTTCGTATTTGTGAGTGCATACATACATCACAATAATCCAATTAAAGCTTAATTAGTACGGATGGAGTTTTCCCGCCAGCGGCGAACACTACCAGTAGGAATTCATATTTGACCATTTACAAACATAATTGGCAACCATGATAACCATTAATCTCTGTTATATTTGTTTGTCAGATTTGTAGTTGACCTAATTTTTCTCTCGTACGAATAACTGAAATTCTGCTGCAGAGATTAAATAACGAATCAGCTTACAGTGTGCTTATAAATTAAGCGAAAAAATAATCACTGAAATTTATATTACATATAATTTAATTCTACTAGTAATCACGTTTTGTAAAATCTGTATCTCTCTGTAATCCGTCGATACCTATTTATCTAGTTTTATGCGATCTTGTTTGAGATCATTATGAGCAGTAGTTGGTTGTTTTTCTAGTTTCATGAACTTATCCTGGAATATGAGATAGTGGCCATGTTTATATGGTATATCGTTATTAGGAAAAGTTGTTTTATACCACATATATAAAAATGGTGGCGGCGCCGGTTACTAAGTGTGTTAACCGTTTGATGAAACTATATTCATGTCCAGTTATTCTTAAAACTAGATTACAGTGTTCATATAACTTCAACTCCAGCAGGTCGTCAATAGACTGAAATTTGCGGTGAATTGCTTATGTAGTGGTAAGACTGATCAACGGCATATTAGCTTTTATGCCACTACTTAACCGAATTATAATTTGTTGTAAACTTATCTGGAGAATTTAATTGTTCAAAAGTTTTAAACTTTCAATCACAGTGCAAATACCTAATTAAGCCCTCTGGAATTGTAAATGTAAATTTTTTATCGGTTGTCTCTTGTTTGGAATGCTTTTTGTTGAATAGTAGAGTAGTAATAATGGATACAAAGAACATTATAAAAGTATGGAAATCAGAACGTTAGGAGAAAAGATGGACACGCCTCATTCAGTTCAAAAAAGATCAAAAAATTACAAATTTAAATTAGTTTGTTGGAGTTTTAATAGGTGAAAATAATTCAATATCTTGTTGTGATTCATTTAATTTTTTTTCCGATCCTATCGATATATAACACGATTTATGGAATGGAAAAACATTGCTTTTTACGAACGTATATAGTTATAATGTATTTAACAATAATCAATTGACACTGTTACCTATTAATATATCAAATAATATATAAATTGCGCATGTGGATGTAAATTGATGTGAAATGACAAAGAAAATAATAAATTTTTAGTTCACTGTGTGAAAAGCGAAGCATTAGACATATACACTACATTTTCTAGTTCAGTGAGTTCAGCGATGAGTATGTGACTACTGCAAAATGATCGTGAGAAGTATTGATAAATATATGTTTGTTAGTCTGTCTGTAGTACATCGTCTGATGTCCTTTGAGTGTCTTCTCGTCCTACATATTTTCAGTAGAGTAAAGTTGGGCGTTTATGAAGGCGAGCGCTTGGCGCGGTGTGTAGTTAGTCTCTAAACTGAATTAAATCTCATATATTATAGTCGTATAGTTGTACGATGTGGTCGAAACGGTTGCAATGGTCTGCTCTTGTGGGTGCACTGA
Organism: Holotrichia oblita; assembly: GCA_023690525.1. Classification (NCBI taxonomy): domain Eukaryota; kingdom Metazoa; phylum Arthropoda; class Insecta; order Coleoptera; family Scarabaeidae; genus Holotrichia; species Holotrichia oblita. The sequence goes on from CM043020.1 coordinate 58,470,099, forward strand.
TTAACTTCCACTCTTATTAAATCATGATTACCATATAAGGATCACTAAAAAAATAACAATAATGACTTCTCAAAATTAAACTGAACAACTAACAAACTTGAAAATAAGTGATTGTTGGTTTATCTCTTGGTTAAAATAAATTAATAAAATATTCAAATTAACACGAACATTACAAACACGAAGAGATAAACCAACAGTCACTTATTTTCAAGTTTGTTAGTGTCTTCAGTTTAATTTTGAGAGATCATTACAATTTCGGGCTATGAAGATGAACGTATAAGTTCGAAACCGGTAGTCAAATTCATTAAAGAAATTGTGAGAAAGGACCATAATATCTTTTATTATTTATTTAATTTTTAATTCTTTAGTAGAAATTGTAACTTGTAATTATAATATTATGATACGTTTGTATAAATATCATATAAATTCTATAATATTGTAACTGTTGTCGTTTATATTTTTATATGTATAGTAGTCAGCTTATCTCAATACAAACAGCTCTTAATGCCGTAAATTGAGCTTAAGAACCTATAAGCCCGTGACAAAACTTGGAGATACATCGATTTGGTCGCAATAAATTAGATAAACGCATTTCCTCCATAAATCACTGCACAACTTCGTGAGCTTATTAATTTATAATTTGGAATTTACGTGGGGAAATTAAATTCCGTGTAGATTACCGCATTTATATATTAAATTATACCGATCCTGTGTGCGAAGTGGGTCGTAATATACGGCGGATAATTAGATCGGAATAATTAGAATCTGCACTATTTAGCTCTGGTCCGACGTTGAGAGGTTAACGTGGATTAACGTGGTCAGATGGTACTTGCTGATAATGGGAATCAGACGTAACCGAAATGATTTGGAGGATGTTAAGGGCGGGTTCAAGTGGATGTAATGCAATTTATACTAAAAAGTTTCTTTTTGTGAAGCGCCTGCTTGTTAGCTAGGTTAATTTTGGTAACTAGCTGCCAGGAATTGTCCACAACTACAACTGTCCATGATATTGAATTTTGATCTCTTCTATTGATTGGGTTTAGGAAAATTATATTATTCCATATAAGGTTGAATTGCTATTGAAATATGTCTTGTAGGGAACCATGCAAGGATGTAAATATCAGTGGCAAGGATTTTATTTACAATCTCAATTTTAAGGCTAGTTAGCAAGAAATCGAATCACTTAGAAGATTTAAGTTTACTGTCATTTCATTAAAACAACATCGTAATTGTGCGACTTTCTGTAGTTATATTTTTTAGTAGGCTCTATATTTTTGTAATATGAAAGCTTAGGACCTTCCAATAGAAAGAAGTTAAGTACCCAACTGTTACATTTTAAGACATTGCCACAAATAGGTTCTATATACCACCTTTATTATGTAGGAAAGAGGAAAGAGAGGTACAAATACTTAATGAAAGATGTCGCAACAGTAAGTGCTTATCCGAGTTTAGGTTGAAAGGTGCAAAGTGACAAAGTGCCAGTGTGTCAGTTGATGTATAATCTAGTAGTGCACATTACGGAAGAAAAAAATGTTTAAAGTTATGGAGTCCGAACGAGAAAACAAACGAAAACGAGGTAGTGGCAGATTTAGAAATGAAAACAAAACAAGAAAAGATTTAGGGAAAAGTTGTGTAACTCATAAAGGACTTCAAAACCCGGCTAATGTTCCACTAACGCTAAATGAGGTTAGGTTTAGTACAGTATTATCGCAAATGAGAGTAATAATGTTTATTTTGTTGTTTGTAGGTAACATGTAAATGTTACTTTGATTGTAAAACATTAAATCCGGAGAGAATGAGACTTCTACATGAAGAATTTTATAAATAAAATACAATCGTACAGGGTACATACCTTATGACTCTTATACATCTTGCACCATTAAGTAGACGTAGAAATGGGTTATACAAGGATTCCAGTGATAGCCGTCGTCAACATACAGTGTGTTATACGGTTTCGAATGAAAAAGGAAAAATGATCAGGATTTGTAAGACTACATTTATGAACATAGTGTCAGTAACTAAAAAGGTTAGAAGGTTTAATTGAAAAGAAAAAGTAAGGACACACAACTTATACTGATAAACGAACTTCTAATAAGCCCAAAAGTTTAATGATCAGGATACAGAGATGACTAAAACACACATTCTTTCAGTATCAAGGAGGAAAGTCATTATTCCAGAAAAAAAAAAAATTATTAAATAAATATTTAAGTCCATATCTTAATATTAGACTACTGTATGATGCATTTCTGCTTCAACATCCAGAAACTAAAATATCTATATTCATCTTCCCAAAACTGATACTTGCCGCGTTTGTGATCAGCTTACTTGTGAAGTAAAAGCAGCAACAGTTTCAAGCGATAATGCAAAAGTTAAACTTCAACTGCATCATCGTAAAGCTGAAGCGGCTTCTCAGAAAATGAGGGAGGACATAGCTAATTTGCAATTACCTGGGAGTTCTGTTACTTGTTTGGTAATGGATTTAGAACAAGTCAGTCACGTTTTATTGTAAGAAATTACAACTTATGTCTTCTGTATTTCGTTTTAGGTTTTATTCGTGCCAAGTTTAACGCATAGCGACATGTTTTACCTAAGCCATCTTAGCTGTTACAATCTTGGAATTTATGTGAGTGGCATTAACTGATCCTTCATGTGTACTTGGCATGAATGGGTTGCAGGAAGGGATAGTAACGAAATTGCATTTTGCCTTTAAAGCCTGTTAAATAAAGAAGATGCTGTTACTAAAAATGAACTAAGAATTTGACTGACAACTGTGCAGGACAAAATAAAAAAAAATTTTTTCTTGTTTTGTATATCTTTCTGGTGACTCAAAAGGTGTTTAATGTGATAGAGCATAAATTCCTAGTGACTGGTCACAGTTTCATGCAGTGTGACCGCGATTGTGGTCTGATTGAAAAAAGGAAGAGACTCTCGCAACCTATAGTCCCTAAAGATCTACACGATATTATTAAAACAGGAAATACAATCCGCCGTTTCAAATAATAGATATGGAAGAGCACGTATTTCTTGATTAAAAAAAACTGCTGACTGTTTGCTTGACATTAAAAATTTACAAATCAGTAAGATGAGTGAGATCAGAGTACATTCCAGCAACCCTGCAATAATAGAAGTAAAGCAAAGCCATTCAGCATTCCAGGACTGGAAGAGATTCAATGTACTAAAAAACACAAAATCATTTTAGATATTAAGAATGCCATTTTAGAAGTGACCATCTACAAATAAGATATCAGATAACAAGAAAAAATGTTTAAAATCTATGCTCGGTTATACGCAAAACGAAAACCATAGATAATTTTACAGGCAGTTGCTATCTTTAGATTGAAATATACAATAATATAATAAATATATTTTTAGGTATATGAAATGTTTATATGTCGATATAAATAATAAAAGTGGTTTAAACAAATTTTTATAGTTCCTCCTATTTTTGGTTCTTAAAATATTAAAATTCAAAACAAATTTCTTTAATAACTTCAATAGTGAGTTTTGGTACTTATGTAGCTCCTTTCTACCGGAAAGTCCTCAATTATGTGTGTTAAATTAATAAAAAATCAGGTATTTACGAGGGAGCGTTTTTATATTCGCGGAATGAGCGGGTTATAGGGGGGTGATTAGGCGCATTGGGGGCGCGGCCTGTGCAGCGACTCATAATTAATGTAAATACGAAGTTTCATTGTTATTAGACAGTTAGTCTTTGAGCTATCATCAACCAAGTAACATAATCAGGAGTGAAAAGTGAAATATGGAAAAAATCGCGTGTTCGCGTGCATTTTTGGACCTCTGTAATGAAGACAAGGATGCTGTATTGAGTCGAATTGTTACTGGAGACGAAACTTGGGTTCATCATTATGAACCTGAGTCCAAACAAGACTCCATGCAGTGGCATAGAAAGGGCACAGCACCTCCCAAGAAATTTAAAGTGTCACAATCAGCTGGGAAACTCATGGCAACGGTATTATGGGACGCGGAAGGAATATTGTTGATTGATTATAAAGATAAAGGTGTTTCTATAGCCGGAGAATATTACGCTTCAATATTAGAGCGACTAAAAGAAGTCATTAAAGAGAAAAGACGGGGAAAATTGACGAAAGGTGTGCTGCTTTTGCACGACAGCGCGCCTGTCCACAAGAGCCGCGTTGCGTTAGCTGCCCTGCATAAGGTGGGCTTCGAAATTGTGAATCACCCACCCTACAGCCCAGACCTGGCCCCGAGTGATTATTACCTGTTTCCTAAAATGAAAAAAGAGCTGCGGGGTAAAAAATTTACTGCCGATGATGAAGTCAAGGAGGCAGTTTCGGGGTATTTTGCAGATAAAGAGAAATCATTTTTTTATGAGGGTATAAATAAATTAACTGAAAGATGTGAAAAATGTATCCGTCTTGCAGGTGAATATATTCAAAAAGAAAAATAATTTGGTTTTTTTATTTCCACCCCTTATCCCCCATTCCGCGAATATAAAAACGCTCCCTCGTAATAAAAAGATTCGTGTTAAACCTAACCACAAATTTGTCAGTTCAATAAGTGTTCACAAGTGTTAACAAGGCACTAGTTAGTGTATTAAGCTTGAATTTTTATTTAGAATTTATTTAGAAGTTAATGCTTTGCGTAATATATACTAAACGAAGTCGTGTTAGGCTCACGATCTAGTATTTTCATTAACAGCGTAATTTTGAATTATGCAGCATGTTCAGCGAGGAATGGGACAGCGCGATATATCGAAAACGAATGAAAATTTTCGAATTCTGAATTCTTTGTTATAAATGTTCGGGAAGGACGTGTATTTCGCAATAGAATTTTTTAAAATTAAATATGTCACCACTAAGTGGCGTCGCCAGAATTTATTTATATATTTGTTTAGATAGAATAGTTTTTATTGTTTTTTTTTAAAATCTGCAACACATTCTGATTAACCTTCCACATAACAGTTTCTAAACTTCTTGTTGTACTTTTATGAAAAATCATCATTTTTTAAAAGTTAGCATAAGGTCTATTCATTCTCCATTACATTCCACACATCTTTGGTAACGTCTAATGCACTGCACTGGTTACGTTTCACAAAGTTTTTGGCGGTATCTTCTTTCTTCTATGTTGGCACATCATGAAAACGTCAACCTTTGTCAAACTGAAACATACTTTCATATGTTTGTTGTTTATAGAATTGTTAACAGATAAATTAATCTTTACAGTTATGAATAATTAATATGATGAATGGATTTTTTTGCATATTATCTCCATAGAATACATATCGTCCGTTTCAGAACATTTATAACAAACTTTTCAGAATTTGAAAATATTCATTCGTTTCCAAGATAGCACGCTGTCCCATGCCTCGCTGTGCGTACTGTATGTACCCAGTAAATACATAAGTTTAAGCACAACGAAATTTTAATACAAGATCAACTTTGTTACTTTTACTAATTGATTTTGTTGGATAAGCTATATGCAGTGGTTATTTTAACCCATAAAGGTATTTAGCTTGTAATTCATTTTGGTTGTTACATATACATCTATCAGTACTTATCAGTTTGTGACAAATTATTATTACTTCTCTTAACTATAATCTTTTAATTCCTGATTTATTTCCTCAATAAAACAACAAATAATTAAATACCAATTTATTCCATAACATATAATAATATGTTTTCGTTAAATAACTTCTTCAGTGGAAGAAATTGACATTTATTATGTGTCAAATGACTAATAATATAAATATAAATTGCCATGACTATCAACAAAATTATCTAAAAAACAAAGAATTCATTGATATATCGAATTTTAATTATATTCACAAGTAATAATGAAGGAATAATGATTTAATACAACATTAGAAATTGAAATGATTTGAATTATTCGTATATCAATCTACTTTTTGTCAAGCTCTAACAATTCTGTTCAAGGACTAGGGAAAAACATGGCAAAAAAACCTAGTCAAGAGCTTAAAATTAATAAAATTCATGCGTGAATTAAATTATTATAAATAACGCTTAAATTATCAATATCCGTTCTAAAATTTACCGCGTTTTCATCTTTCTTAATGTATATCATTTCGTAAATTAATCATTAAATGTCAATTTCTTCCACTGAAGAAGTTATTAAACGAAAACATATTATTATATGTTATGGAATAAATTGGTATTTAATTATTTGTTGTTTTATTGACCTCTGAATGGAAATAAATCAGGAATTAAAAGATAAGTACATAAAGGTCAAAAAATACATATCTTAACTATAATATAAAGGTCATAAATACCTTTTCTTTCTTGTTCTATTAGAACTAATGGTAGACCGCAGGTGTTACATTATTTTTGACTAATAACTACAAACACTCACTTGGCAAAATCGTCTACAACAATGATTACAGAAAATTATAAAAAATTGTGAAGTTTAGCAGTTGTTACAAACACAGATTAATTGGAATAATTTGGGAGTGGAAGCGAAAACGCACCAAACGAATCTCCACAAGTTTACTCAGAGACAAAATGTGGCATTCGTCTTGTAAGGATTCACTCACCAACTACCATTCGCTATTGAGGCATGAAACACTTTACACATAAAAAGAGCTGTGGCAATAGTCGTGCCACATCCTGCATCTTAGAAAGCAAAGTTATGGTTGCATCAATTACAAGTAAAGAAAACACAAACATATGAATTTTTGAAAATAAGGTTTGAACTCGTTTAAATTGAAATTATAGGATTTAGACTAGTCCTAATGCCAAATTACGGTAAAATGCATTGCTGGAGGGAACGTTTCACATAATTTAACTACTTTGTTCTAATTTTATATGAAGAGAAATTTTTATTCGTACTGATGAAGAGCTTTTGACAAAATTAATGACTCAGCTGTTTTCTTTAAAGAACTTGCCTAGTATAAAAGTATGTTAATATCACAAGGCATTTTAATTTAAAAACTATTTCTAATCATTCTAACGCTCTACCCTATTATCACACACGGTCGCTAAGAGACATACATACATTACATTTTGTGGAGTGGTACATGTAACAAGGAAATAAAGCATTGAATACACAAAAAGAACTGTGACTCTAGATTTAGATAGAAAGTAATACTGGTTGTGATGCTGCTACAGTTGCGGACACCACATAAACAAAAATAGTAACGATCAGTTACTGTGTGTTTTATAATAAGAATAATTACTAATTTATTTATAAAGGAAAGGTGATCTGTCGACGTATAAATTGATGATTCAGAAGAGTGTAAAGCGCCATAATTTTTAACCCTTAAAAATAATAATTAATATGAATACAACAAATTGGGAAAGCTGAATGTAATTTCAAATCTATCAGGCTGGCGTCTCTCCAGTTGTGAGGCATTTTCTCAGAGACTCTCGCTCGTTGATAGAAGAAAATTTATAACTTTATTCACATGACTGTTCATCTTATTGGGGCTCTAATTAGCAAGTTACAAAGAAGTATTAGGTCAGTTACTTTATTATCTATAATTTCGAAATGCAGTATACGAATTATAATTCTCCCTTTTATAAGTTTTTATTAAAAAATCGAGCTCTGTACCTAATGGAAATAATTCAAAAACAAATCTTGCACATCTGATAATATATTGGCATGTGTAGGGTATGAAAAATAAATTTAGTTCTATATTGCTGAAGATATCTAAGTTTACATACATAACTGAGCCAATTCTATTCATACAAATTTTTTGATTATCTCATGTTAAAATGATAACTTATGACCATTGCTTAAATCCATAAAATTTTCTACTACTACATGTTTCCTATTATAATAAGTATAGTACCCAAATGATTTAATATATAATATCTATCTGTGCACTATTTAGTTATCTATATCTATGTATATTGAAACGCTTTCTTTCGGTTACTCATTTGTTAAGTAGATACAAACATGTCTCACCTTGCCTTAATCCTATTTGCATAATTAATAACATAATTAAAAATCCCAGTGGCGAGACTTTTTGTTTTCTAAAAGACCAACCTTTAATACTGATTTAGTACCGCGCTTTAGCGGTTCACCAGATGTGTCGCAGCAAAATGGAATCTAATCTGGCTCCACGCCCTCTGTCATGTAACGTGTAATGCAACTTTAAATATGTTCCGGCATGAATTTTGCATAGGATTTTGACCACAACCTCCGTGCACGTGGACCATCTGGGTAATATCAGATCTAGTTTCGCGTGTTTCCTTTTTTAACATGATTTACCGAATAGGTTGGGAAAAGCGTTCCTCCGTGTATTTAAATGAATATGAGGCATGCTATAACTACAGCAAGGGATATGAAGATTAACCAATATTAGTATTATACTTGCACGTATATATACGTATACGCATAATTGTAGCTATATTATTTCAACTTCATAGTAAATTTTAAGGTAACACTATTTCAATAAAAATCGGAAAAGCATCTACGATTACTATTTGTAGTCTAAAATTATACCATGTATTGGATGGATACTATTTGGGCAGAAACAGTAAATTTAGTGTTTGGTTTGTAATATTTGAAAATTTGAATTTCGCGCCACAAGAACACATGCAACAGGAGTTGTGTTCGAAACAGCGAGGAAGAACGTGTATGTCTATTACAAGGTGTAGAGTAAAAACCAACGTAAAAGATTGTTGTTATTACGTCACTATTGTATTAATATATTAGTGTAGAACGTTATTTTTAATTAAACCAGTAAAATACAGTCCGCTCCTTTAATACAAAACAGTGTTTGTCAAGAACGATTGTTTTGTTGCCATTAAAAATTGAATTGTGCATTTATTTATAGAGGACTGTTGTAGATAGCGTATAGTAGTTGAAGGTAATATCAACTTTGTGTTCACAAAGGCAGTGTTAAGATGTGTTCCATTAAGTACCTGTGCTTAATTTATCAATTTTGGGGGATCACTATTCTGTATGTAATCTTTTTTTCATATTTTACTTTTGCACTATTTACAGAATAGGCTGCAATAATTGGCGCTTTTTATTTTTAATTTTGTCAGAGAAATGTTCTATAACTTATCATTTATATGGTTTGAACGTTCCAATCTTATACACTTTTAAGAGAGTTATTAATTTATCTTATTTTTCTGTCTTAACATGCAACAATTAAAAACTCCGTAAATAAATATTATGGCAAAATATTGTTTGCAAAATTTTGTTCATTTACAAACATGAATACAATTATATAATGTTATTTGCTCTAGTCATATATCTATGTCATAAAAATAATTTGTATTTAATGGAACTGGATAATGAGAAACTATTATATAAAAACGTGAACAATTATACTACAATGTACCTACACAGTGTACATATTTATCTGAGCAATTAGAAAATGATCAAACTATTTAATAAATTATCGATTTAAGTAAAGAAATTTTAATCAGAAAATTGTATAGAAATTAAATTTAGAGAGCAGTTCCGGCAGAAAATGGTATTTGTGTCTGCTAGCATAGATTTGCCCAAGGGTGGTAAATTTCGGTCACTATGTCGAGGGATGTTTACATAGTTAATATTGCTAGTACCTACTTCAAATATTTAGAAGGTAATATGTCGCTATAAAAGATAATTTAAGGATACTAAGTAATTGTATCACTTGATAACATTAACTTTTTTGTTTACATATGAAAATTTTACTTTGGATGTTTATATCATGTTATGTATATGCATACCTGACTTTCATCTGAACGCATAGTACTTGACTGTTTGCGGAGTAGTATTACGTTAATATTACAAAAATCAAGGTGAAATGTTTGACCGTCACATTCTTAAAACAAATTACGAATTAGTATTTTAAGCAATGTAGAATTCAATATATGCATAATGTCCTTTTGAAACACTTGAAGTGTCAAAACCTAATGCCCAAATTCCCAAGTTGGAGTATTACGTCTTTATTGGTATGTTAAAAGGATCATTGGATTATTTATATGTATAATATATGTATATGTACAGCTCCTACCAAAAAAAGGTTAACAACCTACGCAAAAATGTCTGTGGCGAGCGTATTTAGAACGGACTGTAGCTTTAAACAGATGTTATATGTATACGATTCATTGTGAATTTAACCGATACAGGATATTCAGTCGAAGTCTGTAGCCACACTACGCGCTTAATAGGTCTGTTAAGCCTTATATATACCGGTCATTTAGAGGGACAGACTTGTTAAAATCGCGTACCGTGGATACACACTTCGACGGATTGTCTTCTGTTTTGTTATGAGAACACAACGTTGAAATATGTAAATATTTTGTTGTATTCCTTGGTCAAATAGATTATCTGTTTATGAATATGCTTATTGGTTTATTACAACGCCATACATATACATATACATATGATATGTCGTGCCAATATGGAATGTAATAGATGGACAAGTTTCTTTTTTTTCAGAACACTAAACACTTTAACCCACTAAACACCAAACAAGTTTTAACTAAAGCACCGACGCGTTTCAACAGCAAAGCTGTCATTATCAAGGCGATAATAGTTTTATTAACTTTCATTTAAAATATTTAGAGTTGCCAATTTTTTTTCTATTAAAAATATAAAAGGTTTCCCATATTAGTGTTGAGATATACAATCGCAGACAAGAGTTATTTGCAAATTATTTTTCAGTATTATATTGTAAAACAAAGCAACGGAAACCGTACTATTTAGATACTATTAAAAACAATAAAGAAATAAAAATACATTGAAGTTAAGTTAAAGTTTAATTGAACTGTTTTATTAAATTTATTATGAAAGCGTATATGTTTGAAATTTGTCAGTAAATGTATGCATAGTTGCATTTGTTATGGTAGATTTCAAGAGAAATTGTGTTTATACGTATGCTATAAAGGGCGAATATCGGATAAATATAAATGCTTCGCTTTGCGATTTTCGTGACTTACAGAGAATTAATAGCCTTATTTAAAATTTAAGACATCAAATAAGGTCGCCGACACAATTTTCATAGACAATTTACCAAATTATGAGTGGATATAAAATATGAATTCACCAAATCTTTAGTGAACTTTACGTATGTGGAAAACTCTTCTGCTGGTGTGAATGAAACTGGTCTCTAGTAAACAGTTGTATGTATAGTACAACCTGAAATTATATGACTAAATCAGGATTCATATTGTTAACCTTTTTGTGGGAGGAGCTGTACATATATCAAATTTGCTTTAATTTCTTTGTTATGTCATACCTGTGATTTTTGGAAGAGAAATAAGATATCAAAAATTGAAAACATATAGCAGACAAGATGAATTAAATTTAGATTTTTGTATAATATGTATTTACATACTCTATTGACATTTTCTAAGGTGTATTTTCTAAATTGATAGTGCAGCTTGTATGTATGGATATTAAGTGAGTTTTGATAAATCAAAACAAAAATTCTTGCTTATTTTGAAATACAAAGATTTATATCCGTATCAGTCAATACGACTTGTATTCCTGAATGATGCCTTTTGTTCACAAGCATTGTTTTTTCTAGTCAAAAATTCAAAATAATTGAAATAACAATTAAAAAAGTGGAGATTTTCGTATTCTTATTGACAGAATTTGAATCTTTTATTATTAACTGTCTTTCGTATAAAGATAATTCAACTGTCTTACAGGGGAGGGTGGGGCGCTAATTTTACCTTTATTTACATGAGTAAGTACATAATAAATATCCTTTTCCTGTTCTTAGAATTACTATACTACAATTGAATGCCAATTTTAATGTCATCGCGACTGTACGTGGGATACTTATTGATTAATTTTTCTTGTTCACATTTTATGAATTAATTTTAATTTTTCAATATTACTCTGTTTATCTATTGAAATAGGAAAAAAATTACGCTATTGCCGGTGTAATAAAAATTTTGTACCTTGTATTTTCTATAAAGTGATGTAATAATTACAAGGAGCTTTAGAGATACGTTCTACTTATAGTAATTTCGACCAGTTGCAAATATTTGAATACCTGAACAATCTATCAGTGTATGGATCGAATAAGTAAAATGTATTGAAATAGACTGACAATTGGGATGGTTACAAAGTTGTAAAAAGACAAGTTACGAGATGGGGACTTTAGATAGTAAAACATTCCATTGTAATATCAAATTTTAATTCCATGTATGTTTTATTTTAGTTGACATATGTCAGTATCTTCAAACTAAATTCTTTTTAATTAATATGATTTCCTGAAGAAGTCAGAGAATTGTGACGAAATATTGAAAGTAAAGATTTTTATTCTTAAAGGACCGAAAAATCAGCACAAATGTTATTGTTAAAAAAACGGTAAAAAAACAATATCAATAGTAGTAATAATGCCAGTATAATGCATCGATGCAAGCGCAACGCCTTACTGTAAAATTCTCATTATATTGCAATTGTGTATAACGTGTACGTCAAGAAACGATCCAAATCATGAAGTGATATGCTAATTGAACCGCACTTCTCATAACCTTATAAAGGTTCACTAACGATAAGTTAGGACACCATCATGGACCACCAGCATATTTTCACAACCCCGCAACCAAACATTTGGTATCGCGACCAGTATTTATTTCTATTTTTTTGGATGCTCGCTCTCTCTAGTTTGAATACGAAATTGAAATTTGTCAAATGTCATTTTTATACTATACAATTACACATATGAAATAAATTTTTGGAAACCAGGAATGGCAGCCTAAAAGTTAATATTTTTTACTATAGACTGTTTCATGTTGAGTATAAAGTATACAACATATGAAGAATAGATGCGTTGTCACACAAGTTTTTGAAATAAAAAGTTTAGATGCCTAATCTAATACAAGAATATGTTGTTTTTCCACAAATAACAATGCGTTTACAATATTTTTTCATGCTATCTGCACAGGATGTCCCGTTTCAACATGAATCTTAGCTATCTGCCATATTTTTGAAAATAGAGAAAAAAGTTATCCCAATTTATGTTCTGCATAACCTAAAAATATTTTTAAGTATACAGGCTGTTACAAATTCTCGGGTCACCATTGGGATCTCGAAAACGGTAAGAGATACAAAGTCGGTTAAATTGGGGCAAAGTTGCGGTTTTTTGCTGCTGAACAATAATCCGTTTTAAAAAAAATTCTATGATTTGTAGTTTTTGAAATATTTCTGAAAAACCGAAAAACACACTTTTCTTTCTTCTTCTGTTCTGAAGTTATTATTGTAGGGATCAAAACAAGATTAATACATTCTACAGGCACTTTTTTGATCTTTTTACGAAGGTGTTATTAGATTTTGCTTAAAGCGTTTCGTCTCGCTTTGACCACCATCAACTTCATTTTTTCTTATGGCCGCCATATTAGATCTTGGCACCATTAAATAAATCAATTTTTTCTGATATTTTTTCATGTATCACATATCCTCATTAAAGAAAGTTAAATGGCTATAAATGCAGAAAATGTTAAAAATAACAGTACTAAGAAAAATATGGTGTGTTGTGACGACAAAAAGTAAACGTTTTGCCATATCTCCGCATAGTTTAGTTGGTTTACTATTTAATCCTACTGAAAATCGTTTTACTTATTACAACGGATTTTTCCGATGAAGAAAAATGCGACATGTTAAAGTGTTATTATGCTAATTACAGCAATCCAGTAATAGCGAGCGTAATTGAGTTTCAACAATATCCAGAAAGACAACAACCACATAGAATATTCTTTAGTAAATTAGATAGGAAAATTTCTCTTTATGGATCTTTTCGTAAAACTCGAAAGAAGTATGGAGATCGCTCTAATAATAATGAGCATGAATAAATTTTAGAAGAGGTAATTAATAGTTTTTATTTTTTAAATACATAATATTCTCTTAATTGTTACTTTATTTATAAAAACGTATAGTTTAAATAAAAATCCAGTCAAGAGCTGTTTTAACAGTTTCAATTTTCTTTTATAATTTCTTCTTTTAGATTAACAATAACCCTTCCAATTCTACCCGACAAGTGGCAAACACTATCGATGCCGCGCATCATGTTAAAATTTGGAGACTCTTGAGAAAGAACAATTACAAATGCTACAAAATACACGTTTCGCACGCTTTACTTCCTGGGGATACCGAAAGACGTTTAGAATGGTGTCATTGGCTTAGCAACAGAGACGGCAATTTTTTAAAAAACATTAATTGGACGGATGAAAGTAAATTTACAAATTGTGGATTATTTAATCGAAATAATGAGCACGTCTGCTCGCTTAAAAATCCAAGAGTCAATAGACCAGTTCGAAATCAAGTTAGATTTGGCTTATATGTTTGGGCGGGAATTGTGGGAGAACACGTTATTGACCCATTTATTTATGAGGAAAACCTAAACTCAGAACGATACCTACATTTTTTTAGAACTACATTTGCCGAATATTTGGACAATATAAATTTAAGGAGACTTCCAGAATTATGGTTTCAACATGATGGTGCACCAGCGCACAATGCAAGGGCGGTGTGTGACCATTTAAACGAACAATTTCCAAATTAGTGGATTGGGAATAGTGGAGTAGTACGTTGGCCTGCAAGTTCACCGGATCTCTCGCCATTAGATTTTTTTTGTGGGGTATTCTGAAAAATAAAGTTTATGCTGAACCAGTTACTTTACTACTACTCTGAAAATTTTGTTTTGTTTGTGAACTATTAAATTTGTGGACTATAATAATTATGAATATGTCTATCAAGTAGGTATTTTCAGAACTGTCGAGTACACCGTTATTTTTTCTAGTTTAATTCGTTCATGTTAGTCACTTTTGGTATCAATGCAATGTGACGAGTATTGTAAAATATAACTTGTTCAGAATTTCAAAGAAACAGACTGCAGTATCGACATTGTAATACATATTTTGGGTTTTTTTCTTTTTGTGAATGTTATAATACCTACTTAATTTCTCAGCAATTAACTGGATATTAAAAGTTGTTAATATGACTGTTGTTTTCTGAATTTGTGAAATTCCTACTTCCTTCGAATTTTACTGAAAGATCCATAAAGAAGAACGTTTCTATCTAATTTACCAAACAATGTTCTATTTGGTTGACGTCTTTATGGATACTGTTGGAAGTAAATTTCGCTCGCTGTTACTGTGTTGTTATTATTATCATAAAGTTGTAACATGTCACGTTGTTATGCGTTGTTTTCATCATTTGAATAAGTTTAATTGCATTTGAGTTGAACAGTAAACAAACTAAACTATGCGGAGATATGTCAAAACGTTTAATTTTTGTCGTCACAGCACACCATATTTTTCTTAGTACTGTTATTTTTAACATTTTCTGCGTTTATAGCCATTTAACTTTCTTTAATGTGGATACGTGATACATGAAAAAATATCAGAAAAAAATTATCTATTTAATGATGCCAAGATCTAATATGGCGGCCATAAGAAAAAATGAAGTTGATGGTGGTCAAAGCGGGACGAAACGCTTTAAGCAAAATCTAATAACACCTTCGTAAAGAGTTCAAAAAAGTGCCTGTAGAATGTATTAATCTTGTTTTGATCCCTGCAATAATAACTTCAGAACAGAAGAAAAAAGAAAAGTGTGTTTTTCGGTTTTTCGGAAATATTTCAAAAACTACAAATCATAGAAAAATTATTAAAACGGATTATTATTCAGCAGCAAAAACCGCAACTTTGCCCAAATTTAACCGACTTTGTATCTCTTACCGTTTTCGAGATCCCAATGGTGACCCGCGAATTTGTAACAGCCTGTATAGAGTATCTCGAAAGCAGGTAAACTCATACTTGCTCCGTTATTTTAAATGGGACACCCTATATATTTTGCCATTTTTGAATAGTACGCGAAAAAATATTTCCACTAAACCACAGTACCTCTATTCCTAGTACTTACGGAGATATTTTACGTTTTTGTAAAAACGATCCCGATTCGGTGTTTTTCGTATGCGGCGATAGCTTGATCCTGAAAATAGGTTTCGAAATGAGATGAGTATGTAAACTATATAGTGCGGTGTAGACAGTGACATCAACAGAACTTACTTTCGGTTGTCAGAAATCATTTAACGCATTTCCGGAACTTCGTCTCTAGATAATTTCATTTTTTTTAATGGCACCCTATATATTTTGTTAGATCGATAAATTCCTCATTTTAATACATTTCCATTCATGTATATTGAGTACTATGTTTTCTTTTAAAGTTTATAAGATAGTTCATAGTTTTTACGCAAGCTACCAAAATGTTGTCTCCAATTTCGAGGTAACCTTGAAAATACTTTAAAAACAAAAGAGTATGCATTCATAATGTTCATAAATCATTAAAAACAAAAAGAAATCATAATAAATGTTAAAGAATCATGCCTTTTTCTCGAACGGGAATATTGATTCTTCTTTGAAAATTGATTTCAACTCTCCTCGATATTTCAGGAGTTATTAATGTAAAAGTTATGCTTCCTCGCATATTTCCTTCAATCGTCGGTGGCGTTCGGTGTGCTAACTCTTTCATGTATGTCCATAAGAAGAACTCACATTTCTTTAAGATCGTTGATCTAGTTGGCCATTCTATTATACCTCCCTGATCATGCGTCTCTCCTCGAAGAGGTTATTCCATGTTGCTCTTAGATTCCGTAAGTTATGGGCAATAGCTCCATCATGAATTACTGTTTCTTTCATTATTTAAATAGCTTCCGCAGAAGAATGGTCCAATAACGTATTGTTCTAGAACACTTTCCCACGCATTTATTGGCTACTTACATTGGTGTTGAACAAAAATATTTATATAAGGATTTTCTTGCGCATAAATGCGATTGTTCTTTCTGTTAGGACAGTTAGTGTTGCTGAAATTGCATCGGCAACAAAACTCTTCCTAAGAAATGTGATTGTTCCCGCAATACTTCTTCACACCACTCTGAAAATATTAGTTTGCTAGTAAATATGTATTATGATTATTCTATCGTATAAATGTACTAATAATTGTCTTTGAAATGTCGGTATTGCGACTAATCTGTTGCGTATTAATTTTTTACTACAGCAGCTGTAGGTAATAGAAAAGTAGCTGTTTCTATATTCGTTCTCCTCCTGCTGGCATAATACAATGCAGATGATGCCTTAAATCGGTTTCTAACTCGTTCTATCGCTTCCGGTCTAAGTCTTTGCCTATCTGTATAAACGAGAGGCAGTTTCTTCTGCAGTCACATATAATTAATATGCACAAGTATATGTATATGAGGAACTTAGATTTTGCCGATTAATTAAATAAATCATATACATATCTAAATTAATTTCTCGTTTGAATATCTCATAACGATTCTTTTGTTAATTGCTGTTAAGACAGAATTATTCTGTGATGCATCAGTTGTTATCGATAAATAAATCTTCATAGTCGTTTAGATATTCTTACAGTATCCGAACTAAAGTTGCTTAGAAAATTTTTGTAGCTTATGTCAAAAGCACGAAATTTCTTGGAAAATTTAAGATAAAATATAATACTTAATATACATGGATCGAAAGGTATTTAAATGAGGAATTTATCCATCTAATAAAATATATGCAGTGTCATATAAAAAAAAAAAATAAGTTATCTAGACAAGAAGTTAGGCAAGAAAGCGTATGAAGAGAGGGTATGAAGGAAGGTATAATAGGATGGCCAACTCTGTAGATCACCGAACTTAAAGAAATGTGATTTCTTCTTATGTGCATACACGAAAGAGTTAGTACACCGAACACCACCGATGATTGAAGAAAATATGCGAGAAAGAATTGCACAAACTTTTACATCAATAACTCCTGAAATGTCGAGGAGAGTTGAAATCAATTGTAGATTACTCAAGCAGTGTATCTAACCTTTACAGAATTTGTCAAAATAATTTATTTACAAGTTAGTTCGCGCTATCATTGCTGCCAATTACTCTCTGTTCCCAATTGAAAATTTTAGAAGACACCCTTCACTTGACTTTGTTTGCCGTGTACTTAATATACATGAATGGAAAGGTATCAGAATGAGGAATTTATCGATCCAATAGAATATATAGGGTGCCATTTAATTTTTGAGCATTATAATTAAATGGAATGCCATAAACTAGGTATCATTGTAAGGAGAATCGAAAGACTTTTCAATCGAGATACAACTCAACCCCTGTCCATTTAAGATTTTTTGGTTCAATTGCAACCTGCCCAAGGAATACACACAAATAAAAGTTAATAATATGAAGTTATCTAGAAACGAAGTTCCGGAAATGCGTTAAATCATTTCTGACAACCGGCAGTAGGTATATCATCTTCTGTTGATGTCATTGTCTATACCGGACTATATAGTTTACATATTCTTGATTTCATTTCGATACCTATTTTCAGGATCAAGCTATCGCGCCATACGAAAAACACCGAATCGGGACAGTTTTTACAAAAACCTAAAATATCTCCGTAACTATTAGGAATAGGGGTAATGTTGTTTATATAAAGTGGAAGTATTTTTTAGCGAAATGAAAGAAAAATGGCAAAATATATAGGGTGTCCTATTTAAAATAACGGAGCAAGTATGTGTTTACCTACTTTCGAGACACTCTGTATAATTAAAAATATTTTTAGGTTATGCAGAACATAAATTGGGATAACATTCCTTGATAACTTTTTTCTCTATTTTCACAAATGTGCCAGATATCTAAGATCCATGGTGAAACGGGACACCTGTACAAACTATAATTTGTATCTTAATTAGTTATTTACATATAACTAGACAACATTAGATCAATTTGTAGCCGGATGTAAATCAAAGCAAAAGTAGAATGAATGCGCTTATGGAACGATGTAGTAACAAATTTAGTAGTGGAGGACCTAGAGCAAGACGCTCTATATAAACTAAACTGTAATGTACAATGTTGTAACTGATATGTAGATGATTGCATATGCTGCACACTGATTAGTAAAATTGAAAGAGAGAGTCAAAATTCCATAAAATTTTTCTAATCTAAACATACTGTGTAATAACACTCACGTAACAACAAATTGGTATATTGAAAACATTAGGAGTAGTAGTCATTTAAACTATTTTTCAAATACTTAGTGCAATTAATAGTTTAGTTAGTCAGGCTATTAAGTTGGCTCATCCTGATTTTAAGAAAGAGAGATTTTAAGCAATATTAGAAAAAAATAGTTACCCAAAAGAATTTTATGATACATCAAATCATAACAGATGTCATACTATACCATATATATACCATATATGTATAAATAACTGAGATAATAAAACATGAATTTAAGAAAGTAGACATTCATATAACATTCACACACAACACAACATTCACAAATATAAAAAAATCAATTAAAAATATAATTAAAGTAATGTCGTTTATCAATTAGACTGCAAAGACGGTATCAAATGCTACATCGGTCAAACTAAACAATATTTAAAGAAACGACTTCATAATCATCAATACACATAACATCACTGCTGAAACTGCTTTGTATAAAGTCTCTAAAGATAAACAACATAATTTTGATTTTTAAAGAGGAAAATAGTTATAAGAAAG
The DNA here is from genome assembly GCA_023690525.1 of Holotrichia oblita. Taxonomy (NCBI): domain Eukaryota; kingdom Metazoa; phylum Arthropoda; class Insecta; order Coleoptera; family Scarabaeidae; genus Holotrichia; species Holotrichia oblita. The sequence continues at coordinate 58,489,540 of CM043020.1, forward strand.
ATTAACTTATGAAATGATATATGCATATCAAAAAGAAAACAAAAACTCGTCAATTTTAGGACCGGTATTGATAATTTAAGCGACATTTAAAATAATTAATTAATTTAAGTTCTGCACCAGGTTTTCAGCTATGTTTTTCCCTAGTCCTTGAACAGAATTGTTTGAGCTTGATGAAAAATACATTGATACATGGATATTTAAATCATTTTTATTTTGGCAGATAAATTTACACTAATAAGTGCTTTAATATTGTTTGAGAAAACTTCCATAATTCGATATATGGATGATGGTATTTTTTTTTTTGTTTTTATATATTTTTTTTTGTTGATATCATAGCTCTATTTTTTAATATTGTTTGACACATATTAGATATCAATTATTTCCACTGAAGAAGTATTTTAAAGGAAAACATTGTTTATGTTCTGGAATAAATTGATTTTTAATTAATTGCTGTTTTATTTGTCCTGCAAGTGCAAATATATCTGAGATTAAAAGATAGGAATAACCTTGTCAAACGTAGCGTAATAGCAATGCAGGTAAATTAAATCGCTATTTACTTGATTTACCAAAGCGTTTGGAATTAATTTCATCAATACATAAATGTCGTTAACACACTAATATACATACATACATAAGCTTATTTTTTTCAGATTTATATACTTATTGTTTATTTGGTTCAAACATTTATTCTTCTGTCATGCATAAAATTCGATTAATGGTAGAAGTCAAACGTGTTACATATATTCTTTTTATTTGAATTGTGACATGATTCATTGTAGGTCATTAGATAATTAGGATTTTGTAGTGGGGGTACAGATACGACCTAAATCAGAACGGATAGGTGTCAGTGAAAATGATAAGCTGACCATCTTCCCATACAGTGCTTCTTTATTTCATATTCACATCATGACACATCACACGGATTTATTGTACATTTTAAGAATCTGACTGAAGGTCTTGAAAATCTGAAAAAAAAATAGGTCAAAGAACAAGTCATACTTGTGCGTTATATAATATGTAATGACTTAAGAAAAATACGGAAATCGCAATTAGCTTATTTACCATTTCGAGTTGTCGAAAAGTGATAAATTATAATTTTCTGAATAAATCCAAGGATCTGAAGACAGTATTTAACAAGTGTCAGTATCTCAATAGTAACCTCTAGGTACTTGAGAACAGAACGTCAGTTAGTGTACCTCAGTTATCATTATAAACCGAAAACTTAATTTAGATACAGTGTTCATAAATCAATTATCAAAATCGTAGGTACATGTATATGATGGGGTGGACACTATAATATTTCAGTGCTACAAAAGGAAACGTTTGTATAAATTACAGCTTAGACGCTGGTGACAGTTTTAATAATATATCGGGTTCTAAACACATGAGACCGTTCCCACGAAATTTATGTAAGCGTCTCTCTCTGCAATACGTAGGAGCGTTGGTGTTACATCGGTCTAAAGCCTACTACCGTCCTGTCTTACGCGTGTCTGTAACGCAGCAGCCCTCGACGAATTACGCTGAATAATATGATAAAGAGCTCATTAAATATGTTCATTGTGTGGAGATAGTACTTAGCCTTTGTTGTCGAGGTGTGCGTTACAGAATGTGAATGTACGTGGCTCTTTGTGGTTTTACTATTACTAACGTAGCTATCATGTAATTCTAGAAGAAAAGATCTTGTTCTATTAGAGAATTATTTACGTAATGGCTTACAGTTGTGCTAAGCCTATGGTAGCAACATAATACATAGGTAGAAGTACTATATAGTGGAACAATACGTCGCGAGTTTAAAATTACTATAATGAATGTTGATGTAATAACTGTTTATCACAGCTTAACGTGAAAACTATCTGCAACTCAAAAGCTGGGTTCTTATTAGTGAATTTTATAATCAATATCAACAAAGGTTTGTTTTAGTTAAATTATGAATTGAAGGTTGTTTCATACCGGTACATAGGTCACATAGATCTTTACATTTCGGTTTTGTTAGAAATTATATAAAATTACCATTTGAACGTACTCCTCATTTTGTAATTGTTACAATTGATTGTTACTTGTTATACTAGAACTACTGTAACTTGTTTCCAACAGCCATTTGACTCTGAAAATAAATGTCAGGCGGAGTCAGTGGAGTCATTCTTCATTGGGTATATCTTAAACTGACTGACTACATATCACCAAATTTGACAAGAAAAAGGTGTTAATATATTAGGTAGGAACTTGAAGACTGTGACCTTAATTTAGCTGCATTGATCATTTAGAAGTGTTCAGAGCACAACTGTTTATTTTTACATGTCAATAATGCATAATGTAGTATTACTGTAATCTACTTTTAAAATGAATGGAAAAATGAATGTGGTAGTATATTACGCATCTTTGCTCGTACTAGGGTGGATCTCACCAGAAGCTAGAAGTAGGATGAGTGGTGGGTTCGGTTTATCTGTTGCATTTCCGGAAGGGTAATACATTCGTACGGTACTTCATCCTCTTCTCTTGTAATAGAGTCAACTGGCTCTTGGAACAATCTGTATAAAAACATAGCTCGCATCTGATTTTGCAACATTTGGAACCGACTAATCTATTTTAAAGTGAAGGCATTTTATGAAAATTGTTGCTGCTAAACATATTACATCACAAATTTTCATCAGTGATTAATATGTTTGATAATGTCTGCATATATTATCTTTGCGTTAGATAGCACACAATAAACTACTAAAGGGGTCATTTGTTTTTGAAACATCACTGTTTCTTGCTTGCCATTTCGAATGGAATCTCATGAAGAAATGAGATTTCATTTTAAACTCTAATGTTGTCATTATTTTCTACTTTCTATAGCAATGTTTTCGTGAAATTTTTAGTTTTGGATATAGTCTATAGAACCGATGGATGTCGTGTAGGAAAAAGAGATATTGATGTCTTTATTGAAAGATTAAAATATGTATATTGTTCAGCTGCTTGAGTAATTTAGCCAACAATGCTGAATAAGGCGGCTATGTGTTTGATTTCGAATTTATCATTCTACTATTTAGTAATGTTGCGAAATTGATTTTATTTGCCAATCAATTTGCTCACTGTAAAGTATCTGATAATAGTTCATAATTTGACACACATTTCATCTGCATATTGGAAATAGCATCGTATAAATATGCTGATACGGTCTCCATATGTATTACGTTCTTTTACTGTCGCGCGCGTAGTAGTTCCTCTCATCAGTCGCATTTCCGTGAAGTGGCGCTGCAAACGGGAGCTTAACGTACTAATCTGGCCAGGAGAATGCCGACCAGTACCGTTGCAGGAGCGTCCGGACCTACGACTCGTCCGGATTCCTGCCTCCGGGACCGGTGCAGCGAAGCGATCGCGGCGACACTACCCGGAGCTTTCTCGAAATATTTAAACACGCAATGCACGTGTAACGTCGGCTTAAAGATCCAGTGTAGATGAGTTTCGAAGGTCACGGCAGACAACGAAAGATGTGGTGTGGTACACCGGTGCGACGGGTATAACTCTAGACCGCAACCGAGTGCGTTGGAGCAACAACAAAGTCAGATGTCATGTTTTTAAATGTGAAAAATCAATAAGTATGACTTGACTGCAGCTTTTATCTCATTATCTTAACTCTGTTAGTCCTATACTTTCTAATGATTTCTACGTGTTTGTATTATGAGAGGAATTATTTAACTTTCCATACGGGAAAGAACTCAATGAAAGAATTTTACAGTTTTCTATTTGCGTTAAATTTTACATATGTATTATCTGTTTAAAGTTGAGACCCATAAGCTTCTAGAATTTGAGGCCATTATACATTTATTTTACGACTTTATTTCTCAAAATTCACATCGCTTTTTCACCTAAGCACCCTTTCTTATAGAGATCTCTCAAAATCGGTGCTTTTACTTTATCTGTAATCATTTGTTTTATGTTACTACGTTGTTTTCTGTTTTGTTTTGTTTGCGTTCGTGTTATGGTAATAAAATATGACAAATATAGCCCTACGTCGCCATAATTTACGGGCCTTCTTTAAATTTTCCGTTGGTGCTTCACCAAAATACATTATTTTTTCTCTTAGGCCTACTTTGTTTTGTACTTTTTCCATTAATGGAGGTTTTATATGGTTGCGTTGTAAAGGTTTTTACGGTCGACTATGGACGCTTGCTTTTTATGTGTCGAGCAATTTACTTTAATCCTCAAGAAATTAATATTGTTGAAGAAAGCAAACTTTTCCTGTATTAATTAACCTCTTGCATCTCAGTTTTTTAATTACTTAGTTTCAGTAATTGTGTGTTAACTTTTGGGGGTTTTAAAAGACATAATAAAGTCTTTATCGCGCTTCATAAGCAAAACCAAATGAATCACAAAAGGAATAATTTATTGGTTTACATAATAAGTAGGAAAAAAGAATTAGGTCCAGTTTTAGCAAATGCTGACAGTTGCCTAATTGATTCTTTGTATATATATAATATGGTGACTGTTCCTGTAGCCTTTAATTTGAATTTGAATCAATAAATCTATTATTATTATTATTATTATGTTTCTGTTTTTCAATCGAAATAAGTTATTTAGTATCTATAGGCGTTCGAAACTTTTTCAAAATCAATTTGTCCGTTGAAATAATGCAAAGCATGCTTTGAATTGTAACCATAATTCGTATAATTTGTAAATTTAGGTTCTTGTGCTAATTATCTCCTCATATTGTTTGAAAGAGTTCTCTGTCGTTTTACACTAGAAAACAAATAAATTGAGCTCCGGTAACATTTCACTTATGAGCACGTGTTGTGTGTTATTTGGTGCAAATATCTTGAAGATGTGCGCGCACATGCAGAATATTGCTGCAGTATTGAATTACTAGTCGGTCATTAAGTCGGTTTTGTGCAAATTTGGATATTAATTGAACGTTTAAAATAGTAGAACTGTGTAGTGCTACTGATTTTTTTTCTAATCTGTTGTATGTATGTTGTATGTTTAATGTATGTGTAAGTGCTCACTAATATTAACAGACATTAAAGATTGTTTCTTCTATCTTTGTATATTTAAAATCTACAGAAACGTCTCATTGATTAGCGATTGTTTTGGTGACATTTTTGCAATTGCTGGGGTTTACCTCTTGTGAAATGGTCACTCTCTTATTGGTTATATACATACTTGACGCGAGTGCTTACATACAAGTAGATCTATGTATGATTCTATGTATGAGTCAAGTTAATTTAGTAGTTGTTGAAAACTTTTCTTTAACTACTATACTTTTCAACATTCTGCCCAGATAAAAGTAGTTTAAATTGGCGAAGTTTTACATGACAGGGAAAATCGGTCTTGTCTATCTCTCTAAGGTTGAGGTTTTTCTTTTAACAGCGTAGTTTTTTCCGTATTCTTTACTACAATAAAATTAATGTAGATGCCAGTACCATGTCTTGAAATTTTAGATTTTTTAATTTGTGCATGTTTCTGCAGTGGTCACCTAATTTGCAGTTTTGTGAGAGTACTGTTTCTTGAGTAAATCGTTTTTTCTTCAATGCTTAGAATTATTTTGTGTTAAAGTGTGCTTTTATTGCAACGGAAACTCAATTGTTTATTGACTGAATGATATGTTACATATCTACTTTTTATTGCAGTTGCAAATTAAAGAGTCACGAAACAGCATTGCTTTAAAAAAATATCTCCTATATTGGACAAATTAATATCTTTTTAATTAAAAAAATATGAAAAACGTCAGATAAAATATAAAACAGTTATATTGTTATTATCACTTTGCATAAAACTACATACAATGAGTAGAGGTAATAAGATAGTTAAAATAGGGGTACGAGATATCCGTACTATGCCTGGAATAACGACAAGTTTAACACCGCGTTGGCGGAAGGGGGAAGGGAGTATAGCGCGGATTTGAGATTAAGTACATTCAGTATTAAACGACAAGGGTTGATGTATGAAAGTAGGTACTAACGATTTGTCTTTAAATTTATACGTAGCTCTGTGCATAATTTTCACGTACTATTGCTGAAGAGACGATAGATGTTCTAGAACGTTACGCTGTGAATGCAGTGACAGAAGTATTGACGATGATCACAAAGTAAATATACTATCAGTTGGTACATTATTAATGAAATTTTATAAAATATACTTAGCTGCCTAATACGTTAGGTACTTCTTTTTAGCTTGTTCCTAAACGTAAATACTCCAATATATTTTACTGGAAAAAATTATCACCTATTCTACAATATTTATACGTACTACACATTTTTTTCTTATTTATTATATTTGGAGAACAAACAGGGAAAATTCCCAACAAGAGTTCCCACATCTAGTGAATACTACAATATATAAAATATATACAGTCCCGAAAACAGTCTTAGGAGTATGACACCAAAGTAACATGTATCCGAGCAGAAACAATGGAGGCGACAATGCTACCAAGAGTCAATCACCCAACACGACCAGAATTGGAACTATTGTACTTAAACATTGGAAATTAAAGGACGAGAAATAATTAACTGAAAATAAAATAAATAAAAAAAAATTATAAAATGAAAAATTTTACACATAATTACACATTCTGTATGTGGGAGAGTTCAAGCCAGAGTTAGTTCTTTGTGTATTTAAGTAAAGAGTTGCTAACTGTTTGGAGTCATTTCGAGGTACGTTCAAAGACAAGTAAGATATTACACCACCGCGTAACTTATAATGCAAATCTTAAATACTAAATTGTAACAGGCCAATCTGCTGCTGTAGGACGAATTGTTTTTATGAAATTGTAATCTAAGAATTTTAAGAATTTCTTTTGTATAGACTCAATTCTATCAATATGGAGTCCAACAAAGATTCCATATGATCGACCCGTACATCAGAACACTGATCACAAGCGAGCTAAACAGTATCAATAGACAGTTTATAATGCTGAAAGAGCTAGTAAATCGACAAATGAAACCAAGCGTTTTAAAAAGCGCGTCGAGCAATCGGCCAACGAAACAGTGTCGTTACCACCAGAGTTACTCTCGAATACGGATTGAAAATATGAATTAAATAGATTGCGTATTCCCAAACCATCGGTCGCTCCATTATAATACATTGTGTGCGGAATACTGGATACAGACCTCTTCGACTTCACGTAGGACCAAAAATGTTTCAAATCTGAGTCAATATTATCTTGTACAAAGTTACGCCAATTTTATCTAAATTAATTGCCAATTTTGGGCGACATCGTAAAATCGAAAAAGCTCTGTAATCCGCAATCCGAGCGTATCTCTTCCACTTAATGTGAGCTTTACGTCGTCGACATACTGTACCAGCGGGGAAATGTCGAACCGATACTTGTCTTTTTAGGAATATGTTTGTCGATAATATGGTTTAATTTATTATAAAAAGCATCGAGGGCGTGCTCCGTGGATCTATTCCCAAAAACATTCTTCCAATCAATATCAGATATTTCATTATTTATTAAATTATAATTACGGCGATGGAATTGCAAAAATTTTCGTGTCTGGTAGAGCAAACAAACTTCAGTACTATGTTGATAACAAAATGTAAACGATTTATGGTAATTGTCGGTTACAAGAGATTCAGAACAAGTTCTCATCTTAGTAATTCCTTTGTTACAAAGAACTAAATCTAAAATACCGTCACTCAGATTATAAATACTACAATACTGATTTATGTATGTAAATGAAATTACGTCAATTAATAAGGATTCTTTTGAGGCATTGCTGGAAAACTCAGCCGTTTAATATTGGGCAAATTAAAATCACCAACTATTACAAAAATATCGCAAACATTTTTTAGAATAATTCTATTAAGATTTTCAAGGAAGTATTCATATTTAAAATAGCTAGTATCAGGAGGAAAATAAACACAACTTGCATTCATTTTACAGTATTTATTTAAATCAATAGCAATCCAAACATCTTCATCAGATGTACACCACTCGTCACAATAAACTGATTTCAAGTTCCTTGTTGTATTTCATGTGCTACTAGTATTCCATGTAGGTACTACTAAACTTATATTTTAATTTATTTGAAAAATTCTAAGATTGTAAATATTCTAATCTCAGTCTCACATTGTTATTTATGTTATCTATATTTATACAGGAAGAGTTGCATGGCAGTCAAGCGATAGAATTTAAACAGCCGCTGCCGCTACGCCAGCAACAAAAAAGTAAATGTTGTACAATGCACAAGGTATTCCATTTCAGCATGGGTTTTAAATTACGATTCTGACTGATCGAAAACGAAAAGTTTGAGCAAAAGGTGGTATCTACGTGTTGTAGTATTTAAATATATTACATAATTTGAGCACCCTGTATAATATATACTTTTATTTTTTGGAATCTGCATTAGAAAGTAAGTCGATTTTATACAGGATACAATACATCAAACCTTACCTATATTAGAGATATTTATCCACCAATGACGGTGCTGCTGTTTCTCAAACTACAAGACTAGAAATGGTCCGTAAGATCAACCAATATTTTGGGAAGCTGTTAAGAGTTTGTGTAAGAGAAGGTAGACAAGCATCTGAAAATATCTTACAGATATTATTGTAAAATTTTGTTTGTGATAGTTTAATATAATATATTCGACTTTTAATAACTGTATTTATTTATTCATTTCTATAGTCTAATTAATACATTATAATTAATTTAATTATTTTATTTATTTGTTTTGTTAAAGTTTTTGGTCGGATATCAAATTATTTCCAGTTTCTGATCTTACATCTTATCGGAAGATATGGTTCCATTACTAGTATTATTTAAAAAAAAATCATTATTGTATTTAGTGTTTTTGCCAGACTAAGTAAAGGAAAATTGCGAAATAACAGTGTATTTTATGGTGAACTACAAAGTACTTGTTAGTTATGGAAGATCTTCTCTTCAGTAACATCGATTTAGATTTAATTGTGAGTGATATTGCACTGAGACCTGTTGATCTATTGCACACATTCCTAGATTAACTTCTCACTTCACTAATACGAATTCAAAGGGGATTGTTGCTATGATCCGGTGCTATGTAAGCAATTATAGTGTTGTTATTTTTATTCAAAGTTTCACAAATATTCACCTTGACTGTAACCAGCGGTATAGGAAATTATAGATTCTACTACGGTTCTTGTGATTAGTACTATTTATTGGTACTTCAACTGATCAAATATTTTGCTCTATTGGTTAAAATCAACAATATCTAGAACGTGGTACGGCGAAGGAAAATGCGGAAACTAACGCATACACAAATCAATCTGTATAATTATAAAAAATGTTTAACGGGCGCTAGCACCGTCCTTAGTTAAATCAAGTTAAATTATGATTAGATTAAATCTTAGTTAAATCGGAATTTTAGTTGCACGGAGATCTTAACAAAAGATTTAACTATTGATTTACATTTTAATCTTTTGTTAAGATCTCCGTGCAACTAAAATTGCGATTTAACTGAGATTTAATTAGGGACGGTGTAAACGGCCGTAAATAATGCAACAATTAAGTACCGTTTTCTTTTATTTCAATTGTTTTCCACTATTAGTAGAATAACGTTTGACTGATTACTTATAATATAAAACGACATTCACGTTCACGATAAGTTATATATTTGGATTCTAATGCGCCGTACTTAATATTACAAAACGGCTGATCACATGTTACATTAATAAATATCGTGTCAATATCTATGAACACCGTTGTACTGTTTTGGCTCAGTACAGTGATGTATCTTTCAGCGGTTAGTGGTGCCTTTGTCAACGAAACCCATTCACGTCTCTGAGCTATTAAGATGCTACCGCGGTATGGGCCAGAAGAACACTTTTTCCTGAACTGCCAGATTATTATGTAGATTCTTATGTAAATCTTTATAGTACACAGAATTCTTACATCTTAGCCGAGATGATTTCTCTTCTTTAGCTTAGTTAGTGAATATATCACTTTATTATTATTAAATATCTATCAATGTAATGAAAAATGAAATATCACACTAACAATTTAACATAAACATTTTCGTAATGGCTTGAGATCTTGTTAGGTTGCATTAGCTTTCTGTTTGTATATTCACATACAGGGTGACGCATTAGTGCGTCAAAGCTCAATATATCCATTAATATTGAAGATATTAAAAATCATGGACATGTTTTAAAATTGTTATTCATAAAATTATTTTCATATATACGGGGTGTTTCATATTGCCAGGGTGAACCAAACATTTTCTTAAATGCGACACACTATACATTATCTCAAATTTAGATTAAGCGCATCTTCCTCATTTCTTCGATATCAGGTTTCATTGAATTATACAGAGTATTTCAGAAGTTATGGTCAATTTTGTCTGAAAATCATTGTGCGTCCTGCGTACTCCACACGAAGCAGGTTGAAATTGTTTTTTTACTGGAATAACTTTTTTATATTGTTACAGTTTTATAGCAAGGTGATATTTTGCCAATATTGCGAAAATTGTGTACAGCGCAATTCTAGCCACAAATGCATTATTTTCTCATCTTTTTAAATTAATATAAAATAAAACCCGGTATTTTATATTAAGAAAGAGAAGAACACTGTATACACTTTCATTTTTATTAACCTCTCCCTATATCAAAAACCTTAATTTCTGAGATATTTATTATTTTCTTAATAAAAGGTGAGCTTTTTCACAATTATTGTAATATGTTTAAATTAGCCATGGAAACATGATAGTAAAAAACTAGTAAACTATAAATTGATAAATAATTTTAAAATATGTAGGTTAAGACTGTCTATGATCGTACAAAACGTTGTTTGATATCTTTAATGTTAATGGATATATTGAGCTTAGACGCAGTAATGCGTCAGCCCTGTATATAATACTTACTAACTAGGAATTTTAATGTACACTAACATTCTAATTATATCTTTTCTCGATAATTACGCACGAATAGGACATATACTTATCAACTGAATTCGTTTACTATTTTATTAGTTTTTGATGTAATTTTTCCCTTTCCTTTGATCGTATATTTAATTATTTATGCTCCTTTGTTAATTGGGTATTTAATCTTTTTTTTTCTTTTCTCTCCCAGACCCGTCCGACTTATGGTCATCGGTAGGCACCGCAGCCATCAGGCTTATTGTACCACATCTGTATGTTTAAGTCACCCACTCTAGCACGGTAGTGCCCTCCACTAATCTGTACAGGTCCCTAGCCGAGTGGGTAACGTATATCTCTGGATCTCCTTTCGTTCTCCCAAATAGATTTTGCCTTCTGCGATCTAGTGCCTCGCAGTCGCGTAGTATGTGATCGGCTCCGGTTCTATCCTACAAAGTCTACACTTTGTGTTCCCCTCAAGCACTCCGATTTTGTGTAGGTGTTCTTTCATCGCAGCATGTCCGGTCATTAGTCCCGTTACAATGCAGAGCTGTTTCCTACTAAGCTGTAGTAGTTCTCTAGCGCTTTTCCTGCACGGTTTCCCTACAAAGGTTTTACCATGTACTATACCGGGTGTGGCTCTCCAGTATTCTTGCTGTTTCGTACGAACCCAGTGGCTTATATATCTTCGGGCCGTTTGCCTTGTGACCCCGAAGAAAGGTTCTGGGCCGTACATTTTCATCTCTGACCCTCTCATTGTGAGTTCATCAGCCTTTGCGTTGCCCTCGATCCCCTGATGGCCCGGTATCCAAGTCAACCAGACCTTGTTCCGGTTCGACAGTTCCATCAATTCATCGAGGCATTCCGTTACCAGCCTGGACGACACTTTCCGGTTTAGTAACGCCTTCAGTGCCGCTTGGCTATCAGACATGATGTGAATTCGGCTATTGGTCACCGCTTTCACATTGTGTGTGCGCACTGGAGAATGGCATATACTTCCGCCTAAACCACAGAAGCATACTCCTCCAGTGCGTAACCGTGGCCTTCATTCTGAGAGCATATCCCTGCACCGGTACCATTAGCCGTCTTAGATCCGTCCGTGTATATACCAGACTAAGTCTTGCTCTTTGATTTCATACCTGGCAGCCTCCTCCCGTCCGTCCGCTATAGACACCGTGAAGGGATTCCCATACCTATGCTTTACAGGCATGGGTATTTGATCTTGGTTGATAAATTAAAATTTATAATCTTAAGAAATTTTACATTTCTGCAAGAAACTAAAACTTATAACCTAAATCTTATGTCTGAAAATATATATATAAAAAATTTCTTACGGTTATAAATTTTAATTTATCAGCCAAGAATCCAATTAAAAAAGGAGCAGAAATAATTCTTTTATGATATTTTGTGACAACTTCAACTGAGTGTGCAATGAATTTCTACTGCCTTTTATATATGCTGCGGTTAAATTCATAGGAATGTTTCATTTCTGTAATATGATGTACTGCAAGAATTTGTAATATACTGTGCACTAAATGAATATGAGGTTATTTGAGAAAAATTCCACATGTTTAAAAATGCTATTACGGCTATATGATTTTATTAAACCAAACTTAATTGAAAATAGAATATGAGATTCTTAATAAAGTTTGAGATATAATCTACGCCTTTGTTTGATCAAAAAGGGCTGGATTTTAACAACATCAATTGTTTTCCTTTATTTAGGTAACCCTTTCTGAGATATTGAAATATTACTTGGTTGTTCGACGTTTTAGACCTGTTCTTAATTAATTTGGTGAAGACGTTCTGTTGTACATGTAAGAAAATATAATTATTATTAGCTGTGTATTTGTTAGATTTTTGACTTAAAAAATTCTATTCGGTATATTTTGCCAGAATATGAGTAGCCAGTCCTAATTTGGTAAAATCATAGCTACTACTCTTTAATTCTTTTTCTAGATTTGGAGGAAGTCATTCTCTTACCTATTTTTTCTAGAATGGGAAATACCGCTCCGAGCATGGAACGTTCTTGTCGCGTTCGCGACATAGAAATACCGCGACAAAATACCGCGCAAAAACACCGACTCCACACAGAGCGGTATATTTTTGTGTTGGGGTTGCGAAATAAACGTCTTATGCTCGTAGCGGTATTTCTCATCCCGAATACTATTGATGAAACCAAGTTATCTCAATGAATTACATACCTCGAAATTGTTAGAAGAAATGTAATAGTAATAAAACACATTAAAGAGTATGCTACTAGTTGTTCTAGACGACATTTACGTACCAAAATGACGAAAAATGCGTCCGAGTTCCGAGTCGAGCGCTCTGAGTGACGTTGTTGGTAAAACTTATTGTGAAACGAGCTTCGATCCCTAAATTTCATCGCCAATCGCGACGGAGTCGTGAAACGAAGTTGGTACAAATGCATTCGCGCAAATCAGTTTTAACTCTTCTGTAGAATGTAATATTTCGCGGTAACGACCCACGTTTCTGTTGTTCTCTCCAGCCATGCTCTGGCGGTATTGCGAAGCGCTACGCGACGCTCCAGTAAAGTACCGTTCCAGAATACCGTTCCTAAGATACCGACCCATCACTAATTTTTTCGTACTTGTCTAGTTACTGGAAATATACGATACAAAGTTTACAATAGTATTACTGCAACGCATCATGCTCGAGTGCAGTTTATGCATGTAATAAAACGTGGGCATGTTTTTATAGTAATAGACAGTGTTATTTTCAATTTCTAAGAAGTTAGTTTCATTTTGGGACAATTTGTACAGTTTTTTTTCTAGTTACCATTCTGAAAAAAACTGTTGCTGACAATTCAGGTCGTATATTTTGAGCAATGTTTGGGCGATTTGAAAGTGTATTACTTCTCATAAATGACTTTTAATGATCTACTTATTATAGAGGGGTTTTAGGAAAAGATTATGCCTTTTAGAATATAGTAAATATTTTTTTTACCAGGACACAAAGTTATGTTAGAAGTGTCTGTGCTGAACTTGTTCGTGTTTCCACTGTATATGTGGAATGAAAAAATTTCTAGAACGGACGCTATCATAACGGTGATATAATCTTTACGGTTATTATCAGTTATGACATTGAAATTTATTATTATAGCAACCAGATATTTTCAATAACCAAAACGAATGTCGTACCTTAATACAGCAGCATCGTATATTTGTCACTGCTGCTGTAATGACCTCCATAATACAGACGTGCGCAGCATCTATGCAACTCGTAATATGAGTTAGACCATTTTACTTTATGTAAAATAAGAAGATTGCGAAATTGGAGTTGTTCGAAGAATTAGACGACAGAAAATGTAAAGTCATATTAATTATTAATTACAAGTTCTGCTTAAGGGGCATTATCATATAAGGTTTCGGATAAAGCGGAATCTGTGCTCGGTTCGAATTCAAGATAATTTAACGGTGTTAATACATTATAGCAACTCAACACCCGTACTTTTTGACATACCTAATTTCATTGTTTTCAGTAACCCTTCATACTTAGTATTTGTATTACATCGATTTTATGTTGAATTATGTACAGTAGTACAGAATATATTATATTCAGATCGTATTCTAACTTTCTTTTGACTTCCTAGGCAACATTGCTATTTTATGTTTCGCACAATTTCCCTTGAAAGTACTACCATTTCATTAATTCAGACGAATTACATACAGTTTTCTAACCGCTCAGGAAATATAAAAACACAAGAGAAATAATCTTTCTAGCAGTAGAAGTTCTTTTCTCACTTTCCTTTCAACTTTATTCAATTGGATTTGAAAACTAAACATTCTAGTTCGTTCGATATTTCGAAAGTCGATATTAGCATGTCGTTAATAAATATACAGTATATAACGAAACTTTGTTAAAACAGTAATTACTTAGTGTGCTGCAAAATAGAATCTTGGGTTTCAATTGAAGAACTCTAATTCTCCATGGAACCAAATAACATCGAAAACAGTTACCAATGTGAAATAAGAAAATGAAAATAGCCGCGAAATGTTATAATTACTTTTATAAAGAAAAGCGATTAACTAAAGGTACTGGTAAGATAGTTGATTTTAAATATTAAAGCAAACATACACTGCTAGTTTGTCGTTTATTTATATCTTTATTGATCGCGCGTCTGAAGTAAAATGTTATTCTGGTATCCTAGTAAAGCATGGTGTTTATTTTTCTAGATAATTTTGTTCTATTTTGTACCTTTACGGAAGTTGTTATTTTCATATCTTTGTCTGGATACCTTGCTGAAATATTACTAACGCGATGCAGTGTACGTTGGCATTTGTTGGCTAATATTTTGCTATAGCAGTGTAATATACCTCGGGGATTATGCATTTTGTATTTGTTATCTGCATATTTGAGTTGCTATTTTGTATGTTTACATTTAGATCGCTTTGTAAGTTAGCGCTTGGATGAAGGTAAAAATAATTTGTTGGAGATTTCTATCAGTATAAGATTAGCGAAATATTTTTCAGATTTTTCACAGTGGTTTACGATTGTAAAATGAGAAACGTATAAAGTTTTACTAGTTATAATGTGTGTATAAGATGTAACAGTAGTAATTCGAGGATGGTTTTTCAGATAACGATTGTACAACAGTTTTGGTAGTTCGATATTTAACATTTAAGATTTAACCATTCTAATCTATTGTCAGTCAAAAAATTAACTTGTCTTTATGTTTGATATTTTTGCTTACACTTCAACTTAATCAACTGTTACTTTTTATTTTGTACTTTCTAAAATAAACACTTTTAATTGTTTCTCAGAAAATGTACTGAAGAGTGAAAGATTACATCCAATTGCTTTTCATACATTTAAAATTGCCTACGAGAAGAAGTAATAATTGGGTTTGCTAGAACCACAGTCAGATTCTTCATAAGTATTGAAGGATTTTCATTTACCGCTTCAAAATGTGGGACTTAAAAACGACTTACAAAATGTTTAAAAAGTTCAAAAGAAAACATCACAACGCGAATAAATCGAGAAGCAAGAGGATTAGAGAAATAGTTCGTTAAACTGGGGCTTCACTATAAATCATTTGACCTTCAATATAATCCCAGTTATTTCAGTCTTTTATACTTATGTATAGATAAATCAGGGCAAATTGGAATCAAATCGTAAGAGCTTGCTGTATTTATATTTAAGCTAGTTATTTTCAATTGTATTGTTTCGTTACGAGAGCATCTTAGAATTAATGTTGTATTAAAGGTGTTTTGTAAAAATCGTACAGTATTAGTACAAACTAGTTAATAAAGTTAATTATAGATCTCTCTTATATTTGTAATTGGTAATTTAGTATTCTCAATTTAAACCTTTCCTGTAAAGCAGCTCACAGTGTTTTTTCTTCTCAGAAACAAACGATAGTAGTTCAATACTTTCTCGTTCACATTCACTATTATTGTAAGAAAATAGATTAAATTTTATACAGGGTAATTGGTGATTACATACGCTGATGACGTTGTAATTTTTGCACACGAAGAAATAGTTAGTTCAAGTTCTAAGAAGATTTACAAAGAGGCAGCAGTTGTAGGTTTGAACATAAATTATGAAAAAACTAAATATGTGGAATTAGGAACTAATAAAAAAAGAGGGAGTAAAGTAAAGTTAATTTTGGAAGAAGATCGGAGGTCAAAGAAGGTGGAAATAGAAAAAGTCGCCAGCTTTATTTATTTGGGATCTGTAATAAGTGAGAAAGGTGGAACTGAATAAGGAATTAGATACAGGATTGCAAGGGGATCTGCAAGTGGGGAGGCGCTTACAAGGGCTCTAAGATCGAAAATAATATCTAGGTCTGCTAAGATTAGGATACATAAAACCGTTATAAAACCAGTAGTACTGTATGCAAGTGAAACATGGGCATTAACAAAGAAAGCAGAGGAAGAACTGGATGTGTGGGAAAGGAAAATGCTTAGAAGAATTTACGGAGGAAGGAAAGAGAATGAAATATGGAGAAGAAGAACTAACCAGGACATATATATTTTATATGGAGAGCCAAAGTTGTCGAAGGTTATAAAAGCCCAGAAGATTAGGTGGTTTGGCCATATCTTAAGGAAGGGAGAAGGCCGAATGATTTACGTTATTTTGGATACGCGAATGATCGGAAATAGAGGCAGAGGAAGACCCGGAGTAAGTTGGAACAAACAAGTAGAAGAACTGCTGAGAAATCTAGGGATAACAAGATGGAAAGAGACTGCTAGAGATAGAAAAAAATGGAGAGAAGTGGTGCGAATAGTAGGAGAATAGTCTCACAAGCCAAGGGCCGCATGGCCTGTAGTGCTTTATATAGAATTGGTGAGAGTATCCTATTAGTATTACGCAAACGAAATGGAATTTTAATCAAAAATTTGTGACTGGACATGGTTGAACATCTATCATCATCTGAAAATATTTTGAAATAATTATTTACCACTTTCGGTAACTGGATGTTGGCATATACTTACATATTTTAAATAGCATGCTATAAATCCAATTACAAATTCAATTCCTATGATATATTTCACAAATAATTCACATGTGATGTATTTAATGCTGGCATAAAGGCAGAACATTGATTCCATATACTTTTTTATAAACGTTTCAATAGCATCTTTCTAACAGCATAGATATATCTGATCTGATATTTTCAACTTAAACATGTCTGCTTCCCATGCAGATTCACAACCACAACAAAATCAGTATTTCCAATATCAACGTGGAAACATTCCAATTGCTAAAATTATATATATAGATAATGCATCTTTACCGGCCGAGTAATTATTATCATACCAAATACAGAAATTTAAGTGACAACAACAAGAAGATATTGTTTTTGTACCTGCAACAATGCGTAATAATTGTTACTACAGGAATATCATAACTAAAAATAAGTTTTATTCATTTCTTGTAATCGATTTCTGAAGGTCCACCATCACTTCAAGTTTGACGAACTAACTTTGAAATAAACAATTGTTTAAATGACGTCTTACACGATATTTGAACGTAAACTTTTGACATTACTAAGCAATTCTTTACACAATTTTATCATATGTACATAAAATCATTTATATTATATTGCTTGCTGTGTAAACTCTAACTTTAATTAATTAACATATTTTAAATATCAAATAACCTGGAGCAACTGATGAGATGCTAGTCATGCTGAAGCTAATTCTATTTAAACAAAGTCTAAGTATTCCATTTTAATTTTAACAAATTTGTGTAACTGCTTTTCCAGATCCTCTGTGTATTGCAAATTTGAAAACATTCTTGTTCTAATGGATCTTGCATAACCCTTCGCAAAAATTGTTTAAAAACATGTTGAATTTAATTTTGAAACATTTCTCTGGACCGTTATTGATGAACATTTTTTTATTATACCAATCATTGAATTTTAGATTTTATAGTATAATATCGTTTTTGCTAAATTTAGTGATATTTAGATAAATATACGTAGAATAGTTTTAGTTAATGTGCACATTTAGTAGTAGAGATTCAGAAAAATTTAACAAGCTTTTTGTGATTTTCCGTTTCTCGGAAGTAAAGTGGCCGATATCGATGTTGAGAAGGGTTCGACTAGTTTGAAATCTCAAATTGGCTAGCTTATGTGACCCTTTTCTTCGAAGTTGGGGATAATCCGTTTCCCACTTGTTTGTT
Source organism: Holotrichia oblita (assembly GCA_023690525.1). Classification (NCBI taxonomy): domain Eukaryota; kingdom Metazoa; phylum Arthropoda; class Insecta; order Coleoptera; family Scarabaeidae; genus Holotrichia; species Holotrichia oblita. The sequence continues at coordinate 58,508,001 of CM043020.1, forward strand.
ATTCTGAAGAAAAGAGGTCGCTTTACTTCTTCGGTAAAATTGTTTTTCTCCCCGGCGCGCTACTGCTTTTATGGCGGTAGTTTTAAATTGGTTTGAAAGACAGAATAGACAGAGAAATGAAATCTTTAAGGCGTATACGAATTTAATTGCTTTTAACTTTTGTTTGGTATTGTGGTGTAACTGATCTCATGCATGTAATTTAACTTTAGTGCAGTTGATTTTATAATAAAATTTGAGATAGCCAGCGAGTGTAATGTTTCCCGCGTGGAATACAATTTCATTCAAAATTTATTAAAGACTGCAATTCAGCTTTATGAAGACAGTTAGAGGCTTGAATCCATCCTTTTAGTACTTTATTACATAATTTAATATGAGCTAGTGATCCTCAACCTGTGGAGTGTTTCCTTCGGGGACGCGATGACATTAAACAAAGGCGATGGCGAACATTAAAAAACTTTTGATAATTGTCTCTCTGAAAGAAAAACAATGTACTAAAAACTAAAATAACACCTATTGTTGTATCAGTTCTACACAATATGTTTAATAATTAATATTAGTACATTACAAATAACTTTAATACTTGTTAGTATCTTCTTTGGATCTGTTTGGCAGAGCAGTGTTTCGAAAGAAGGTTTAATATTTGAAATCCACGTTCTGAGTTTCTTTTCCGTATTTAACTGAGAGCTATATTTTATCTCCAAAACAGTCATCTTAAGATATCCAGTTTCAAATAGATAATAAATGAATGTGGTATACGGAAATGCTTTTGTTTGTTGGTCAGAAAGTTTATCATCCACCTCTTCTTCGGCAGTTGTGAGATTTTCGAGAATATTTTGAAGTGGTTCTTTAATCCACGCATAACTTGCAAATAAATTGTTGTCAACTTTTTAAAATCCTTTACCAGCATAGCTCGTATTGATTTTCAATGGTTACAAGAAATAACTACTAAGTTACTCTTCGATGTAGTCAGTATTAACAAATTTATCCATGCTTGCAAATAATTCTAGGTTGTCTTGCTTAGTATTTCTGCTTTGCAATTACAAAAAGTATTGACTTTGTCATTCATTTTCAAAATATGTGCAACAGCAACTTAGATTCTTAATTAAGCGGGTCTAAGTTTTACATAATTTCATAAATCGTGGCAAACTGACGTTTTGTAAACGTTGTAGTACTCGTTGTGTATATACGTATTTCGTATTTCCACATTCGTCTCATCTACTCAAAACTCATTTAAGATATTGAATAATGAATTCTCGGAGTTTTATTAATTATCAGAAAATTTGACATTCTACTGCTAATATACCGTAATAAAATTGAACATATGTAGTTCAATGAGCATGTTTATTGCTATCTCTTGCCTTATCAAGCAGAATTCAATTTTTTTATGAATATCCTCAAAAACTGATGCTGTTCATCTTCAGCTATGCTATTAATTCAACAGGTAACAGTACTAGTTGGGTGAATATTTTGCATCTGCTTATTTTATATGAGATTTTGGAAGAGACCAGTAAATTTTTAAGCAGCGAGGCTTGTGATTGAAAATTATGTCGCAAATATTAATAGGTTTAGAAATGCTGACGTAATTTTTTATCAACAAACTTTTGATGCAAAAGATATAAATCTGCATATGTACCATCTTTTCAAATTAAATGCGAATTTCTCAGCGAAGAATTTCCATTTCATAAAAATAAGTTACCGCTGCAGAAAGTGACCTCTAGTTTGTTTCAAACTAATGAATGCAATATATGCTCTTCAAAGTCCACATGATTGTCTTTCAAACGAGTTTAGGATTATTCTGATAGGTTAAATAGTAACGGAAAATTTAAACTTTGAATATTGACAAATAAGTGGTATTCCCTCTACTTTATTGTGGCAGATATAAGGAAATTTCACTAAAGAAAATTACCTAGTATTAAACGGTATTGTAGTATTCCCTCTACTTTATTGTGGCAGATATAAAGAAATTTCACTAAAGAAAATTATCTAGTATTAAACGGGTTTTCAACGGACGATATCAAAGTTATGTTTCATTCTGTGATTTTCTTGGATAACAGGAATTTTCGACTTGACCACAGTCAGCAGTTACATCTCCTCACGCTAAAATCTAGAACTTAAATATACTTTTCAGCAACTTCTTTTCACCACTGTCAATATCAAAACTTTTTCCCGCACAGTCTAGGACAAATAGTTGTGGAGATACGGTCGCTTACCTCGCTTAGTGATCCGCTCTGTATTTTTATATTGAATATCTTTTATACATTTACAACTTCCAACGCTGTATTGCTTGTCAAGACTGCCCTTACAGCATTCGCTAAGTATTTTTAGTGTGTCGAAATATAAGTTTGTTTTTATCTTGTAAACGAGATATCCGTGTGCTCCTTATTCTAATTGAAAAAGGATAATAAAGGATACTAACTTCATTTAAGAAATAAGACACTCACATCAGTGAGTGACTTCCAATGTTTTTCTCGTTGAACTCTGAGAATACACATCGGCACTAACGAGAATTCAAGATGACGCACATAGTCTCAATTCGTCAGTGTCTTTGGTGTTTTAATACAGTACAACCTCGATAATCCGAACCCCCGGTAATCAGAACCTCCAGTAATCCGAACAACTATTTCGTTTCTATAATCCGACTAAGCCTAGGCGAACAAAAACCTTTTCAAATTCGCTACTCCGAACATCGACCTGAAGTGTTTCTTTTGACTAATAGATGATACTGAAAAATTGGGGAGAGCAAAACAATGAATGTATTTTTTTTTGGATTTTAAGTAATTTCGAATTCACGTCACTTTATGTACAACCAACATATAGATTTTTAATGCATTACTTCATACACAAGAAATTTTTTTTTCTTTCCATATAAATAACAACTTTTCACGGGCGTGCTCTTCTCCCATACACTTTGATATTCATTCCCACTGCAGTTTCCAAATAGGAAACATGTTATTTTAATATTTTAACATTTCAATTTTTAAAATTTTTAAATTTTCAAACAACAAATTTTTCTCCTATTCGATATTTAACATCTAACATATATGTTAGCTTCTTCAACCTAATTGGTTTAATGGTTGAATTTAGAATTTAATCAAGAATGTTTTACCATATTTTACCGTATTAAAGTAAGTTATAACTTTATACATATAGAATTCTCCAATTATAAAAAATCAACTGTTATTGTAGCCTTTGAAAAAGATGAGCGACTCATCAAAACGTTGGTTGTTATACGATTAGGTAGAATAAACAGCTATTTGCTTAAGAAAATTCTTGCCATTTATTTCATCAATGAATGTATTTTTAACTACAAGTCACAAGAGATGCAATCGTTTGTGCTAGAATGTCTTTGTTATCGTTAGGAAAATGTCTAGAAACACTCTACATTTGGAGAGCGATTATTTATCTTTCGGGGAAAGACCGAGCGTAGCGCAAGATTAATCGACACCGGCTTCTTTGATCGGCAGAATGGTAACCGAAAGTTATAAATTTTAATGTTATTTTGTAGAATAAATATTACTTTTGAGCTTATTTGTTGTTTTATTCAATAGTTTTCTTTAATTCGAACAAAAGCCTAATCCGAACACTGTCGTGCTGAATTAGTTCGGATTATCGAGGTTGTACTGTATTTGTAATTCTCTGTAATACTACCAATGTACACACTGCTATCATTTTTTTATAGATAGATGTTTTTGGCGTGTCACAGCATCGAAGTTGTTTAAATAGCTCTATTTTACTGGACAGAAAGAGAAATTTCTTTCTAATGAAAGAAATCTAGTAGCACATCTGCATAATTGACATCTTCAATTTTAGTGACTACTATAGAGCTAGTCGTTAAAAAAATGGCCGGAAATTTCAAAGGTTAGTAATAATGATCTGCCCTCCACTATTCTTGACGTGGTCGTATAAATGTATAAGTACATAAACTTACACATTTTACTATGTAACAATAATATATAAATTAAAGAAAATTCTTATAAACTTTTGGTGGTATACTACAATATCGTTTATAGTACATGCAGAAACTCAATAATAGCTACTACAATTAATATCTTCAATCTACTACAGCTCTTCAACGTTTAGGTTAATTCTCTCTTTCTTTGGGTACATAGACTACTAGACAGATAATCTAGAATAAATGTTGTGTAGAGAATTCAGTACCATTTTTATACTTTAATCGATACGATGCGGAGCTTGTACTAAACTAGACTTCAAGCTAAACGAATAGAAATCGGAAAGGATCGCAATGTACTGTAATTAGACAGGCGATACCACATTGTAATGGGAGTAACAGAAAGCGTAAGAAGCTAGAAATAAGGCAGCGAAGCTCATTCGATTATAGAGTTGATTTTGCCGGAAAGACTCTGCTCCATTAGATTTCTAAAACGTATTGAAAAACATAAAACAAGTAAGCTGAAGCTAATGTAAGTTGTTGCCGATATTAAAATACATTAATAACATTTACCAATCCTTAAAAATTTGCATGCAAAAATTGGCAGTACCGATTTTTTAGAGCAATGCAGTAAGCACGAATAAATAATATATTGCTGATTCTGATATTAAATCTGCATTTTTATCTTCTATGCTGTGATTAAGGAAACGGTTTTCAAGACGAACTGTTGTACTGCGTAACTGTATAAGATAATTGTTCTTGAATACATCAACTTTGTTGTTGCATACTAGTCTAGTTTCTTTAAACGTATTGCCGTCCTTTAGCTGACGGTTGTAGATTCACTTCAAAATAGAATGAGGTACTGCTATATTGATTCCACCCACATACTCCGCTCGAAGCTTGGCCGTCGTCACTTCCACGTTTGTTCCGTTTTAATGGGGAAAAAATAAAACGTGCACGTAGGTGTTTTGTCGGAAATACTCGTTAGCTTCATTCACTTAGCTTTTATATTCGAGACAACTGAATAGATACGCGTACTATTTCAGAGAAGTTTATTGATCGAAACCGTTGAACACTGTAGAGATATGTAAATCGAATGCATCATATTATTTTTAGGTCATTCGGTTATGGAACATTACCGAAAATAATCTTCGTAATTTTTACATTATAAAATCTTATGTATTTGAATGTCTTAAGGTTAAAAAACACTAACATAGGGTCATGTTTATTATAATTTATGCTGGGTACAGCTGAGGCGGCTTCCTAAGCCGTCTTGCTTGTCAAGGCATGAATCTAATATAAAGAAAAGGGTTTTTGTAATAGGGAAGCTCACGAATTTGAAGTAAAATTGTTCCACCAATTTATTAGATTTAGCTCTCTTTTGAGCTCAATTTTGATTAATTTTCTATATGAAATAAATTTGTGCATGGAAAACGTGTTGTGTCAAATGAAAAGATGGTACTAAGTAGAGATAAATATTTTTTAAAAGTTTTTGGTCCGGAAATTCTTCTTAAAGGGGCTATCGCACTTTAAAGATGACATCGCAAAACTGGTTTTTTTTTGTCAATTAATTATTCTTGAACGACATTTAGTTTACGATCTAAATTTGGTACATGATTTATAAATGATAATTTATATTTTCTATGTTTATTAGCCAGTGACTATTGCATACAGAGTAGGAGAGGTGTCAGGGGCCCTATACATTCACTAACGTGTAGTAACTCCCTTAAGAAGCTTTTCCGGATCTAAGTTCATAGAAACTTTTGTTCATACTTTTGTATGTACAATCACTCCTTTCATTATTTAAGGGTAGTTCGCAGACATGTTGTTTGATCAGTTCTGACACTGATAGTTGTATATATATAATATTAATATATTAATATCGCTGCAACTAGCACCCACCATAGATAGAAAATACATTAACAATATAGTTATTAATATGTCTTACCGGCGGTGACAAAATTTACAAAAATAGTAAGAGAAAGCTGAGGATGTAGTAGTAATTTGTTATTTATAAAATGTGGTCGTTTTCAGCATCTTGCGTGATATCACAAAGTGGATAAGATCCGGTGAAAATTAACGACATCAAGAGTGTTTCCGTAACTATAAAAGCCAATTGTTTCCTATTATATGCTATTGACACAGGGGCATCAGAGTTGCTCAAAGGCATACTATTATAGGAGTATAATATTATTTTAGTACACCCAATGGGAAGCAAACACCTACAAATATTATAACGTAAATATGCAAATTTCTATTCATTCCTCGACAGTTAATAAATTCCAGACAGCACAGATGCACGAATAGTAAACCAATCTACTTCTTCATTTATTGTTGAAAGCCTGGATAAATTGTAATCTATAATCTCTCAAAGCTTTCTTACAGCACACTATACGTCAAACTATCGTTATATGTTTTTTTTTAATTTGTTCATGGAAACAGAAAATAAATTTTTGTTATAAAAATAAAATATACTTAACATGAAATTTCATAAAAAGACAACAGTATGCATACAATATAAAAAAAGCAAAATACGTTAAATAGGCAAAAAAGCATTTTGCCTAAAATACGAGCCCTATGTGTGTATGATATGAGTACCAATTACGTTGTATAGAAGGAAAAAGTGTGAAATAAACAGGCAAATAAAAAACACGACTAAATAGAGAAACTGCCTTGATGTGTTTAGAAACTTGAACACCAAAACATACGAGAGATATATTTTCGAATCTGCAACAGGACGTAGAAATGGAAAAACAACAATTGTGAATATGTAATAATATTTTTTGTGGAACTCGAATAAATTAAAATTTAGTTGTAGATGTTTACCGTGACGGCGACGTTGCCATCGTTGTTTTGAAATTGATATTCACATCATTGATGTTGAAGTACTATACTACCAGACCTACTTTCAATTCTAAAGGTAGAAACCATTTGATGCAAGGTTTGGGCTGTACGTTGACTAATTGAAAACTCGGAATGCCCAGATTGGGTGATACGCTAAACCCATATTAAACCACCGCACCTAGGCGGTTTAATGTCTTTAATTAGTTAAAGTTAATTAGCTAAAGTAGAAGCGTGATTGTTATTTTGAATCTGCATGTAGCTATAGTGGCTTACCTTGCTGGTCAGGACCATCGTTATAGCTTTTCTTGGATGTTTAAATTAACGTAAATTATATCTATTTACGCGTGCACTAAAAGACATTCTTCGTATTTTGTCATTGCAAGGTATGCATCCTCGATAAAACTTGACACCTTTTGTTCGACATGCAGAATAGTAATGAAGAGCTTTTTCCTGAAAGAATGACATTTTTTTGTCTTGCATGAGAATGCTCCCGACCTTAACCATATTCGAAGTGTTTAGAATTGTCTAACGGAGGAAGTGTATATATGAGGTGGTAGAGACCATCGGCTTAAGATATCTCAAATTATAAGTGAGTTTTTTCTATAAATGGTTGAAATACATCCACACAAATTACTATACAACCACACTGCACAACATTTCTTATAAATTTTTTAATGGTTTATTCGACAATAGCTTGTAATATACGCAGAGACTAAGCAGATGTACAATATTAAATTTTATTACCTTCCTTTTAAGCTGGTAAAGTATCTATCAATAAAATGTTAATAATAAAGTTCACAGTAGTAATTTATCTTTTCTCTGGCAAGTGTGTCGTTTGAAATACCAGCACCTTTTCGTTTGAAATGATATTTACTTGTTAGAATGTTCTTTTGAACACTGGAAAATAAATTTCCACAAAGGACGCAATATCCGTTAGGGGCTGAAGAGTGGTTGCTTTCAAGCCTTTAATATACGATGGCATTTAAACACTTGTAACAACGTACAGCTACGAATTTATGTGTTCCTGTCCCATAAACTGCAGCGCTACCTTTAAATATTTCCGATAATTATCTCAGACTTGAATTTCGTTCATTCAATTTTATTAAAATTACCTTCTATTTATTTTGCTGTTATATATATATTTACGGCATACACTGATAACTTTACTATGGTAAACAATTTAGTTATTATCGGTTTTGTTGAACTTCTATTGAAATTGTATAAATGTGACAGGACACTATTACTTTTACTGGATATTAATGATTGTTATTATTACTGTAGAAATTGTAATAATGAATTGTGGAACCTGAATTGTTTATTTTAAACGATATTTTCAGTCAATTGATAGTAGATTTTACGAAGACGTGTTCCTAGTTGTAGAACTCTATTTCAGTATCTATATTTGTTTAACTTATAACATTTCTAAATCGAATGAGCCGATAACGTACATACCAACAAGCCACACAATAGCGGCACAGGCAGAAGATAATGTAAATAGTCTTATTGTTTTTACCTTATTGTTGACGTTTTAACATTATTGATTTGTCATTGTCTGTTATTGAACTTTAGTTTCAATCAAAGTGTTTTGACGATTTAAATTGCTGTAGCTATAACAAGCCCCAACGATCACAAGTGTTCTTTTCAAAAGTAAACCGGCTTCATGAAATTGTATGTTGCATTTATTTTCACGTCTTTATGGAGATGATATTAGATTTAAAAAATCACACAAAGTAAAACATTTACGATGCTGGATAAAATCTGGTGAAACTACAGTAGAAAACCGAAGTAGATCGTAATTAAAGTGTAAGGTTAGAAAGAGTAATCAAATAACTTTGCCTGTATTACAACAAATTCCACGGGATGATTAATCGTAAAGTTGATTTAATCTGACATTATGGTGTTATGAATTTTTACATTCTGATAAATTGCATACTTCATCAACCACTTTTACCTGAAAAAAGTGTAGGTAACTATATTAAGAATTAACTGACATTTGTGCACTATATTATTGAACTATATCGTGAATGTTTTGTGAGCAGTTTACATTTTCGCTGAACATACTATATTGGTTTGGGTTATCCTCTATCCTTCTATCAGATAACAGGTTGATTAATAAATTTGATACCTAACATTTGTCCGGACTTCAAAATACATGCTTTCAGAAAATGGTGAAAGGAAATGATGAATAATACAAAAGGGCGAATATAACAGTTGGATACTATTGTACAGCTGGTTACGTACAGTATTTTATGTTCAATTTATAGGTTTCCTCGGTGAGATTGTTTTCTGGATTTAATAGATATCTGAAAGGTGATTGATGTATGTATATCTGTTTACACGAGGGAAAGAAGCGTATTCTAAATAAGACTGACATCCGTTCATTAATATCCATCGTGAAACCAAAGCGTTGCGATGGAGCTGAATCGAACCAAAGGGCCAAAGCGAGGATTGCTGGGCGACAGAAAGGAAATTAGACATTTTATCTTGCGTAATTTTATCTCGCAAGAATGAAAAGAAGAAGAGACTTGGAAATAATTTCGCAAAGTGATAAATCATTGAAAGAATTAATTCAGTACATTTGGAAAAAGTGAAGAAAGTCTTCCCTGTTCGTTTCGCGTTATTTCTTCCCTTCTGCTATCCTGCTGTTTAGAGAGATTACTCCAAGAAAAAGAATCAATGGAGAGAAAGACTGCGCTGTGACAGTTTTTTCCCCGTAGATTTCCTACTGAGAATATTAATTGACTCCAACTAAAAATAAAGAACTGATGTGCGTAACTTACGAAGTTTTTTAACTTAAATCTCTATCGATGATTAATTATGACTGACCTGTTTTGCACGTTTTTTACCACTGATATTAGTTGGAGATTACGAAAAGAAACACCTAATGTAGAAGCACATGAATTGGTGGCGTTATATGGCTAGTTAAAATATAGCGATACACATACATACATGACCTAATTTACATATACGAAATATACACTTTATGTAAACGTTTGAATGCGATGCTGTACGTTCATAAACACCCAAAAGGTTGACTTTTACAATTTTAAGTTAAAACATATGAACTTCTACTAGCCTCCCTGTTCGCGCCTTTGTTCACGTAGACTATAAGATTTATACAGTATTTTTATTTTAAGATAATTTATTTGTTCTCATGCCTATTGTTCATGTATAAATCAACAGATCATAAAATTGAATTAAGCAGAAAACATCTTGCCGGTTTGATTACAAAAAGAAGAACGCCGAAAAACGTCTTTCAGCAATTTTGTCAAAGAGCATTAGTACCAAGTACTACGATTAGAACATAAAAATATAATTTTTGAATTTTTATCTTTTTATTATACAATCTTTGTTGCTCCCTTTCACTCCCTGCATCATTAATTGCGTCATAGAGCAAGTTTGAAGTAAGTTTCACTGTTACGGTCCAATTGTTTTATTGGACCTAGCTGCTGGAGAAATACTACTAGTGTAAGGGTTTTTCACAATAAACGAGTGAGTTTATTTTAATACATATATTGTAATAAAGAAATAAAAATAAAACATAAATTCCAGTTCTTTGTACATGAAAGACACAAAATAATAATTCTCATATAATGTATAAGCATATAAAATAATATTTTTTTTACAAATAATGTCTCTTTCCTGCGTATTAAACGCTATTTGAAATGTGTACTTTATGTACTTCATGTATTTAACGAGCCAAAAGGATATATTTATCGGAGCGATTCCTGAACTAGGGAGAAAGTGAATAATCAGTTCAATAGTTTATCACTACTGCGTAAAACACGATACAACTCAAAACTACGTCCAGGAATATCGAATTTCTCGTATATATTTTCATCTGCGTCTATTTGCGCCTTTTACTATGCTCCATCCACTGACCCCTTATAATAGTGACGATTCCACGAACCACGGTTCGTGTGCTGAACGCAATGAATCCGACGAGCACACACTCGTATGCGTATCGCGATCAGCGCAGGCAAGTCCGTGGGCGGCTATACCATTAACAAACCGCGCAAAGTCAAATAGCACGTCATCTCTGTAATACGGGTTGGCGCGCGCTTCTTTTCATCGCTACGACGTAGTTTCGAGTTTAGCTCCGAAGCTTAGCATTTTTAGAATTATATCCTATCGGTGGCTCTTGTTTCTATTAATTCGTTATCATGATTTTGCTTATTTATATTATATTACATTAAGCGTGAGATTTAGACATATTAATTTAATAAAATACGGAATATATAGCAAATATAGGTAAAATAAAAGAATGCTTGTTTTAAATGTCTTTGAGTCCTTAACATTCACCATAAACAATATTTACCATACAAATTTTATCACTACCCTTTCACCATCTTTCACCCCCCTAGGAATTGAATTTTTAAAAACATCGAAATATGTGTTTTATGAATTGTGCTAAAGAGCGTGAATGCCAAGTTTCAAGTAAGTCTTTTAGCGGTTGAATTTTTGCAAACGCTGAAGAACATGTTTTATTAATTGTGTTAAAGAGCATTAATATCAAAATGTCAAGTTAAATTTGACTAGCAAAATAGATTTCAATGCAATGATATAGAGAACTGTATAATTTTACTTTAGCACAATACTTGATTGTGTCATACTTGTGGGATTCTAAAATATCGGCAACGAGAGATACCTGGTTTAAGAAAAGTGTAGTTAACTCAAGTATACCTAAGGTTCTGATTTTGCCTGAAAAATTTCTTTGAAAAGGTTTCTCTTCGAAAACCACATTATTTTTTGATAAAAATTATTTATGTCAAATTGAGTATTTTATTCTACAACTTCAACCTGGAACGCGTGTGGATGTGTTCGTTAGTAAGAAGTAAGCGCATAATTTGAGTTTCAACAACTAATGTTTAAACATCACTTTGGATCATATTACATATTACTAGCTTTTAGCTTTGCAGCTTCTAGTCTATGCTCACAAAAAACAAGATCACCTTAATTCAGTTTATGTATTTATTTATGGCGGAAAGAATAATTACCTTTAGTTGTCATTGAACTATGCTATAATTTAAATATAGTAAGCGAAGACAGGAAGCTGCATAGGAGGATCAAACGAATACTTCAAAAACGGAATAGAATCCAAGTTAGTCAACGGTATTTACAATATCCGAATGCATGAAGATGGATGTTTTTTCGTTTGCGAAAAATCCCAAACTTTAGCAGTTTAGTAACCTATTCCAGGGCAGAAACGCAGCAAGGGGAAGATAAATTAATATCTAGTCAACACACATACAACTTTAACAAACGCATGACAGATTAGGGTTACAAGAGCAATATATCAGCATATCAATGGTGTGCAGTGGCAGCGGCTTAAACGGATCGCTCTTGACATCTTTATTTTTCTTTCTGGTATATTAAATAGCTACTTGTCATGCGAAAGAAAATAACTGCTTGCCCGGGAAAAGGAAAACGTAGTCCTATATAATACATCTCCCAAATTCATACTTGAATTGCATTAATTTTGTAGTTTTAAAACGAAAACTTCGAAATCATGTAGGAGAAACAGTAATATAGAAACGTTTAGAACTCGGATTGAAATGTTTCTTCGAGTGGCGACGCTTTTATACGTCGCGACAACACACCAAAGAGAACTGTCGAGACGTCAAGAGATCGACTAAAGAAATACTTGAAAAAATTATCTTTCTCTCGCGCCACGTCCTCTTTCCACCGTGATTTTGTGCGCGTTAGAAATACTTGAAGATGTTTGTGTCTGGAACAGAAAGTGTTTCATTTGTGGGTATTAGTCGAAGACGCTTCCTATTCACTTTGTCATCTTCATCTCTTCATCATGTCTTAGCATTTGAAATTACACGAACTGGGGGTTAAAAGTTCTTAATTAATGGGTACAAAGCAGGAAAATAAATCGATATAACTGAAAACGGAAATAGGGGCTCATTGGTTTATATTTTGTGTAATTGGCTATTTTTGTAACAACCAGAAATAGAATCATCCACCTTTTTCTAGGAAAGTACTAATGTAACAGTTATTTATTAAGCAGTCTAATAGTGGAAAGGTTGAGAGGGACTGGTTATAAGTGCTGCAGTAGGTACATATGGTCTAAGTTTCGAATATTGTCGGTGGCGCTTGTGATATGTTCCACGATTGAACTATTATTCGTTGTTGACACAGAATTAACAATGTAACATTAGTTGTGGCGTAGTGTTGTTGTAATAAAGACATAAAAACACATTTACATATATCGTTTGCATGGCAAGAGCTATAGTGATAATGTTGACAAGCTATGCAGTTTAAGAAGCTGCTGCACCTGTACTCACCACAAAATCAATTCTAATAGAAGATTAAACTATTGAGCGCATGTTGCATGTATGTACATACATACATACATATGTAAGAAATACTAGTCACTACAACCATGGTTCCAAAAACTTGAATTGATAATAACTATTATATAATATCTTTCAATTCCTGAAATATTTCCACTTGTAGGTCAATGAAACAACAATTAATTAACAAATCATTTTAATTTTTATAGTTGTATTAATTAATTAAAATTCGATATATCGATGATTTCTTTGTTTTTAGATATTTTTGTTGATAGGCATGACCATTTATATTATTTGTATTTTGACACATATCAAATGTCAATTTCTTCCACTGAAGAAGTCTCATTAACGAAAACAGAATATTATATGTTCTGGAATAAATTGTTATTTAATTAATGATTGTTTTATTGACCTACAAGTGGAAATATTTCAGGAATTGAAATATAAGTACATGAAGGTCACAAAATAGATATATTAATTATATAGAATGTATATTAGAACTTACAACTCTACAATACAAAAGAGACGAAGAACGAACGAGATGGTAAACAGAACATTAACAATGTTGTGGATTCCTTACATTTTTTATTTGGCTAATTGAATCATACAAACATTTAAACCCTTTAATAATATTACCTTAGCTACATATAATACTATTCGTAATACTCAGGTATTGATCGATGAAATTAAAACCACGTCGTTCAAGAGTATCCATCGTTTATCGTTTTATAGAATCTCAAAATCCTCAACATTTTTTTATCGTGTCAAAAATATTAAGATCATCTGCACAAAGCGACAAGGTAGATAGATATACTTGGTAGTAGTACTAGGATAACTTTTAGAACTTATAACTTATGCATAACAGTTGCAATGTTATTTTGACAGGTCAATAATAGAATAAGATAATACATATATGACGTTGCTCTGTAGTTTCATGTCTAGTTATATTGCACTTGAACAATTTATAATTACACAGCTATACTAAAGTTGTCCTACTTTTTTTGCAATCGACTGTACAATACAGTTTATAACGTCCTCAATGGTCGCAAGATACATTTATTGGTACAACAAAAATTTTTGAGAATAATAAAGTATCGATAAAAATTGGATAGTGTAGACACCTCGACAATTTTGTAATATACTATATCATGATAATAATGTTCAATCTTATAAAGGCTATACCATCTCAATTTTTTGCAGAACTTATATTCTATAATTGTAATAGTTTCAAGATTATCTGAGATTCGAATATATTGGGTTACCATCGATGTGAACCATAGTTTTCCTGTTTTATAATTTTCACAATTGTATATCTCAATTTTCTGCGATTTAATTAATAAAAATATTTGAAATGTTGGCATTGTATTAGTTAACGTAGGATATTAGAGACACTACGAACTAAAAATTTCTCTGAATTTGTTACCGATTCGTTATATTACCGATGAAAGTTACCCGCAGGAGTCAGGCAATTTTAGGTCAAACGAAATTAGGTCAAGGATCGCAATGTAGCTAATGGTTTATGTAAAAGCTCCGCAGGTCCTCCATTACATGTACAAAATTTAAAGGTGGCCGGCCAACGTTGGATATATTACGAAAGTTAACCTTATGTAGAGTTGTGCCGCAGCTGTCGCAAATGAGTATTGATTTTCCATTTTATTTCGAATTCTCTCTTTCTAAGGCGAAATTCTTTGCGACAAATACATTTTAGAACTTGAGTAGTGCAGATCTTGTTATATTAGATAGAGTGATAAATGGGAGAGGCGCTGAGCTAGAGCTAAAAGAAAATGAAAAGTTAGTTTGTTTCTATGCTAGACATACACCTACTATTGCATATTCGCTTTTATTAGACGCGTCTTGAAACTTTAGAATAAAATGAGATTACGTGGAGTTGTCAAAAGCGACACAAAATTATGAACCTGAGAGCTAGCCTGTTTCAGGTAGTGCTTCTTATTGCTGATATTGGCGTCTCTAGAGGGAACATAGTCATTTCATTTCAGTTCTGAGAAACTTGTTTTACCAATTGTATCATTCGTGCAAGTATCTGGTGTGTATGGAGTATGAACTAAAGAAATACTTTAAATTGAATGCGATTTATTTACGACTACCTAGGAAATAAATGCATAGATGACCTAAAAGAAAGCATACATTCGATAGTATTAAAATTTATTCGAATTTATATTTACTTTTACAGTGCGTAACGTTTTGCTGACGTGATTCGATTTGAAAAGCTGCCTGTTTTATTTCAGCCTTCGCGAACAATTTTACCGTTTCTGTTTCCTTCAGAAAGCTAACTAACTGTCAGGTAATTGATATAAGAACCGACATAAATATAATACTAAAAACATATAATTGCGGTTCGCAAATTTTGGGACGGAAATATGAAGTCGTTGTTATGTTTATTGTCGAGTATCAAGTTGATTGCATCAATAATTGCATCAATTAATGGTAAGAGGTGTACGTTTAAGTTGAACTATCAACTAACTAATGTTGGATTTTGGATAAGGTTGCAACATTTTTGAAGGTTGGATGGTTACAGATTTCTTTAGAGCGCAGTGCCATGACAAGCCTCTCCGCTGGTAAGTCACTAGAAGCCTGGATAAAATGGTTTTTCATGATCTGTTTCACTTAATTATGGAGCCTCTCGATGATGATTGTGCCAGTGTTTATAAATATCTATGTTCCAAGGTATATCGAATTTTGCTCCTGTATTATATTATAAACCAAATAGATTTGGGAATAAATGTGCTGCTTTTTATTTTCTGCTAGTAGACCTCTGTAATTTTGAACATTTATTATGAAATCCGTTATATCCTGAACATTTGGCTTGAATAATTAAATATTAATTACCGGTAGAAGTTAAACATGTTGTACTTGTCTTGCATTTAATAAGTTTATTCCAATATATGATTTGATGGTCTTTTACTGTCATTTCTACATGGCTAATTTGATATCTTAACAATTATTTTGAAAAAGCTCACCTTTCATTAAGAAAATATTAAATATCTCAGCTTAATCGATTTTAGATATAGGGAGTGTTTAATAAAAATGAAAGTGCCGTTCTCTTTCTTAATATAAAATACAGGATGTTCCATTTAAATAAGATGAGAAAATAATGCATTTGCGTTGTGAATCGCCCTGTACACAGTTTTCGCAATATTGGCAAAATATAATAATAATAATAATCAATAAATAAATTTGAAATAATATATAGTGTGTTCCATTTAAGAAAATGTATGTTTGGTTCACCCTGTTAATATGAAACACTCTGTATATACGAAAATAATTTTAAAATTTGTAGCTTAAGACTATCTGTGATTTTTGTATATAACATTTTGTGATATCTTTAATATTAATGGAGATATGGAGCTTTGCCACACTAATGCCTCACCCTGTATATGAGTAGAAACCGCTACGTTAGCACATTTCTTCCATGACTACATTTATTTTCATAATTGCACCGGCAAACACAAAGTAAAATCATTTTCTGTAAGCTACTCACGTACCGCTAATAAAATAACAAACAAAATCGTTTTACTGTGACCTGTTGAACAAATATGAACGTATTACTATTCACCGGGTCTGCATGCAATCATGAAAAATATCTATCTCTCGTCTTTGCTAAGTTCAGTAAAAATAACAGATGTCGGCAACAAGCGCCGCCTCGAAAACATTGAAAAAATTAACCGACGCTTGACCTCATATCTCATCCATCTTCTGCACCAGTTTGCGGAAAAAAGAATTTCAGGAACACTTTTTTCGCAACTGTAACGCCGAGATTCACTAATATGCGTTGTCATGAATTATGTTCTCAGGCGAGCTAGAAAATTCTTCGTCGCAATTCCTCGCATAGCTATTTCATTCTCTTTCTCTCAAAAAAGCCAATCGATTGCTGAGAGTTGGTAATATTTGAATATAGAATCGATAGAGGTTGACCATTCAAAAGGAAAAAAAAATAAATCGCTGGTTATAAATTTTATTTTACCTTTGATGTAAAAAATGCTGTTACTTGTTGCACCCGTACTAGTAAAGGTAATCTTCTTTGCAACCCCAGAATTTCCGGCACCAAAAATTTACATTCGATTGAACACAGAATTTCATCTAGTTTAAAATTTGTTCAAGATTGAAATGGGAAGCTGAAACTAAGATATGCAGGATGATTATTATAATATAGCAGTTGGTTGTTAAATGCATTTAGTTATTGAGATTAAACGTTTGTAGGAAATACTAAAAAATATTGATTTCCTTCAGAACAATTAGGTATTTTATATCGTTACAATATGAATTAGTTAACACAACTATGTAGGTCGCCGTTATAGCTAATAGTTGATTAAATTAACTGTATCATTGTATAATACATATATATATAACATCGAGACTAACTATCGAGAAATAAAATTTACACATTTAGACAAAGAAACATGTCGTACATTATTCGTGAAAGTAATGGAGAACAGAACTGTAAAAGAGTGTAAATGTAGGAACTAACGTCGTAGGCATATGAATACCTTCATTGGTAACTGATTATAAAATGAATCAATGGATCACTGAGCTTATACAAACTACTATTTTGCTTACCACACGTTGAAAGTACCAGTAACCACTGCTTTAATTCTATCTAAAATTTGGATATATCGATTATTTTATACGTTCTTACTGTTTTACTTCTTGTTACCTAACTTACGTTTTAATATTGAAATGAAATGTTTGTCTTTACCATATAGTTGTGAATGTTGTCTATATCAGTGCATTATGAATTGCTATTTGGTTTCTTTGAGGTAAAGTCAGTTTTTTATAGGATACCAGAATGATGTACAAATCTTTCTGGCATACGTGACCAATAAAGCCACGAAGGATTTTTAGGCCTGCCGAGGAATGATAGTGAAACATGAGGGCTAAAATCTTTAGTGCTGTATTGGCTTTGTAGAATAGGTGTAGTACCTTCTATAACATATTATTCGTTAGTTTGTTGGCGTAAACAGGCGCGTTTCAGTTAGTTCAAGAAGTTTACCTGCTTAAGCATCACAGAGATCACATTCCCTCATCCAACAACAGCTTACACACAATTCTGGAGCTTCCTGTGCTGCTATGATCTTGAGTTTATCTCAATACAGCAGGAAAAAATTCGCTGCAGTGGACCACTTGCAAATACAGATTGTGGCAATGAAGATTGTTTGACACCGGAAGTAATCCAGAGGCTACCATTCGTATTATTGCTTCTAATACGTTGATACGGTAAAGCACTATTGTAGTGGTAACTACATTAACATTTAAGATTGCCTGAAACTTGTCATTGAACGATTGCTAGTGTACAGGTTTGCCTACAACTCTCTGACTGCATATTCTTTTCTGCGGACTTTTCTGTTGCCACTTGTTTTATATCGTTAGGTATAAATAAGTTTATGTACGAGTATCTATAACCGCACAAACGTGTATGTGTTTGTAAATGTTATCTATTAATATATCTGAATTTTTACGTTATTCTCATATATTCAAAAACAGTCGTCACTAGTTCGTATGTGGACGTCATATTGACTTTGGTGTGTTCCTTTCTAAACTCTACCTGTAAGTTAACATTAAAGTCATCATATATAAATAGATTTCTACTAAGTGTAAATAACAGTCGTTTCAAGTAATTAATTTATGTACCATTTTACTATTATTATATACATATCTACAGGTGTCCATTTAGTGCGCCCCTGGACGATATCTCATAAATGCGTAATTGTAGAGACAAATATTTTATATAAGAAATATTTGATTTACAACGGCGCATTTCCTAAAATTATTGTCGACTATACGGGGTGTTCGGTTATTGATAAACGATGTCTAACTTTAAAACTTTAAATGCAATCCCCTATATATTATTTTATATTCTGATGGTTCATAAAATTTTACATAAAAATGCTCTAAAACATTTTCCCCAAAACTTAACAGTTGCCCAGATAAATGATATTTTTTGAAAATTTTACCATTTGTATCATCTGCGTAAACATTTAATATCTCACTCAATGTTCGATATTAAAAAATAATATTTGTCAGCATTTTAGATGATATTCAAACGTATCCATCAGCGCTCTTGATATTTTATTTTTTCTTTTAACAATAATAAATCAACGCGTGCGATTAGCGAAAGTGTAATCAATAATATCTTCATTTTTTTAAATGAAACGGTATCAGTACTTTTGCATATTCAGTTAGCTCTCTTAATAACCTTCCACTTTTGTAATAAATATGCTATACCTATCTTTCCTAATTTAAGAGTTAATAAAGATGTTCCGTGAAACTGCGTAAATGCCACATTCTGTGCAGTGTAGTATTTAATAGTAGGCACTAGTAGGCTGAGAAATGTCACTGCAAATCATGACGTATGATGAAGTTAGTAGGTAATGTTTGACAGTAGTTGCTAGTGGTTTCATTTATGTTTTGACTATTAATAAAAACAGCTTAAAATGAATTTTTGTCAAGCGGAATTAGTAAGTATGATTTATGCCATTGTAGAAAGTGATGGAAATTGTCTCCTAGCGTCACGTTTGTACGCACAAAAGTTTCCCGGGAGGAGACAGCCTAATGAACGGTCCTTAAAAAAATTGAAGGAACGATTTGAGCGTACAGGAAGTGTGGTATATGAGAAAACAAATAGGACAAATACTGTTTTAGACGAAGAGAATAAACTGAATATTGTGTTGAAGATAGTGGAAGAACCGAATATAAGCGTTCGAGAGCTTGCCACAGATTTAGATCTGAAAACATCATCAGTCAACAAATGCATAAAGCAAGAAAAATTTCATCCATATCGTGCCCAGTTGCACCAAGAGTTGACGCAAAATGATTTTGCGAATAGAATGTTGTTTTGTCAGTGGGCGCAAAACATTATTCATGGAAACGTGGATTTCTTTAAAGTTGTTCTGTTCACTGACGAATCAACATTCCATAAAAATTGATTCGTGAATAGACACAATTTTCACTATTATGATCTAGTCAACCCACATGTTATGGTGATAAATAATTTTCAACATAAGTGGAGCATAAATGTATGGGGTGTAATTATTGACGATTATGTCATTGGGCCGTATTTCTTTGATGGCCATTTAACAGGAGCATTATTCCTGGAATTTTTAAGGAATGACCTTCCAGGGTTAATTCAGCATGTTCCAGAATACGTTAGAAATCAAATGTGGTTTCAACTGGATGGTGCTCCTGCCCATTTCAGTAGATGTTCGTACGCATCTTGATGAACAATTTCCGGAACGTTGGATTGGAAGAGACGGTTAGTGGATTAGGTTAAAAGTACTCTGAATTTCATGTGTACGTATAATTGATCTTTAAGGTCCAGTTAGATGGCCAGCAAGGTCTCCTGACCTAGCGTGCATGGACTTCTTTCTATGGGGAGCCGTAAAATCTTCTGTCTATCGTATTCCACCGACAACACAGGAAGACATGAAGCGAAAAATTCGCGAAAGCTTTAACCAAATTTCACCGTTAACGCTACAACGAGCTAGGCAGTCGTTTATAAATCGATCTTCTACTACACTGCACAGAATGTGGCATTTACGCGGTTTCACGGAACATCTTCATTAACTCTCAAATTATGAAAGATAGGTATAGCACATTTATCACAAAAGTGGAAGGTTATTAAGAGAGCTAACTGAATATGCAAAAGTACTCATACCGTTCCATTTAAAAAAATGAAGATATTATTGATTACACTTTCGCTAATCGCACGCGTTGATTTATTATTGTTAAAAGAAAAAATAAAATATCAAGAGCGCCGATGGATACATTTGAATATCATCTAAAATGCTGACAAATATTATTTTTTAATATCGAACATTGAGTGAGATATTAAATATTTACGTAGACGACGCAAATGGTAAAATTTTAAAAAAATATCATTTATCTGGGAAACTGTTAAGTTTTGGGGAAAATATTTTAGACCATTTTTATGTAAAATTTTATGAACCATCAGAATATAAAATAATATATAGGGGATTGCATTTAAAATTTTAAAGTTAGACATCGTTTATCAATAACCGAACATCCTGTATAGTCGACAATAATTTTAGGAAATGCGCCGTTGTAAATCAAATATTTCTTATATGAAACATTTCTCTCTACAATTACGCATTTATGAGATATCGTCCACGGGCGCACTAAATGGACACCCGGTATATGTACATACACATATTCTACTGTTACAGTTATTACTGCTACATTGTATGTGTAATTGAAAACTTTAATGCTCTACTTACAATAGGGAAGATAAATTAAAGAATTCAATTTATTATGGAGTATTGTAGTATGTTGAAATCCTGTATATTGGTATAGCCCGAATTATTACAAATTATAGCCAGTCGACATTTTTCCAAATCAAAATATATCCCACATAAATTAAGAAATGACTTATCTCAATCGCATTTTATTACGCCATAAATTCATAAATTCTCAATCCGTTCTGAACTTTTTTCGAAAAGAAGAACGGAAATATGTAGACATCAGTACTTTTAAAAAGATAGCTGCTTCAAGTCGAATGATTTGTAGACTGGAAAAGTCGGATGCCATCCAACGAGAAAGTATAATATCACCGGAAAACACGCATAGCAGTACATTTTATCGGCTTTGTATTTACGTGACACTTACTTGAAGCCATAAATTTGCGGGTTTTTATGTGAAATTTTGCATATATTTTCAAGCTGAGCTTAGCTATATTACGAATCCAATTTACGCTTATGTTTATCTTTAAAATATTAAGCAATGCAGCGACATATTTATGGACTGATATAAATACATACATGAAAACACAATTCATTGCATTTATGGGATTGCAATATATCATATTATGATTAGGAGCACATCCTGAACATTCTGACTGTATTATTGAAGATGTAATCTGGCGACTGGCACGTTAAATCGTTATTATTATTAATGCTATTAATACATAATATCTGCTTGAACTCCCACATTTCCCGTTTCTTGTATTTTAAATATACGCAGGAGAAAGTATACAAAGAGAATAGAAACTGAAGTATTGATTAAGGGCTTCTTTATTTAACGCTAATTTTATTCGCTTCTTGTAATTAATAATTAACATGTGCTCAACATCTGTCGCGAAGGTGTTACAAGTAGCAAACAACAAAAGGGGAGAATTTATACCTGCTATACTTCTTCAGTATCCTAAAATGTGTAATTTGTGAGATCTAAGTCCTCGATTATATACGCTCACATGAACCTGACAAGAGAGAAATTCAAGCAACTCTGTAACATTAAATAAAGTTCTTACGTCTTCTATGTATGGAATAATTATTTTCAACCACAAGATACTTACAAAATTATCAGATCTCATACGTTGCCTGTTGTATTCCTATGGTGGATTTCATGACAAAATCCTACAGAATCATCGTATTATTATGTGCTCTTTTCATTTTTTTTATATCTAAAGCAAGGGACAACTGTAAGGTTGCATCTATGACGCATTGACGTTGTCGAATTTAGTAAAATTCTGTTTATATTAGCAATGGTAGTATCTGTGTTTTTTATTTACAGCTCATTAATTAATCAAACATTTACAACCGGTTCATAATAGCATGTAGTACTTATAAGAATAACCTCAGAAAACAATAGAAAATGAATCAATATAATGTATAGATCACAACTTTCATCACATGTATTATGTAGAATATCTTTAATTGATAATGCAAAGAGAACTCAATGCACACAAATTGGTTAAAAGTAATAAAATATCTGCAATTCTGAAATCGCGCACACTTTTACGCTGACAATTTTTGTAAGGACAGAATAAAATAAATGATACAATTGTTAATATCATGTGTTTTAGATGTATTGGCTTGACAATATACTGTATTACAAGTGTGTATGTTAGGAAAACACCGGGTAGTGTAAGATTTTGTATATTTTGATATTTTGTATCGCTGTGCTGAAAAATACATATGTATTTCTATATATTTTCCCATTGCATAGGAGCATTGTAAAGATATATGTAAGTATATCAAACGTTAAAAATTTTAAATAGTAATAAAAAGAGAATTTCGATAGACTGATATCGAAACTTCGTAAATTTCAACTAGTAAACGGCGCTAGGAAAGGTATGAAACGTGTGTAAATTCTAGAAAGATGTATTGAAAAAGTGAATTTATGTGGTGCAAAGCGTATCCATGTTCCTACTTTTCTCGTTGTTTCCTCTTTGATTCAAAATGTAATCTTTGCCCCGTCAAAATCCGTATGCTTTATGACAATATACAGACAGAATTTCATTACAAAGAGAGGAAGTATTAACTCACAGAACGTTTCAGCTTCAGAAATGGAATATTTACGTTGCTGGACACCAATGTTTGATCTCATTCTGGTTTCTTACTATTATATTATTTCCATTAAAAAACATCGAAATTTATCGGAAAATTAGCAGCACTTATAAGAGGAAATTTTGTTGCTTAAACTTTAGTAAGCTCATCGCAAAAGCTTCAGCTACAGATAGAGAAGATTTTGCTAAAAGCAGATACCTTATTGCACTATGTAAGTAACTTTTTTTAAACGAAATTTAATTGTCATTATCCCCCGCGATGTCTTACAGAAAGTCATGTCTGATACATTTCATTTAATATACATTATTTTAATGAATTGGATAACGTATACAATTTGCATAATTTGCCTGGTTTTGTTATTGCACATTGTATCAACTCTACTACGTTTTAACGTCTAAAGCAATTCAAATTAGGAATCTATTATTCGCTGAGGGTATGTGGGGTTTCCAAAGTTTGCATATGTTATCTGCTATACGTTGTCTCTCTGAGATTCAGCATCTGTGAGATATCAAATGTAACCTTTCTGTGCCAACTGTAATTTTCTCGAAAATTAATTCATATATGCTGTATATATGTACGAGTATATACATATATATAAAACCACCGAATTATACATACAGATGTTTAGTTAAAATAGAAAATTTGTCAATGCTTAACAACCTTGAAATTAGAGATGTTTATTTTGCTGTAAAGAAAATTGAGCATACATTTAGGAATAGCTTGAAACTAGTGTAGAACGACTATAGCACTCTGTATTTATTGTGCATTCTCTATAATCGAAGTCTTAATCGAATTTTGCCTGTCCTGGTATACTAACAACATAGAAATTTACTGCTTGACTATGGTGATTGTGATTTTATAGTTTTTATGTGGATTAATGTCTGTAACATTCCTCTTACCTGTCGTCATAGTATACTACGATATCTCCAAGAAAGATAGACAAAGCGGCAAAATTGTAGAGAAAAGTAAGTGTGCAAAAAGATTCTCCTCACGAGGTCAAATGCCGCCTGATGAGGTAGAAAGTATGTATATCTAATGTTTCTAACTGTTCCATTAATACAAAGCTTAAGCAATCAACTGAATAAAATAAGTGCACAAATTATGAACTGTAAACATGGAAACTTGCAGAAAGCACTAAAGCAGAAAGAGAGGATCACTGCATAATAAGTGATGTATTAGATTATATTGATTATTATGGATCTAGCTGGCCTGTCTCAATTTACTGTATTATATAGCTTTCTGGGATTTGTAATTAAGGCAGTTCTAACCGTGCAGTACTAATTTTTAGTGCGAAATTATACGAAAAATGCTGGGAACTACCTGAAACTGAATCGGCTATTCTCTATAAGGACTCTGCAAGTGACTACAGATGCGTTCACAATTATGAACTTAGACACATTCCTTTACTGTTGACGATAGAATCGAAAATCGAACATTGATGCTACCTAATTTTTCATTTTCAAGTTTGATAGATTAACATTTGTTGCCCTGACGTAATTAAAAATGACCGGCGACAATTTGGTATTATTATTAATAAATAGCCTAACGTGTCAATAGGGTATTTCTACTTGGTTAAATTGATGGATGTAAATCTAAACCTAAACAACAATCGTCGCTATTGAAACGATCATCTTCACTTTAGTCAAGAAAAGTCCGTTACATTTAAACCAGCATCAAGTCGTTCTGATACGTTTCTTCAGTATTTACATAATTTCTACAAAGAGCTCTTACATTGAAGTCGGCCAATTAATGGAGAAGTCTATACTGAGGTTCTAAGAGGATATGTAAAGGAAACGTTTAGAAAAGTGGCACAGGAATGGCTAGGTTTTTCTGTTGTTTTCTGGTGCAGTTTACCTTTTTAATTTATATTGTAGCGACTTTTTCCTCGTAACAAAAATTAAAGATAAATTGTGTAGACTGCGATCTTTCACGATGAACGAGATTGAATTTGAACCACGGATGGTGCTTAACACATTTAGTCATGTTTTGGTTACCAATACGCTGGAATCGATATTTATACTTCGAGGGCTACTATGCTGCAAATAATTGAAGTCAGTAAAGTACCTTGAAATATTGGAATCTACTAATGTCATCAAAGAAAATTTCAGCAAGAAGGTCTAGTATAGCTGCTAGGTGTGATTTAACTAAGAAGCACTACTTAAATATGCCAGAGTTCTGTTACTATTTTCATGAAAATAAGCTTATTAAATTGAGAATAATTCAGCAGTTTCATTAATTACAAAACGATAAAATTATCAGTAATAATATCCACATATTGTATTAATTGAATTATTACATATACAATACATAAATTTTAATAGTAACAATTTATAGTATAATGCAGTTTAACAATCCTATCTTTAATTGCCGTGTAATTTAATTCCGCATATAGTCCAATTTTAAACATAAATAATGTAATTACAAAAATGATTACGGACCATTCATCATTCAACCGTTGCATAAACAAGCTCCACCAATACGTACACATAAAATACATGAATATAGTGAGCGAATTTAGCCTGTCATACGATGGTAAGCGAAGAGCAATATAGCGAAAAATTCAATATCCTACATTATCAATGTCAAACTTCGTTTTTAAATAATGTGGCATTTGAAAGTAATTTTAAAATTATCACAGCGACGTTATTGTACCGGGTGTCCGGATAAGGGTACGGAGCGGCTGTATCTCGACAATGGTAGTCAGCAGAAGTTCTGGAAAAAAATTCTTATACATAAAGTGGGTAAGAAAAATTGCTGGAAATTATTTTTAAGTGTGTAAATCGACCGCTAGAGGGCGTAACTGCTGCGAAGAAACATAAAATCTACGCTATCTCGGAAAGTCAGGTAATCACCTATAACTTTGAAAACATCATTTTATAGCTTGGGTAGTACTGCATCATTTTGTCTTGTGAAATTTTTTTCTATCAGCCATAATAAAGGAGGGGGAAACCGATGAATTTATTAATCTTTATATTGTAATATCTCTTGAACCATTCACCCGATTTGAATATTTTTGATTTCGTTAAAAAGAGCATTTTGTGGACTCTTAAATCAATTTTTTTCTTAAATTTTTCTATTTAAACCAAATAAACTAGAGGACGTTATCTGCAACGTTCTTACATTTTTGTGATTTTTGGAATAAAGTTAAATGGAACGATACTATGTTCCTGACAGATTCTTGGCCACAATATAATTATCCGAATTTTAGTGAAAACCGCATCGCGATATGTCCATGCGTTCTCGATTTATAGGAGAAAATGTTAAAAATTAGAATACCTCAATCGTATCAAGTTACCTTAGTAAGAAAAACAAATCAGGTAGCCATGGTTACCCGTAAATTGAAACGTTTACGAGTTTGACAGCTGCCAAAAGTTATTTCTGATAGTTTCTGTGACTTATAGTTATTTTGTAATCGATCTTTTTTTCTGTAAAAAAATATGCCGTTTACTAACTAACGCAGAAGCATATGATATGCTACGTATTTATTTTCAATGTTTCGAAAATGCTGTAATTGCGTCGCGACAATATGCAATGCAATTTCCAGAAAGAAGACATTTTTCTCGAGAAGTGTTTTCAAGATTGGCTACTCGTTTACGAGAGACTGGCAGCGTGCAGCCCATTAGAGCACCAATAAGAAGGCGTGGAACATGTAACGAGGCAAATATTATTAACGTTTTAGCCTACGTGAAAAACGACCCATTCTTAAGCATAAGAAAAATTGCCAACGACCTAGGAGTCCCAAAAACAAGTGTCCAAGAGATTCTTCAACGCAATAATATGCATCCTTACCACATTGTCCTACATCAGGCATTAAGAGACAGTGATTATGATAGAAGACTGAACCATTGTCACTGGATGTTAAATATGATTCGGGAAAATCCAAATTTTTTGTCGCAAGTATTATGGACGGATGAAGCGTCTTTTTGTAGCTCAGGGGTGTAAATTTGCATAATATGCATTATTGGTCGGAGCAAAACCCACATTGGATGCGGCAAGTAGCATATCAAAATCACTGGAGTTTGAACGTATGGTGCGGGATCGTGGAAGGAAAAATTATAGGCCCATATTTTTTTGATCAATCCCTTAATGGAGAAAGGTTTTTAGAATTTTTAAACGTTTCTCTTCCACCACTTTTAGAGGACATCACGCTGGAAACAAGAAGAAACATGTGGTTCCAGCTCGATGGTTGTCCGGCGCATTACAACCGAAACGTACGTCAGCATTTAGAGGATCAATATGCAAATCAGGTTATTGGAAGAGGAAGTCTATTTCCGTGGCCAGCGCGTTCGCCGGATTTAACTTGTTTAGATTTCTATCTGTGGGGTAGACTTAAAGACTTGGTATTTCAAGAACAACCGACAACCCGAGGAAACATGATGGAAAGAATACAAAATGCCATTAGAAGCTTGTCTAGGGCTGAAATTGAAGCGGCAGTTTTTTCTACCGAAAATAGATTACGTAAATGCATCGAGAAAGATGGACAACATTTTGAACATTTTTAATGTAAAATAACATTTCTAACGTATTTTTGGATGAACTTTAATTATAATTGTTTTGTGTTTATTTTGTTTTACAATTAAATTATGTTCTGCTGGCCTGTGGCTTTGAGATTTGTTTTTCTTGCAAAGGTAACTTGATACAACGCAATTACAGCCTTTTCGGCACATTACAAAGTTTTGGCAGCTGTCAAACTTGTAATCCTTTCAATTTACAGATAACCATGGCTACCTGATTTGTTTTTCTTACTAAGGTAACTTGATACGATTGAGGTATTCTAATTTTTAACATTTTCTCCTATAAATCGAGAACGCATGGACATATCGCGATGCGGTTTTCACTAAAATTCGGATAATTATATTGTGGCCAAGAATCTGTCAGGAACATAGTATCGTTCCATTTAACTTTATTCCAAAAATCACAAAAATGTAAGAACGTTGCAGATAACGTCCTCTAGTTTATTTGGTTTAAATAGAAAAATTTAAGAAAAAAAATTGATTTAAGAGTCCACAAAATGCTCTTTTTAACGAAATCAAAAATATTCAAATCGGGTGAATGGTTCAAGAGATATTACAATATAAAGATTAATAAATTCATCGGTTTCCCCCTCCTTTATTATGGCTGATAGAAAAAAATTTCACAAGACAAAATGATGCAGTACTACCCAAGCTATAAAATGATGTTTTCAAAGTTATAGGTGATTACCTGACTTTCCGAGATAGCGTAGATTTTATGTTTCTTCGCAGCAGTTACGCCCTCTAGCGGTCGATTTACACACTTAAAAATAATTTCCAGCAATTTTTCTTACCCACTTTATGTATAAGAATTTTTTTCCAGAACTTCTGCTGACTACCATTGTCGAGATACAGCCGCTCCGTACCCTTATCCGGACACCCTGTTACATTGCACGCATGTAATCTGTATATCGACCCGAAATTCTTCGAATCATTTTTCTCTTCAAAGATGTAGGAAAACTAATTGAGTTTTTAATATACCTAGGTAGAATCTAGTTACTCCTTAACATAATGACGCGTGCAAACTACTAGTTAATGAGCAACCAGTTACTGCAAACATTCCAAATAAAACACCTTCGTGTTTCAAGTGTTGTTCAAGTGTTCTCTAAATCTTTTGTCTGAACAGGAATATGAAATAATCTTATATCTTGTGAGATAATTCAGGGAATTTATTATATGAATATAAACTTTTTGACGTTAGCATATACTTGTAGATATAACTACTTGGCACATATACTAATTGCACATAACTACTTACATAAATATATGAAATTCTATCACTAATATTATTACTTCAAATTAATGATTGAGGTTTGTGTTATATTTGGGAAAATTATAGAAGAATTGTGAAAAATGATTCCAAACTTATTACGTTGAAAACAAGATTTAATTGAAACTGTAGAGATATGAGCTAAAATTATAAATAAAAGCTTTGGCCGAACATCTACTCAAAGCATATTCTAAAACCTGTTATATTCGGTTAGTAACGAACTACTATCCCGCAATATAACTTCGATAATTACCTAGTTTAATTGAGTGGATACGTTACAAAATACTAATGCAAAATTTTGTTCGTCGTAGTTGAAATTTCAGTCGATGTAAGTTATACAACTTTTAGCTAAAACGAATGAATTCGCCGGAGTGTTAATTTCGGAGTTACGTCAGGGTAATCAGTTCATATTCACTTTAGAGCTAGCGTATAGTTTTCGTGATATATATGAGATTTCTATGAATAGACAATTCTAGCTAGATATTGCAGATTATTGTTTGTGTAATGCTTTAATACATCCAAGTTTATTTATCCTCAAAACTTACTTTTTACATTGTGTACATTTCACGAGTACAAAGAGAAACCTCTCGTTTTGTCACATAGTATTAAGTACCTTTCCTTCCTTTTACATTTATACCACATCTTACAAATGAGTGAATTGCGGTCGCTGTAATCAACGTGACATGCTACCCGGATTCTAAGAGCTCAGGTCAGCTCCGAATGCCATAACTTGGACTGTGACGAGGGATAAGAGGGTTTAAAGCTACGCGCCCACCTTTCATGTTAGCAAAACTACTTTGATAATAGATCATCTTTTTTGCGTGAATGACATTTGTCCAAAAAGCACTTTGCAAAATGGGTTTTATTAAGTACAGGTTCGTGAATATCCTGCAATATAATACAATGTTTGTGACGTATTTTTAATTGTATCCGCAACAGTAAAAATCACTTATCTATTGGACAAGAGCATCTGACTAAGAGCGACACTGCAAAAGATATTAGTAATGATCTTTATATTGCATAAGAACACCAGAATGAGTCTTTTACTTACCCCAATTCAATTTTGGTAGTAATATCGGTTTCCAAACAACTTACAATATAAGTGACTCTGAAAATCACTTTTGTTTTATGTATCCGAAAACTTTAGAAGGTAGATACAGTGTTCATTGATTATTCTACGTGATTGATTGATTCATTTAAAACATATTTTGCAATAGATATATTTCCCTCTATTCGGATCATCAACCTAACGATAATATAAACCGTTAGTGTAATGATTAATACATGGACAATATTAGCTTATTGCTATCATGTCGTTTCCGTTTTTCTGATAAGAATGTACGAGTACGTAATGATGAGTATATCCATAGTTTTGGTTTACTTCTGCCTAGTTTTTACCAATCTGTATAAATGTTTAATTCCACTTTTAAAGTATAGTACGATTTATACAAGACCATTCGCAAGAAAACAGCAGCATGTTCCTTTCTTATGATTAAAAAACATTTATAAGCAAATGTTGAGGTACAGTCTTAAACTACAACCTCTAATAGTTTTTTGTAATGAGAATGAGAAAATTAGTTTATTCTGGAAATGTGATGTACAAGCTTTTATTAAAATTTAAAGAAAGAGGGTCATCTACTGACCGTAAATGATCTGGATGATCCAAAAAGCTATCTAGCCGAAAGCGTTTGCTTAAAATGAAGTATTTAGAAGATAGACCGCCAATCAGTTTATAATTTAGCAGAGAACCGGAGGAAACAAACACAGACGAGTATTACTAGAACATCGCTCACAGAAGTTGTGAGAAAAGTACTTGCGACAAGATAGTCACCCCAAATATACAGTCAGTATCATTTATTGAAAGAGGAACAACTGGAGCACTGCAACTTCTAGAAGCCACATATGAAAGTACAAATTTGAACATAACAGTAGAAAATTGTTTTGGTTGTGCGAGTATAAAATATTACATTTTGATATATTTTGAAAGTATAATATTATAGTATTAATGTTGTTTCTAAATATTTAAGGAGACCAGTGGTGCTAATTATTTTTTCAAGGTTTTCAGACTGTAGTTTCAGCACATGGAATTGCTATAATTCCCTTTCTATGTCAACGAGAATGTTCAATAACGCCAGTCATCGAAACAGCATGCCGTTAAGGCTCCATAAATAAACTGCGAAAATCTGTTTTCTCTTAGTTAAAACAATTCAAAAGTGTGCACGAGTAAACTATAGTTTAATTGTAATATTGAAAACATTTGATAAGTATTTCTATTTCTAAGCGTTGAGATTTGTTGTCGGCATATTTCTAGTAGGTACATTTCTTGTGAATATGAATAGTGCAGCAAAAAGTGAAATACCGAATCGTCCGACAACAAGAGCTTCACAAAAACAGAAAACCATTCACAGCGCTGATCTGGAATTGAATACATCGACGTCCAAAAATAATAGTTATGTAAGTCTAATCTATTCAGAAAACAATTGCACTAAAAGTGATAGTAGAAACAAATGTGATCTATCTGCTATGGTAGATGATTTCCGCAACAAACTGGCTGTAGCTGATAACAAAGTTATAACGTTAAATGAAGTCAACGATCAACAAAAATCAAAAATTGAATATTTAGAAAAGGAATTAGAGAGCTTAAAAACCATAAATGATGAACAACGTAAAATTATTGAAACTATGACAAAGCAACATACAAAAATTACATGCGTAGCTACACAAACTAACAAAACAATCTACAAATTGTACCAAGCTACGCAAACTTGTAGCAATAAAGAAGAAACCGAAAATAGCGTGTGTACTATTAATCAAGAAAGGGAAACGAACAATGACGAGAATGGTATTACGGACAATTCGAAATTACTTCTTATCAGCGACAGTCACGGACGTTATTGGTCACATTTCCTAAGACAAAAGTTCGAGGGATCAATTTCGGTAGTAGGGGAGGTAAAACCCAATGCTAGATTAAATTCAATAACTGAAGATTTAAATCTTAAAATAAAAAAATTTACTAAAGCAGATTATTTGATGGTGGTAGGTGGAACTAACGATGTTAGGGATTGTACTGATAGTGGGGCCATAGCCCGTGTGATAAGGCATTTCAAACAAGTAATGGATACTACAAGAAACACCAATGTAATTATTAGTACAATACCCTTTAGATGTGCCAATTCTAGATTAAACAAGATAATTGAACACATAAATTATCAAATCCATCACATGGCGATGTCCTATGATCATGTAGAATTATTTTATATGAATAATGCAATTACCTACTATGACTATGCAATGGATGGACTACATTTGAAGAGATCGTCAAAAAAATATGTATGTCACATTCTGGCTGATATTCTTGTTTCCATGGCAAATACAGAATCCCATGCTGACGTTAATGAATTCGCTGTGGCAGACAGTACAAGTGTAGTGAATAAGGAAGATAAAGCCGCTTTTTTATAGATACCTTTAATTGTGAGCCTGTTTTCCCGACTAATACCAAACTTGACATTTTCCATTTAAATGTACGTAGTATTAGAAACAAATTCATCGATATTGATGTTTTGCTGAAAAAATATTCGCCGCATTTATTTTGTATGACTGAACACTGGCTCGATAATGCAGAATTCGAGTAGGTACTGTGCCATAGATAATTATAATTTAGTAAGTAAGTCATGTCGACAAAGTTGTAAGGGCGGCGGAACGGCGATATATTCAAGGGATCACTTAATCGTTTCGAATATAAATACATTGTACTATGTGGACGGGGCCTTTGAGTATAGCGCTGTTCAACTCAAATTAGCTAAAACTTTAATTGCGGTAATCACATTGTATAGGTCACCGAGCTCTGATTTTAATACGTTTTTTAATTGTCTAGATGATGTTTTAAATAGTTTACTGAAATATGATGTATTATTCTTGTGTGGAGATTTTAATATTGACCTACTTCAAAAAAATAATGTTTCTAGTCAATTCAGTGATATCATTAGCTCTTACAATTTGCATTTTGCCATTCATGAAGCAACTAGAGTTACTTCAAACTCTAGTACTTTAATTGATAATATAGCTACCAACTTGGCGATAGAGAGTTATGCTGCATCCAACATTAATACAAATATATCAGATCATTATGGTCAAATAATTTCTTACCTTTTCTCGGATATTGAATCTCCCCGTTATGACGCCACAAGAAGATCTTTTGATGAGGCTTCGTTGTTATTGTTTTCTGAAATGATGTCTGGTGAGACTTGGCCGGAGTTGCTTCAGGATGAATCCTTGGATAGAAACTTCTCTTACTTCCTCAATAAATTCTTGTTATATTTTAATGCTGCTTTTCCAATCCGTAGTATTCCTTGTAAAAAAAGAAATCGTGGGTCACTTCTGAAGTGCGTGCTGCTTCTGACAATGTGCGCACTGCACATAGAATGTATAGAGAGGGTTTACTTAGTAAGCAAAATTACAATCATTTGAAAGATTCTTATGATATATTTATTCGAAAAACGAAGAAAGAATTCAATGACAATCTAATAGCGGTTTCATCGAACAAATCAAAAACAGCCTGGAAATTAATTAATAGTGAAACAGTTGGAATAAATAAACAAATAACTTATGCAATCAAAGATAGCAATGACGAAATAGTTGTTGATCCTATAGAATTATGTGGCCTGTTTAGTGAGAGCACTTTGCTGCTATTGCGGGTGATGTTGTTGTAGACAAATTATGCTGTAGCCCCCAACACACTCCTTTAAACCATGTTGGAAATATGTTTGTTTTTCCAACAGATAGTAATGAAGTCTGCGGTGTAATTGCTACAATCTCTTCTAAGTCTTCTTCAGGTATTGACGAAATCCCATGTAATGTATTGAAGTGTGTTGCCCATATTATTTCGCCACCTTTAGCTAATTTAATTAATAAATCTTTTCAGGAAGGCGTCTTTCCTGAATCACTAAAGGTTGCGAAAGTTGTGCCTGTCCACAAAAAAGGCGATAAACAGCTTATCAACAACTATCGGCCTATATCTGTTCTGTCTTGTTTTGCCAAAATCTTCGAAAAAGTAATGTATGCTCGGTTACTTAAACACTTACAAAAGTATTCTTTACTTACTGCTTGCCAGTTTGGATTCACGAGCTCCTGTTCGACTAATGATGCTCTCTTTAAAGCTCTAAATCATATTTAAAAATTATTGGATGATGGACATTTAGTAGCTGGTTTATTCTTTGATCTAAGCCAGGCTTTTGATAGAGTAAACCACGAATTGCTTTTGCAGAAATTGTTATTGTATGGGGTCAGAGGTATAGGTCTACAGTGGTTTGGATCATACCTAAGTAATCGAAAGCAAATTATTAAAATAGGAAGTACAGCCTCTTCGCCATCATCTTCTGAAACAGGTATTACTCAGGGGGTTCCCCAAGGATCTATTCTTGGCCCACTGTTATTTTTAATCTATGTAAATGATCTCCATATAAACTTTAACATGGATGACATATACCAATTCGCGGATGATACCACCGTTATAATATCAGGTTCAAACATCGACCAAATGAGTGGTATTGGAAATAATTATACTGAGAATATGACGCAGTGGTGCAATATTAATGGACTAAAAATTATATCAGTCCAAAAGCAGTCTGATACCGTTTTCATCCTCGAAGCGTGTTCCGAGCCAATCAATTTTAGTAAAATTGGGTACTAGCACTATTCCCAATGAAACCAATACTAGATTTCTGGGGTGCTTAATCGGCAGCTTGCTGACATGGGAATATCATATAACTTCACT
This sequence comes from Holotrichia oblita, assembly GCA_023690525.1. Classification (NCBI taxonomy): domain Eukaryota; kingdom Metazoa; phylum Arthropoda; class Insecta; order Coleoptera; family Scarabaeidae; genus Holotrichia; species Holotrichia oblita. The sequence goes on from CM043020.1 coordinate 58,542,906, forward strand.
GTGTTCTAAGTTGTGCTCACTGAATTATGCGATATATAAACTTAAAGCCTGTGTTAATATTGAATCACTGCTGATGTTTTATCACGCACATGTGTTGTCGCGCCTGAGGTATGGCATAATTTTCTGGGGTCCTTCATCTCATTTTATTCGATGTTTTATCCTACAAAAGCGCATAATTAGAAATATATTTTCACTGCATAGAACCGACTCGTGCATACCAATCTTTAAGCAATATAACCTTTTTTCCTTGCCTTCACTATTTTTGTTTGAGTGTGCGATGTATGTGCATAAGCATCGTTCACTGTTTATTCGGAATGCTGACATAAATGTATCTTACGCAACTAGAAATGCTGAAGCACTGAGCATTCCCAAACATCGTCTATCTCTGTTTGAAAAAAGCCCAAAATACATATGTATTAAGATATTTAACAAATCGCCTACTATCATAACAAGTATAGATAATCCCAGATCGTTTAAATTCGCGCTTAAAAGATTTCTGGTAGATAGTTGTGTTTACAGCATTCGGGATTTTGTTGGTGGTATTTAGATTGGTGGCATATGCAAATTGGATGCGCTGTTGTAATGTTTGCGCTGACAATACATAATGTGTATGTTTGTATCTGTGGTATGTGGGTGAATGCGTATATATATATGTATATTTCTTTTTTCTTTTTTCTCATATTTTATTTTATGTTTATATTGTTATATTGTATATATCTTATCTGACTAAAGCCCATATCATATGATCAGTGGCTAATAAATTATTATTATTATTATTATTATTATTATTATTATTATTATTATTAAGTTTTGCTAAGAATATCGAATACAACAAGAGTAGTAATACAAATTGCCTGTTTATTTGCCAACTTCCAATGAACCAAATATTAAGTAAAAATATACTGAAAATAAAGAGAAGAGGATGTTTGGAGACAAATATTTTCTTTTTTCGCATTGGCTTCGGTGGAATACACTCAGTATTTGGGCGTTCATCAACAGAAAACTTTAATAATACAACGGTTTTGCTTGAAAGTTCTTTGTCACTCTACGAATACCCATAAACAGCACAGCGTATATATAAGACATTCGGGGCATTAGGACAGAATGCTTCATTTAGTTGGTGTGTGCTTTTTCATGTTCGTTTGACATTATGAAAAAAGTTTACGAATAAAAGAATAAAAGCAGACAGAAAGAAAAAATATTGAAGACGACGCCGCGTAAGACGCAACATATTTGGAGAGAATAGATGCCCCAGGTTTGTCGCAAAAACATCAGGTTGTTTAGAGTTGTAAATGCTTGTCGCGATAAAACAAGGAAGGTGACTAAAGTATTGTATCAACAATTAGAATTTTTCACAGTTACCATAGTATGTTGTTCAAATTGCTAAAGTATGTTTATTTTTTAGTAAGAATATAATCAATATAATTAATATCAAAAAATCAAATAATCAAAAATCAATATAATTAATGAAATAATTTAATATAATTAATGTAGACATTCGCGAATTATTTTAAGGTTGTCACTAGCGAGCTGTTTTTAACTTTTGCATAGACGGATAATTACCACATTGAGAGTGCTTCGTATTTGACTGACACACGCATCAAAATTGAAAGTGCTTTATTTCTGGGGAATTTTACATTAATTAAAATTGGTGGAGTAAAGAGCTTCCTGTTTTATTTTTCCGGATGAACTTAGCTGTCGTCATGATGGAAGCGAGTAAAACACATTTGAATCTTTTAATCTTTAAGTGCATATTTTTGCTTTCTAACTAATATTTTAAGCGACTTGGTTTATTTACTAATTTCTTATTCAACATCGTCAGTATTTCAGCTTTAACAAACAACAGTTTAACAAATTTCAGATGCATTACCTACCTATTCTTTCTCTCGATATATAGCAAGAAAGAAGTATTGAGTATTCTGTACACAATTGTATGTAAGACATTTTCGAACCGATATCTAAAGAGAGTCAATTATTATCGCAACACCATCATCCCCTACAGCTCGTAGTAATGAGTGAAAATCTTACTTGTGGTAATGATTAAGAAGATTAAACAAACTTTATAATTTCTATCTTATTTGAGCTAATTTTAAATAACTGTTCATTATTAGCACAGCCTGATAATATATATGTATATAAATTGATAAAATTTTTACTGATTGTGCCCGAAAGTATTTTTATATTTGTGAGAAGTATTTTCTTTATTCACAGCTACGTCAACGATATAATTGCTGTTATTACTTTAAATTTAGAACAGCTTATAAGCATTAAGAAAGATGCGTGCTCATTCTTTATCATGTTGAAATATTTTATTTGACATGATTTTCCATTTCTGCATGTGTAACGTGTCGGGGTATTTTATTTCAGTTATATCGTATGAATTTATTTTGCAATTTTTGTACTTTTTTTTCATCAGCTTCCATTAATTTCTTGCTGTCACAGTGATTGCAGTTATGTTAATTGTTATTGCTATATTTTATGATGCTTTTTTTCTTTTTGATCCAAAAACATTGTTTTCTGTCTGTAAAGAATTCTTTTATACTAGTAGTAGATAAAGTGCGCCTGGCAATGGTCGAGGTATTGTGAATGTAACACGAATAGTAAAGTGCACTTGCTAAACTTTTAATGATATATTAAACAATATGTGTATGCATGCCAGGCAGTTTAGTTACTAAAAATGTTTAGAAAAATTCTAGATATGTTTCTAATAGAAAGGTCAAATTACGAAATATTATGAGGTACGGTGCATTTCACTTAATGAATAACAAACTAGTGAACTGTGAACTAGTGCACATTTCGATTATATGATGAAATAAGTTTCGATTTATTAAATATTGCTTACAAAAGTTTTGTATATTTTTGGGGCGAATCTGATCAATTGCTTTGCAGGTTATTTATTTAATAATAATAGTAATACTGTCTTTATTTCCCACAGTTTACAACGGCAATATAATACAATAATGATAATAAACCAATAATAAGAAAACTAAGTAAAAAAAAACATTGCACATTTGTTAGTTCCATTAAAGTCAAGAGCCAAAATTTAAATTATTTCTAGTGGTGTATGATCTGTAGACACTATGTCCATAATTTAACATTTAAGGTATAGTCTATAAAATAGAAAAATTTACGAAAATTCGGCCTTAACATTATTCTCAGTGTGGTAGAAGCTTTGCCAAAAAGGAACAAGAAAAAAATTATTAGACTCTCGCTTGTGTAATAAAATGAACCTGTAACGTTGCTTCTCTATAAAAAAGAAAAGAATTACGTAAATACCAAAGCCAGCAATATATTTTCCTGCTCAATTCTCTCAACAAAGAGGATGTAAATTTCAAGCTTTCCGTTACTACCGCACAATTCAGCCGCAATACACTTTTTTGTCTTTGTTTTCGTTATCTCGATAGTAACCCTAAAATCGTTTATATGTAGAATTACACAGCATACGTGTAGCTAATACTTAATTAGGTTTCCCACAATGGTATTCTTAGGTCAGACGCTGTTCATTTAGGATACAAACAAGAGTAGGTTTAGGGTTCGATATTCGACCAATCAACGATCCAGCTTTCCGAAGCTTTTCGTGAAAAGCGTGTGCGTGTTTATGGTTGAGCGTACGCGTGTAGATACTAGTATGTGTGCTGGTATGTTTACAATGGAATCAGTTCGCGTGCGGCTCTTAAGGTGAAATTTAGGGTACTTTATATCGTCAAGATTCCCTTATTGTGATGAAGGAAACGGACTTGAGTAAATCGCGGATTGGTGGATATACTTGACGTACGGATATAAAATTTACGGGTTAGATAATCTTTAGTAACATCAGAATACTGTTTGTTTACGAATAGGTGTCTATTTAAATGCGAATGACTGAACTTTTTGGCGGTAACTTTTTTTTTTTTATTTTTATGTTTAGAAAAAATAAAATAAAATGATAAACAATTTGGATGTTATGTGAGTATTTACATTCAACATTCAAAAATGATTAGCTGATGTTCCATTTAAGGCGAAGAATACAATAAGCTTCAGAATACTAAGCCTATAAATATATTTGTCCGCAGAACACTTTTCTATTACAGCTATCGAGTAATAGTCGTTAATGCAGAGTGTGGGATAACGTAGCATAACATGGCATGGAACAAATGAATTTCTAGCTTCATAAGTTTTGAGTATTAGTCGTTACTATGGGTCATGGGATAACAGTAAGACGCGCCATAGAACAAATGACATTCTAGGTTAACTAGTTTGTCACACAAACAAATGACAGTGTTGCGCATTTCGCTTTTAGAGATAATTCTACATTACAATGACTTTATTATACAAAAAAGGTAAATGTAAGGTTGCCGTGTTTTTTAATATCACTTGTAGTTAATTGTGTGTAAGGTTATTCTATTCTTATTGTTGAGGTGTAACCTCCTGCTTTAACTTGCACTACCATCGGCGGTGTGTAAAGTGAATTTCTATTTTGTAGTTTTTTATTATTCTCTAGTTTGTTTGTATTTCATTAATTCTTTTTTTCAATTAATTATTTTTTCATGTTATTTCAGCGTCAATTAATTTCATATATCTCATTTGTTGTTAATTACCTGTTCTGTTATATAAGATCCTGATCCAGAAATAGTGGGTTTTGCTCGCATTTTTATAAGGCCTCTACCGAGTACTGCTTTAATTTTACTACCGTTACTGAAGACTATATATTTCATATCATTAAGAGAATAAGCTCAAATTCAGTCGGTTGTGATGGTATTCATACGGATAAAATTACATGTTTGGTGTTGCTGGATTTCTCACCTGCTTTTGGTACTGTAAATCATCAATTACTGCTTATGATTCGGAAGTCTTTATGCCTTAGTACTGATGCTACATCCTTAATTAGCAGCTATCTTATCGTAGTCAAGAAGTTGTGTTATTGGATAAAACTTCCAGTACTGTAATGTTTTACTTCTAATCGGAGTGTACTAGTATCTAATTGTAATAGAATAGCCGTGTTAGCTTCAGATGGTAGATATAACTACCCCCTCGCTATCACGCGTCTAATATAGTGGGAAAGATTCGGTATTAAAATATATATGACGGGATGTATCAATATGCACAGCGTGTAATAGCATATTAATCTGTCCTAACTGAATGCAGCTCACTCCACTATAACACAGCTTGGAGGATATTGTGAGAGTAGATCTAAATTGTCCGGTTAGTAATTATTGTTGCACCTAATAAACTAGGTAGGCGTTTTTATGCTGCGACACCTTAATTGTTCTTACTTCTGTTTTAATCCATTCTCAAAAATATTGCTGAACAGTTTTCTAGTTTTACAACTGCTGACATTCTGCTTTTGCTTTCGTTGCTCAATTTTAGAACGATTTTAAGCACATCTTCAAAGTATTATCTTTGCCACTATAAACTTAAAAATAGTTGAATAAAAAAAACTACAAAACGATTTTTGAAGCGTTCTTCGTAATCCTACAAATGGACAGAAACATATGAAAATATCTTGCCCAGGTTTGAGAAGAAAATAGACCAATTGTTTTTTCTCATAGGATAGGAGCCTCTTCAATCTTCTAATCTTCTTACTCTAACAAGTTGTACATACTTGATATAATTCGTCTTGCCTAAACGATTATACATCTGCTATATATAGACATTTATTGTATTGTATGTGGCATTATTAAGTTATTTTGATATTAAGCAATAAATCTAATTAGTTCACAATTTTCTATACTTTTAAGCTATATCTACTTTGAGTAGTATTTACGATTTTGAGAGAACATGTTTATATGTTATTCCTGTGATAAATGGAACAAATGTATTTAATTGCAAGATATACCATTCTATATTATATATATTTAATATTCTTATATAAGATCTAAATTGCCTTTCAAGTGAGGATACTTTTCAAGGAGAACAAATAAAGAAGAAGTAGAAAAAACGCAATTGTGACAATAATTCGAAGTTACCTTACGACTATCCATTTATGAAGCCTCTACAAAACTTACAAAATATAGTGTGCTTTGCCTTGACGACCACCTGCCACTTTAGCCACCTGCCATTTTAGCGATAAGGTTTTTATAGATGCTGCACATATAGTACAAGTATAGCGCATATTGCATTCTCTGGAATTTCTATTTGGATATATACTCTCAATATTGATCTAAGTGGAAAAAATTACCTCTGGAGGATGTAGTTTTATCCCTAAACAAATAAATATCACTTACAAAAAACATAATTATATCCGAAATGAAAAAATCCGCCTACATGGAATATATTATCTCTCCAAAAAATACTTTTTAAATATTTGGCGGGACTTATAGAATAGATTTTTATGTAGTAACCTTATATTTTTATCTCTCTTCGAAAATAATGGGAACTCTTTTCACCTCACTCAGAAATTTTCTTAATTTTTAATTGCTTGTTCGATGAAATTATTTCCTTCTTTCATTTACCAGTCCTCTTGGAGATTACAAGACGTCGGAATCGTCTTTCGCTCTAAGAATTGCAAAATCATTTGATGCGAGTCATTACAACATCCACACATACTAATTTGCAATATTTTATTTGTCTATTACACGTTATTCCAGATCCATGATTTTATAATAGGTCGGAAAATATTTTACTTCAACAAAATCTACCGGAAACTGATTGCATTGAATGTATTGGAATCTGTCAGAGTTTGCTACTCGGGATACATATGCACTCCATGTGATTCATTGCCTTGCTATGGAATAATGTTTTTTGATAATGCTATGTATGCTTGATTTCAACGAATTGATTTATATCTTATATTGCTTCTAAAATAGGTAACGAAACATTACGGAACCCAAAGCTTATAAATTGATACTTTTTAAGAGCATTTAATTAATTAGTTACAAGTTAGTTACGGGTGAAGTAATTAGTAGTACACTAGTAAGACGATAGCCTGGTTATTTGTAGCTATTTTTATTTTGATGGGCGCCAACAGAAAATATACCAACTTACACTAAACTACTTAACTAATAGAAAGGAAGATACTCAGCTGTGGAATAAAATCTGTGCTGCAGTAGAAAAGTTTTAATTTGTTCATGTATTGTGCTAGCGAACTACAGATCTTAATTTCAGTAGGAAGTTTATTAAAAAATTGTACAGCTTTGTAATAAGGACCTCATTCAAATAAAGTAGTCCTATGTCGCGGTACATTAAGATTGTGTGAGTTACGAGTACTCATCGTGCTATAAACGTCATAGTTTGATGTGAACCTACTCTCATTTTTTTTGTAAAAGATTAATTAATTAACATAGTTTATAGTATATAGCGAATCATTTATTTTGAATTATTTGTCAATAGTGGTGAAAGATATGTTCATCCAAATCTTGAAATCTCCCATCAAATAGCTACCTAAACCTGTTTGATAGTTCCGGATAGTTCCTGTATAGTTAAAGTCTGTAGCATACCTTAAAAAAATCTGATTATATTTTTTTCTAAACGGTTATCAAACGTGATATAAATAAAATGTGAAAACATTATGATCACTCGTGGAGAATTACTGGAAAGAAGACTGAAAACTATTTACTTTAAAAAATGCAGGAAGACAATTAGGATAGCACCCGAGCACTCCCGAGTCAGTTGAAACAAATTCTTGTTTTTTTTATACATGGTGGGCGAGGCAGCTCTTGCAGTGTAGGTTTGTGGGTGTATAATTGTGTTCAAATGGCTTTGTGACAGCATTATATCGGTTTTATAATGTCGCGCTGTTAATCACTTTGCGCCCAGCAGCGAATGGCAGATAGATCGGAATCCAATTCTAGAAAAATGTCACCTCCTCTTCCCCAATATTGAACCCCGACTCCTATCGTTCCATAACATTATTAAAATTGGATATTGTATAGACTTTAGGTGTTGACGGTGTTAAAAAGATGAACTTTCTCCTCTGACTCCTTAATGCACTTTGTGCTATTGGCATTCGATTGGTCTCAATTTCATAATGTGTTTACGTCTTCCTGTAGTGTCTCATGACTCCTGTACTACTCCTGTAGTGTATCATGACAGATATTTGCTAAACAGGAGTTTAGTACTTCCTTTTAACTATGATAGTTATAACTTATTATTTTACGTTTTAGAACAATTGTAGATATATATAGCACTCCGTAACTAACTGAATCGAAAGAAAATAACTAGCGATATAATCACTAAAGATGGTGCCACGGTGTCACTGACAACTCTTCCCTTAAATAGCGGCAAACACTCGCATGTTACCTCATTTGAAAGCTGCTTCAAATTGCAATTTAACTGTAATTTTTATTTCGAAATTTGTTCTAAATTATAAGCACTGGCCTACCTATGTCCAGCCATTCTTACCTTTCCGAGCTATCTATGACTGAAGCTGATCATTTATAAAACAAACAACAATCAAAATAAAAAAAGCGTAAGTAAGGTTACACTCCTACACTTCAAAAAAGATACATATCGCTAATTATTTACCAAAAAAATGTGTTTCATCTATAGTTTATGCAGTGGAAATATTTACAAAGCTATTACTCTGTCGGCACATATGGTTGCTTGATGCAGGAACAGTAAAATTATCTGCTGGTAGGATATATTCAGAAAAGAGGTTTTCGTTTTTTCGTCTACATAAGTCTGCTATGCATAAAAATATCTAATCTAATGGTTAAAGTTGTTACCTGTATGACATGTAATTGTATATACATTAATTTATTGATAGTAGATCAAGTGTTTTTATGTTATGGACAACACAATTGAATAGTGTAGTTTTGATATATTGATACAAAAGGTGTCATCATAATTTGATTTTTGTAATAAGTATTTATTTTTAAATACATCAATAATTACATATATAGTACTTCATTATTATTGATCAAGATCAGAGAATATCAACAAATGGTAGCAGAGCGCAGTTCAATTGAAGTAGTGATATAGAATACAGCAACGAAGAGTTTTTAGATAGAATGAGTGAAAACAATATACAATGTCCCGTTGAACAACTAAATGACAACAATTATTTCCTTTGGTCTGCAAGGATAGAATGTGAACTACGAGGAAGATGTTTATGGAAGGACATAATGGATAAAGATGAACCGCCAAAAGGAAAAATAGGAGAAGAAAATTTTGATAAAAAGGATGCAGCATGGAACAAATGGGATGATAGAAATGCAGCTGCATTAAGATTGTTAATAAATACGATGAGTGCATCACAAGTATTAAAATACTGTCACATAAAAAATGCAAAACAGTTATGGGAAATGATTGAAAGAAATATGGCAGGCAAAACTAAGGAAATTCAAATGAAATATATGACAGAATTGACAAGGTTAAACATGGTGGAAAATGAGACAGTAGATGAATATTTAAACCGAGTAGAAGAATTAAATGCAAAATGTTCGCAAGTGGGAAAGGTGATATCCAATGATGAATTATTACATTTTGCTATGTTAGGAGTTCGATCAGAATTTATTTTAACCACAAGAATTTTAGATTGTGATAGTAACATAACATTAATTAAATTGAGAGACTATATGAAGAGAGATGAAGAGAGATTGCGGAATGAGAAGAAAAAAGATAGTACAGCAAATAATGAGAATGTATATTATTCAAAAGGAAAATACCATAAGAAGGCATCAGGAGAATTTACTAATTTAAATAAAAAATGTTTTAATTGTAATCGTAATGGACATACGGCAAAAAACTGTCATTTTAAAATCAAATGTCATAATTGTCAAGCATTTGGTCATATAGCAGTAAATTGTAGAAAAAACAAGAATTATAGATACAATGATAGAAATAAGACCACGAAAGATAGAAGGGAATCTACTTCAATGAGTTTCAACATAAATAGTGGAAGTGAAAATTTATTAGAGCATAACAGTTGTAAATGGCTATTGGATTCTGGAGCTACAAGTCATATGGCAATTAATAGAAGTCATTTTGTCAATTATGAGCAATGTAATATTGATATAGGATTGGCTGAGAAAGGTAAACAAATAGAAGCACATGGTATTGGGCAAATAGTATTAGATGATTCAGAAGATGTCGAACAAGTAAGATTGATGAAAGTATTACATGTAGAAAAATTGGGTTGCAATTTATTAAGCGTGCCAAAAATAGTTGATCATGGACATAAAGTAATATTTACGAGAAATAAAGCAGAAATTCGCAGACAAGACAACAGCTTATTAATGTTAGCAAGAAGAGAAGGAGATAAATTTGTTTTGCAAGGTAATGTACAGCAAAACGATATTTTCCAAGTAGAAGAACTTAGTGGCTTATGGCATAAAAGATTAGGTCATGTAAGTTATGAGACAATAATTGAAATGCAACGTAAAAAATTATTTGATGGTTTAAATATGAAGAATGTAACCAAAATGAACTGTGATTCGTGTGTAAAAGGTAAAATGACCAAGTTACCATATGAAACTGTTAGGGGTAATCAAAGCTACAATATAATGGATTTATGGCATACAGATTTAATTGGGCCTATTAAAACCAAATCCAAAGGTGGAGCTTCATATGTTTTAACAGTAATAGATGACTTTAGTCGTCGCATATTTGTCAGACTTTTAAAAACTAAGGATCAAACAAAGAAGGAATTGATTAATTTGATAACTTACGAAGAACGTCAAACAAATAGAAAGCTAAAGAAGATAAGATCAGATAATGGAGGAGAATTCTTAGAAAAAGAATTAGACAATTACTTCATTGAGAATGGAATCGATCATCAATTAACTACCGCATATTCACCAGCAAGTAATGGTGTAGCTGAAAGATATAACCGCACACTAATTGAGACTGTAAGAACTCTGCTAGACCAATCAAGATTACCAATGGATTTTGGGGTGAATGTATACGAGCAGCAGCATACATTCGAAATTTATGTAAATCTAGTAAACATAATCAAATTCCAATGGAGGTATGGACTCAGAGAAAACAATCTGTGAAGAAATTAAAAGTATTTGGTTGTAAAACACATGTATTAATACAAAATGGCAAACGAAGTAAGTTACAACCTAAAACAGAAGTAGGAATATTTGTAGGATATGCGAAACATGGATATAGAATTTATTATCCTAAACTAAATGCAGTTAAACGAGTCAAACATGTAAAATTCATTGAAAATGAACTGGGAGCGGAGTTATTAAACGAGACAAATAAGACGAATACAACTATTTTATTATCCTATGGAGATGATTTTGTTAATTCTTCGTCTCAAAATAAAATATGTATTGGTTCTAAAGATAATCAGGAGGAGGAACAAGATCCACCTAGATTAAATACTGAATACAATGAGAATAATGAATATGATGGATTCAATCGTAACGATACAGTAGTGAACACATCAAAAACAAAGGACTTCAGCAGATTACAGATTAGCAGAATACGGAATGAAAAAAATCAAGAAATTAGAAGATCAGAGAGAATTAAAGAAAAACAAAATAAAATGCAAACTCAAGATTCATTGAAATCTGAAGCAATATTAACAGCTCAAACTTATGATGAAGCAATAAAAAGTCCTCAGCGTGACCAATGGATAGAAGCAATGAACGAAGAAATATCTTGCATGAAAAGACATAAAGCGTGGAAAGTCACAAAGTTACCGACAGGCGAGAGAAAAATGAAAAGCAAATGGATTTTTAGAATTAAACGAAATGCTGATGGAAGTATTAATAAATACAAAGCACGTTTCGTAGCTGCAGGTTATAATCAACGCCCAGGAATAGATTATAATGAAACTTTTTCACCTGTAATGAGAGCAGAAACATGGCGAGCATTGATACATGTGGCAGCGAAGAAAAAAGTTCTGATAAAGCATCATGATGTTAAAGCAGCATATCTACATGGATAGCTAGATGAAGTCATATATATGCAACAACCACCAGGATACGAAGAAGGAGAAATAGAAGATGTATGTATTCTAAATAAGAGCATTTATGGTTTGAAGCAGGCAGGAAAATATTGGAATAAGAAATTGCTTGAAGCATTCATCAAATGTGGACTACAACAATCAAAATTAGACCCATGTTTGTATTATTTTATAAATGGCAATGATTATATGTATATTGGAATGTATGTTGACGACGCCATAACAATTACATCTAATGATAAAATAGAAGAAGAGGTAGTTAAAAAAATACAAGAAGAAGTGGAATGGATAACAATAGGGGAGTTAAATTATGCATTTGGCATACAAGTGGAGCAGAAGATAGGAGAAATTAAGCTACATCAACGAAAATATATCAATGAAATATTAGAGAAGTACAATATAACAGACTGTAATGCAGCGAAGTCACCTTTAGATACAAATCAAAAGTTAGATATCTATGAAGAAAGTGAAGAATTTGATTCCGTTAAATACCAAGAGTTGGTGGGAAAATTAATGTATCTAGCAACTAATTCCAGACCAGATATAAGCTATGCTTTGAGCTCTCTTTCACAGTACAACACCAAGCCAACAATTATGCATTACAATGCATTGAAGAGAGTGTTAAGATACTTGAAGGGTACCAAAGATATTTGCTTAATATACCACAATAAAGACGAAAATCTTCATTGTTACACTGATGCATCTTGGGATAAAACGAAAGACGCAAAATTTTTTTCAGGGTATATGATAAGAGGAAATTCCCTAATTCACTGGAAACAGAAAGTGAATTAATTGCATTAACTGATGGAGTAAAAGAATTGATATGGGTGAAAGAATTGCTAGAAGAATTTAATGAAAAGGAGAGTAATATATCTACAGTGTACTGCGATAGTTTAAATGTAGTCAATATAATTCAAAGTGGAAATCAAAAGCTAAGAACAAAATATTTAAATCGCCGTTGTTATTATGTTAAAGAAAGAATTCAAAAGAATATCTTACAAATTGAACACGTTCCAGGAGAAGAAATGAAGGCTGATTTTTTGACGAAAGCTTTACCAGGTTCAACGTTACATAATATTGTGATTGATATACTACCATCAACGAATTAATGTCCATTGGAGGAATGTTACCTGTATGACATGTAATTGTATATACATTAATTCATTGATAGTAGATCAAGTGTTTTTATGTTATGGACAAAGCAATTGAATAGTGTAGTTTTGATATATTGATACAAAAGGTGTCATCATAATTTGATTTTTGTAATAAGTATTTATTTTTAAATACATCAATAATTACATATATACTACTTCATTATTATTGATCAAGATCAGAGAATATCAACAAAAGTAACATAATTAAAGTAGCAATGACGTTATGCTACAATTTAAAACGAAGCAGAAATATACCTTTGTTGTTGCTCCAGTCTAGGGTTAAGTTAGAGTATAAACTACTCTTCAACTTTTTGGTGTGAATTAAATAACTAGAAACTAATACTATTGAATAAAATTGGCCTTACAACATAGCCACGTGATAGACAGTAGTGTTTTAAAAAGTTTAACATTTTGCGTAATTTACTTACTGCCAGGTTTATGAAAATATGTACATCACTAATAGATGAAAATTAGCGAGTAGAAGCCGAATATTTCTAATACTAGTATCTTATTATCGAAGATAGTTTTAAATAACCACATCTGTACTACGCTCGTACGAAGCTATAGTACTAGTAATAAATAATATTTAATACTTTTTCTCTATTAAGTCGCGCCTTTTTCTACATGTACGTACTTATCTTTTAATTCCTGATTTATTCCCACTTAGAGGTCAATAAAACAATAAATAATTAAATACCAATTTATTCCATAACATATAATAATATGTTTTCGTTAAATAACTTCTTCAGTGGAAGAAATTGACATTTAATATGTGTCAAATTACTAATAATATAAATATAAATTGCCATGCCTATCAACAAAATTATCTAAAAAACAAACAATTCATTGATATATCGAATTTTAATTATATTCACAAGTAATAATGAAGGAATAGTGATTTAATACAACATTAGAAATTGAAATGATTTGAATTATTCGTATATCAATCTATTTTTTGTCAAGCTCTAACAATTCTGTTCAAGGACTAGGGAAAAACATGGCCAAAAAAACCTAGTCAAGAGCTTAAAATTAATAAAATTCAAGCGTGAATTAAATTGTTATATATAACGCTTAAATTATCAATATCCGTTCTAAAATTTACCGCGTTTTCATCTTTTTTAATGTATATCATTTCGTAATTAATTATTTATTGTTTTATTGACCTCTAAGTGGGAATAAATCAGGAATTAAAAGATAAGTACACAAAGGTCAAAAAATACATATATTAATTGCATGTACGTACTGTTAACTAAAACCAAAAGAAAACATAAAATATTTCTCCCTTTCGTAACGGAATCGCAAGTATCATCAGTTTATACCCGGAAAATCTTTACGTATACATAAAAATCGTATAGTACTAAAACTAGGACGCGTTTTCACGCGATGAAAAGCGAATGCGTTCGAGTCGCAGGGATTATTCACAGTCTTACTGAATTTTTCGCGCCCTACTTCGGAGATTTCTGAAGTGTTAATCTTGGTATGAGCCGAGTACCTTTGGTAAGGGATTACTATCCGTCTGTATCACCGTTGTGTCCCGTATCTCCTGGTGCCGCCGCCAGAGAATTGTGGATAGGTGAAGAAACGAAAAGAGCCATGCCTCCGCACGTCTACAAATATTATTTGCAAAGAACCAAGTGCTACAGACGTCAAAGTATCAAGGTAAGTACCTACCTTAAATGTAGATATCAGTTTTCTGTCCCCATAAGATGTTTGAAGTTGCACATCATAGTTATTGCTTATCATAAAATGCATAAAAATTGCATCCGTGTCGACCTGTTGACGAATCTGTGTATAAATCTGAATGAATATATACAGAGATACATATTTATAATAACAATAATAATAAAGATAATAGCTGTTTATTGACGATATAAAAGGGAACAGAAACAATTATAAATACAATTACAAAAAAAAAACATTAAATATATCGCCAAAAGATGCATCAGCTGCAAATAAAACAAACAGTTGCTCGAACTCCCGAACCATGACTACAACTAACAAAATTCGTGTGATACATATAATTAAATTACTAAATAAGTCCATGCTACAGCAAACATAATAGACTACATAATGCAAAACTAAATCAGCACCAATGCGCAACCACTACATCGGGGAAGGAAAACAGCGGAAGTGCTTTTTTAAGTTCTTATATTTTTCTTTTTCTAAATTTTTATATACTCGTCTTTTCTTTGTGTATCTTGTTTACTGGGATGTAATTGTCTACGTATGTGCATAAAAATTGTTGATATTAAATGTTCTTAAAACATATACATACATGCTTTGAAGATGGATTAATCCCGTAAGAAATTTGCAGAACAAACTCTCGTATCATACTTACTGACCCACAGCTTAGTGACACCGCTTACCGTGCTCACACAAAAATGAATCTTCATACAACTTAATCTTTTGAACATACAATTGTACAATTTATAATACAATTGTAATGTGGGTCCCTTTTATTACCTAAAAACTTAGAAATCTGTTTGAATAATACTTAAGTGTTTAGATCAGGGATTCCCAACTTTTATTTCACCGAGCCTCCCCGTACCAAAAATAATATTTTCATGGCCCTTAAGTTTCAACAAAAGTAAGAAACGCACATTTTTTTATCAACTAAATTATTTATTTGAATTTCAAATAGGTACAATACAGATACAATGTATTTATTTATTAAGGATCTTTAACAGATGAGTACACTTGAGAATCATTAATTACTTTCACATTTACATTTCTTAGTTTCCTCTTAATTATAAAAAATCATACCATGCATTGATCATTACTTGCTCGAGTAGATTTTTTTCTATTACTCCTATCTTTTATTTATTTAAATTATACTTTTATAATTAGATAGTATTATCTAATTATAGTACTTTAAAAGTTTTTATTTGTTCTAAAATTACTTTGAAAGTTGTTAAATACTTAACAACTTTCTAATTTTAAAACAAATAAATAAAAACTTCTAAAGTACTAATGAGATACTAGATACATGCTCCGTACCAGTTGGTCGATTCTGCTATCGCCGGCAAGGCGATTTCGCTGTTTAGTTTTTATTAAAACTAGAAAAACTGAAAAATCTGTCTCGCATAAATATGTGGACGAAAATGGAATAAGTATTTTCAAAGCAAGAAAAGCAACTTTTGGATTAACAAGAAATCGTTTGATCCAAAATTTCTCTAATGTTAAGAGATGAAAGTCATCTTTCATGGTTGAGTCAGCCTACATTTCTAGAAATTCTTCCTGAACTTCTTCAGGTAATTGTGAGACATCGACAACAAATGGGTTTCTGGTCATGTGCCAGATTGGTGACTCAGAATTAACATCTCGATAGTATCGGTGAAATTCGTTTTCCAACGCTTGTAAATGAGTTTCTATTTCAGATTTCAAATCTTTTTGCAGTTTTTGATGATTAATTGCTTCGGGTAGCCGTGAAAAAGGAAATACATTTTTAACAGTTACCTTATTTTTCCAAAGTTGAAGCTTTAATATCAAACCTTAAATATGATCATAGTTACTAATCAAAGTGCCATTTCTGCCCTGAAGTTTCAAGTTTAGCTGATTCAGGGCCTCAAATATATCAGCCAAACAGGCCAGCTTCCACTGAAATTTTTCATCTTTGAATAGTTGCATAAAATGATTATTTTCTTTGAATTTAAGAAAGAGGATGACCTCTTCTTTTAATTCATAAAGGCGAGCTAACATGTTGCCTTTTGATAACCAGCGCACTTCTGTGTGGAATAGGAGGACATTGTGATCAGGATCGAGATCCTCACAAAGTAAAGTAAATAAATAAAAATTCAATGCACTACTTTTGATGTAGTTTATGATCTTTATAGTTCAAAATCTGGCACAAATTCTGTGGCAAAGCTTGCCGGTGAATGTGTACTAACTAACACGGGGTTCTGTTCTTTAAGTTTTTCAGCCAAGCCTGATCGTATACCTATCATTGCAAATATATTTTCAGATTTCGTGCCTGCTGATAATGATTCTGAGTGTAAAATCTCTTCATCAATGTGATTTCCGTTGATATATCTAACATAAATGATCAGTTGTTCACAATTAGCGATGTTTGTGGATGTGTGGACTCATCACAATTAATGGCAAAAAATGGTGATATTTTGACTTCATTTATAATTTGTAATATTATGTCTGCTGCAATATCGTCATTCGTCGCTTGACTGTGTTATTAGAGAGAAATACTGATTTAATTTTTTGCTCTGATTCTTCTCCTAATATAATTTTCGTGGCTTTAAGGATACATCGTTTGATTAAATCCTCCTCGATAGTGTGAGGTTTCTTTTGTTTTGCTTTCAAAAACGCTATTTCAAATGAAGCTTTGAGCTGTTGTGATACACCTTTATGATAACTTCCTGACTTATCCAATCTCATGCACTTAAGTAATTCTGCTTTAGAAAAAAAAACACTCTTTGGACTTCGAAGCTAGAATGGGATGTTGCTGACTCAAATGCCTCTCAAGACGAGTGTGTCTCATGCTCATTGCTCAAAACTTTCATACACATTACACACTACGGCAATTGCAGCTCGTCTTTTTCTATGAAGGTAAATCCAAATTTAATATAATCTTCCGAACACTTTCTTTTTTTGCTGCCATTTTGCGTCTGAAACAATAATATATATACAGGGTTTCCACGGCCGAGCGGGACATAGGGAGAATACATAAAATCGGTTTTCGGTGAATATTATCTATACTTCATCGAAATTTAAATGCCGCATATTATAACTGGACCAACAATGAACATTTCCACAATCATAGATAGATAGATAGATAGATAGATTTATTTGCAAGTTGTTGCATTGTCACATCACATCCATGTATAAACAAAATAAAGTACACAACAGTTTAAAAAAAGTGTAAAAATAAAACATTTGTAGCTGTGACTAGTTATCAAGTATATCCAAAAAAAAACCAAATATGGAAAAGACTAGAACTTATATGTTAAATAGTCTTCTACACTGTAGAACGTTTGCTGCATCAGAAACTCCTTGACCGCTCGGTGAAAGCTTCGTTTGGACATGCCCTTCGTCTCGGCGGGAAGTTGATTATAAAGTTTTATTGCAAGGTGGTTTGTAGTGAGCTGACTCTTGCTTATTCGGTGATACGGAATCGTGTATAAGTTTTGGGATCTGGTGGAATAAGTGTGGAGACTTCCATTTTGGATAAATTTTTGCGGGGATTCGTGGACATATTTGAGACAGGCTAGGACAAATAAGGAAGGTAAGGTAAGTATTTGATGTTCTGGGTATAGATTTCTGCAAGTCGTTCGTTTTGGTGCCCCTGCTAATGCTCGAACAGCTTCCTTCTGTAGCCTGAAGATAGTTTCCATCGCTGATGATGCACCCCACAACAAGATACCATATGTGGCTCTGCTCTCGAACATGGCGAAGTAGGCAGACCTAGAAGCCTCATATGTTGCCGTTTGCTGTAGTCTCCTAATTGAAAAACTTGCCGAAGCTAATGTTCCTCTCAAATTGTCGACGTGCCTACTCCAGTTCAATGATGAGGTAAGAACTAATCCCAAGAACTTGACTTCCTGTTCTTCATTTTTGGTTATCGTTGTTGATATCCGTAATTTTTTAGTTTTCAAGTCATTTAATTTTAATCTATTACCACCAAACCACTCCCCGGCCTCAAGTAGGGCAGTTTCAATACTTTCTTCATTGTTTGCTCCTCTAACTAGGATTGACGTATCATCAGCAAACTGAGTCACTTTTCCACTCCTAACGCCGAGTGATAGATCGTTGACATATATTAAGAAAAGAAGAGGACCCAGAATCGACCCCTGCGGCACTCCACACGTAACAGCAGCGGCTCGAGACCGGACTCCGTTCCATTCCACAATCTGTACTCTATCATGAAGATACGACTGAATTAACGTACTTGCCAAACCACGGACACCATATGTCTCCAGTTTTTTTATCATAATAGCATGGTCCATGCTGTCGAAAGCCTTACTTAGGTCACAGCAACCAAGCATCACTTCGTCACCAGCGTCAAACGCATCAGCTATATATTCCAGTACCTCTGTGATCGCTGTAACTGTTGACCTATTCCTACGGTACCCATGTTGCGCATTTTGTAGTAGTCCGCTCTGTTCCAGGAACGTCATCAATCTGGTCTTAATTATGGTTTCAAAGACTTTTGATATTACTGGTAAAATGGAGATGGGTCTATAATTTTCAACGTCGTCTCCATTTTTCCCTTTGCATATTGGTATTACCTTGGCAACCTTCAAACATTTTGGAAATACGCCATTGCTTATACAGTCGTTAAAAGGTTAGTCAGTGGATCCGATATGTGATCTATAGTTTTTTTCAACATTTCGGTATTTAATGAATATATGTCCAACGTTCTTTTGTTTTTCAATGATTGCACTATACCTTTAACTTCATCTTCTGTTGTAGGATGTAAGTATATACAATGTTTATGTGCAGTTAGACTATTCGCAAGGAGTAGTTCTGCCATCAAATGTGGACCTCTGATGGTTTGTGCGGCAATACTACCAACAGATACAAAGTA
The DNA here is from genome assembly GCA_023690525.1 of Holotrichia oblita. NCBI lineage: Eukaryota > Metazoa > Arthropoda > Insecta > Coleoptera > Scarabaeidae > Holotrichia > Holotrichia oblita. The sequence continues at coordinate 58,562,431 of CM043020.1, forward strand.
AGTATTAAAATTATCCGCTGTTATTTTAGTGTTTGCCATTTCTTTCTTTTTGCTACTCTGTGTTTCGTTTGATATAACACTCCAAATTGCTTTATTTTTATTATCTGACTTCATGATGTATTCTGTATTTTTGTTTCGTTTTGTTTCAACTATTTTTGCTTTGTATTCCTTCTTTAGATCTTCATACAATTTTTTGGTTTCATTATCCCCCGTAACATCATATATAGTTGCGATGCTATCTAACATATTTTTCATAGCCCTTAGCTCCATGTTTTGTGGAATATTTCGTTTATTTTTGTCAGTTCCATGTACCTCTACTTCCGGAAAGGCCTCATTATACGTATCAACAAGAACATTGTAGAAGTATTCGAAAGCGAGCTGTACATCAGCAACCAGAACGAACGACTGCCAGTCAAATGTCGACATCTTTTGAATGAACGTGTAAGTATTATTTTCGTTTATTATTCTAATCTTTCTCTTTGTTGCTCTATTTTCTGTTTCAGGTCTATGGTTTTTGCATATAACCAGCTCCTGACACAAGTGATCGGATAGGTGTATATTTTTTGTCTGAGTTTGGACTATCAGATCTTTTCGAGATAGAAAAAAATTATCAATGCATGTTGCTGTGTCTCTAGTGATCCTAGAAGGTTCATCAAATATTTTGTACATACCAAACGATTCAAATAAAGTGACCAATTCGAGTGATTGGTTTGTCATTTCCAGTAGATTAACGTTAAAATCACCTGCCAGTGTCAACACAGCATCTGGGTACAAAGTGAAAATTTCATTTATGGCGTCACTTAAATGTCCTATGAATTGCGCAAAATTGCCTAAAGGTGACCTATATACTGCTATTAGTATCATATTTTCATCTTTAAAGTGAATACCAACAACTTCTATATCTAGCTCCACGCAATAATTGTCCAGAAAGCCTAGCCTTTCGGTTGAATAACTGGATTTCTTGAGTATTAGAACACCACCATGTATATGTCTTTGCCTACAGAAATCTGTAGCAACAGTGTAACCCTTAAACTTTATCTGATCAACTTTTGCCTTTGATAGCCAATGTTCTGTTACCAGCATAAAATCGGGCTGGACGTCGTTTAAGTAGAATTCTACTGCGTCAATTTTATTTGATAAAGACTGTATATTTATATTATCAATAACTGTGTTTGCTTTCATTTGTTTATTTTTCAGTAAAGTTGGCGGTTTTTCGAAAAAAATATATTTCTTAACGAGTATATTTTCTGGCCAAAACTGTGGGTCATAGAGCTGATCTTTTAAAGAAATATCGGCTCCTATTCTAAAAGATACGTTCGTACCCTTTGATGGTAGTGCAAAAACTTCAAATTGTTTTCCTGGACATTTCTTTTCCAAATATTTTTTTACGTGTAATTCTGCTGTACCAGTCTTACATCTTCCGATATATAGCCATAATTTACGTTCTCTTCCGTAAATTCATCGGAACTCGATGCGTTAGTTCCATATATATATTTTGTAAACTTCTCGTTTTCCTTTTTTCCTTTTGTCAACATATTTTTATGTGTTTCATTTTCTATTTTCTCATAATTTTCAATTTTTTCCTGTACGATATTGCCATTTGATGCATTCCCATCGGTTCTGGATATTATTTTTTTCTTTCGGTAGTTTTTTGCTTTCTTTTGCAAACGTGTCTGTTTCAGCTAGTTTTTTATTCAGATTTTTTACTTCGTCTTTTAATGTTTGTATCTCCTTTAGGAGATCTTTTGTATGTTCTTGCATTAACTCGGAAAATAATGCTTTAAAATCTACAACGCTTAGTACGATTTGTGCTTTTTGATCTTGTTTTGACTTTTCTCTCGTGTTATTTGCCATTGTCAAATTTAATTTATTAATTTGGTATGTTTTAAAAGTGAAAAGAAATATTACCGTTTGTCGGAGCTCTTAAGAACACGCCTGCACAGCACGAGCCACACACACCATAGTACAAAGAAAGTCCTTTTAATAATGCCAAATAATTATTACTTTTAAATCTATTGCACGTACATTTCTAATAAGGCTTTTAACATTTGTGATACTGCAAGCGGCCGTGGCTTTATTAAAATGACTTTCTTTGTACTATGATTGTGGAAATGTTCATTCTTGGCCCGGTTATAATATGCAGCACTTAAATTTCGATGAAGTATAGATAATATTCACCAAAAACCGATTTTATGTATTCTCCCTATGTGCCGCTCGGGCGTGGAAATCCTGTATATATGTAACTAAACGCATGTATGAATTGTCAATTTAATAATACTTCATTACCATATAGATGCGGCATGGCGTTGACAATACAAGGTAGAATTTCAGCCCGAGCCGAAGGCAAGGGCGCAATATAGCCCATACACGCATGTGTTTCGTACAAATTTTTCAATACACTTGCGTGAGAAAATAAAAAATATCATGAATAATCTCAATACAAAATTAAAATTAAGAAAAATGACTAGTGGATTTTTTTATCTCCTTTGCCAATATCCGCGCAAAGATATTGGCGAAACCGATATGCATCCAAGTGATTAAAATAATAATCTAAATGTTTCGATTGAATGACACAATAACTTAATTTATTGACAAAACTAAATAATTTTATAAACTAGACGTTTATTTATCATTTGTAATAACACGAACGAGCTTATGAATAAAACTGATTACGTACTATTTTTAAGACATAAATAATTACCGATTTAAAAATAAGTACACTAAACCAGCATAATTTAGGTTAGGTACAAATTTAAAACCAAATTTTACGAGCAATTATGTTGAAAAATAAAAACAAATGGTGGGCAAAGTGTGATATATACTAAAAAACTTACCTTTTATTTAGGAGATGAAACAATTTCACACTTAAATATCTCACATAACGATTTGAAACGCAACTTGGCTTTTTATTCGAAGGAACTATTGACAGAAGCGGGTACGGCCCGTAATTGTTTTATGAGTCATAGATGGATGCAAGCGGAAGGGTGGGGCGGAAGTGTGCATCTCATCTCGTGTTGTGACATGTCGAAACTTGTATAGCAGCGATTGAATGGCAATTCGGTACAGTTAATTTTTCTATGCGTTATTCGGAAATCTAGACGTACCGATTTCGCTCCCCTTAATATTTCTCTACGGCCCCCATTATTTAGATAGAATTTACAAACTATTTTGACTTCTGTAGACTTTTTATTGTCATAGTTTGATAAAGCACACTACAATCCACAGTACTAAGGCAAACTTATTCAACAGTTCTTTTCATCGTTGGTCTGTGTCATTAATGTATATTTTAAACAGTAATTATATTTATTAACCATGTTAGAGAAATTAATGGTAATTTCCAAAGATACTTTGGTTTGATATATAATCACATTGGGTTAATCTACTACTCAAAGAAACAGGTGTAAGCCGTCATTCATAATTTGGGATAACATTTACCGACCATTTCAGTAATAAATTCACTCAAATCAATATAAATCTTTAAGTTTGTTTTAGTGTTGTAACGATGCAGAGTCTCTTAGTTACAAAATAGCGATTTTTAAAAATAAAGTATAAATTTTTGTAATACACTTAATTATGCTTCATGTCAAAATTAAACTTTTAATTATACCACTAATAATTACTTTTACTTTCTAGAATTGTTACCGACACAGGTTCCGGTAGAGTTACAACCTATCGGCGCATTTAATTAATATAATATAATTCATAACAGACTCCGGAGATTGAATTATGCCTTGGGTTTATGTAGCATGTATTGCACCTGATGGGTCAGTACCTGCGGATAAACTAATTACTATACGACCACAGTGGATAATAATTTGGTCACAATTCCCGGATTCAGAGTATATCAGTTTTAAAAGTATGGAAAGACCCAACAGACTGCTAATAGTACATACTCAAGTCATTTGTAATTGCATTAATTTGCATTGCGTAAATTATACTGGTGAATGTTAATTAGTTTAAATAATAATTGATAATAGTTTAACTAGTGTATTAATCGTCTTACTTTGAAAACAATCTTTAGATGATCTGAAGATGATTATCTCAAAACCTTCTCTCTTTTAAGGTAAATTTTCTTACTGCTGTTGTATTTTAGTTTTATTATAATACTGTAGTAATTTTCTTCACATATATTAATAAACTCAACGTATTTACATTCAATACTGGCGCCGCCACCAGAAATGCGTATTCATTTTACCTACATTTCAAGGCATCTATATCTACCGTACAACAGAATCTAACACACATCTACGCAACTGCATTTGCAGCAAGTATATACATGTAGGAAATAGTTTCTATAAAAGTCAGAAAAAAATAGGGGTAATTATACAAAATGCTACTGTCGCCTCATTATTTTTATTCGCGATGATTTTTTAAATCTGACGTATGCACCTCATTACTGTATTTCTTTTGCAATTATTTGTTATCTCTTGACGAATCTGTATGTATTTTTGTATGTAAGGGAATAGTTTAGTTATACACTTGTTTGGGACATTGAGATACTTTTTTATTTCAACAAAAAGGGGCTTGCATTATTATTTCACTTTTTCTGTTAATTAAGTAGTAATAGAAATTTCGTGAAATTAATAATGCTAATTGAAAACAATATTCACTTTAGTTTAGATTTAATTGAAGGGTGATATTGCGCTGCGACCTATTGATCTAATGTGGCCGCTAGCATGAGCTGTAAGCTGCTGGAGTATACCCGCTCTCAAAGCTCCCCATCCAGTCTACGAGCTTTAATAAACTGCAATAGCTGTGATGGTTTCAGAGCAGGTATTTCCTCTTTGTCCGTCACGTCTTCACCGAGATAATTTGCTCGGGTTTCCGTGATGGCGGTGCAGTAAGATGTCAGGTGTTCCCCAAGGTGGCAATGCCCTGTAAGAAAACCTGTGAGGATGCGTAATCTATTTCTGCTTAGTTCTAGCAAAGTTGTTGCTCTGTGCTTATTGTAGTTTCCAATGAGTGTCAGACCAGGGACATTCTCTCAGGGGGATGCTCTGAGCCTCTCTTCTCTATTCGTAAGTTCTTTTTTGTAGGTGCTCATCCCTATACCTCAAAACGGTTCCGATCCTACAAACAAAGTTGTGTTAGCCTTTCTTGCTAATAGATTAGCTTCTTCATTGCCTCTGATTCCAGTATGCGCTGGTACCCAGCATAATGCAACTCTGTTTTCCTTGCTTAGGTTGTTTAATCTGTTAAGATATTACCAAACTAATTTCGTCCTGATGGTGTTATAACTCAGCACCGTTATGGCTACTTGACTATCGAAGAAAATTCCAATTCTCTGCTTCCGACAGTTCTTGTCCAGGTACAGTTGAGCACCAATGGCGTTGATGTCCGCTTGGAAGACACTGGCTTATATACCCATTGACTCGGAGTATTTGGTTTCTGGTCCAGATATCCCTGCTCCTTTGTCGGGTTTAGAACCGTCCACATACCGTTTGATGGTATGGGTCGGCGTTCACCCTATAGCGTCGACCCTCAAAACTCTGCGGCTGCACTACCTAATCCCCGATTTCATAGTTTCAGGGCAACTGGCGTGGCGGGAGTAGACTTCGTATATAGGGGAGGATACTTGGGCGTAGACATGGGTATACGCTCCGGTGTCCGGCCGCTAACCGTCGTAATATACGGTGGGTAAGTGAGGCACCCTACGGCACTTACCTTGAGAACTCTGCAGCTGCACTACCCCATCCTTGGTGGCCACACTCGGAAACGGGCGTGGCGAGAGAATTTGGCGAAGATAGTAGGGGAGGACAAAAGTAGGTTCGCCGAGGAGTAGTCCGCCCGCTGGTTGTCTGGTTGGGGAAACCTTCGGTTTCATCCTAAGACAACTCGGTGATTCTGCGACCCTACGGTTTCACCGTAGCTGCCGCAGATACTTAATCGCCGGAGGGGCGAAAGAGTTGACGCGGTTGGCATTTTGGTGTAGGGCTTCGGCCCGGCCACCCCGTAGTTCAGACTTAATTCACGGGCGGGCTGGTTGTACCTCACGGCCAGATTCCGTTTCCCACGCTTGGCCGTTAGTCGCCATCGGCAAGGAGGCCTAGGCCCCGTGGGGTTAGATGTGAGGTAGGAGTCGCTAAAGCGTCTCCAGCGGTGACCCGTCCAACGTTGACAAGGGAATTTGTCTAACATGGGTAGCACGGCGGAGAGGAGCCCACCGGCTCGGCGGGCCTCTCCGCGAGGTGTCGGTCTCGTGCGGGCGGTTATATTTCTTGACCATTTCATCGCTCGGTAGTTAGACTTAGTTGGGGAGAGCCCTGCTTGAGATGTCCAAGCTCTCTGGTACGGAGTCTCGCTTCCTCCAGCCCCCGCCCCGGTCATTCTGTACAATGCCACAAGTGCCGCTCCCTCCACCACTATGTGTAAGGTGGGTGAGGTCTAAGTTTACCTCTAGAGCCGCGGATGGGCATGCTTTCATGGCTAAGGTAATGCATATACATGCTAGTCATTGCAGCTTGTCAAGGGCACTCCTGGTTGTGACTTTTGTGACCTTCTAGAACCAGGTCACAGTATAAGTATATCCAGTAGCGACACTTAGAAAATGATTTTGTCCGCATGCGCGTCAAAATACAGCCAGCAAAATGGCGATTAACCGACATTTAACGTACAATACATTAGAAAGAAATGTCAATATGACATATGTGTCGATTCATACTGACATTACTCATGACGTAAGGTATGTATTTAGTTTTGGTCATCGTTTTGGTTATCTGGTTGAAAATCTATAACGTTTATAGGTGCAGTGTGAAGTAAAAAGTAATATTTTGAAATCATATACTATAAGCTTTTATTAAATATTGTTTATAATTTAAATACATTATATTATATTTCATTTTTTTACCCCATTTTCACTAATTCCTGTTTGCCTAATAGTTACGCGCCATAAATACAGCCACCAACATGGCGCTAGGTCATTCAATGTGTTACCATTGCTCTTATGAGAAGTGTCGCTACTGATTATACTTATACTGAGACCAGGTTATCGCCCCGTACGTTAGCATAGGTCTTACTATACTGTTGTACAGCCATCGCAGTATGTTTGGGTTACAACCCCACGTGTTACCTACCAGGTTCCGGCGTATCATTAAGGCTCGTGTTGCCTTGTTCATTGTCAGTTCTATGTGTCTGTACCACAGAAGTTTTGTGTGTGTGGAAATATACACACTATTCAAAAAAATATTTTTTTCTGAAATAACTACAGCTTAATGTTTTTATTAATGTTGTTTTTCCTATAGTTGTGTCACAAATTGATTGTTGTTGCGTGTATTTTATTGTGTGATGTGCATCTATGAAACTCAATTTTCCGAATTTCTTTATAAACTATGTGTTGGGTACAAATTTCTTTTCATACGTTTTATTGTCTCATTTCCATTATATATGTAAATTTTCAAATTATTGCTAACTTTTTAATTCACATGAAGAATGGAAAGACACTCGAATGCTGAAAGTTGAAATAAATAAAATCCTTTTTATTTAACTATTTAACAAGCTACAATTCCCGATCATATAATCGCTGCGTTATTATTGTCCTAAACGGTGTACCGCTGTACCGTATACATCTTTTCAAATATCGTTTCACTTTAGTAACGGTTTAGTGCCCTGATGTAAACTAAAAAAAATAAAAAAAATAAATTATATTTCAGATCCACTAAATTTGTGTTTGTCAGAGTTTACCGTAGAGATTACAACGGGATCTGATTGAAGTGGGTAAGAACGAAAAGGTTACTAAGAGAAATATGAGAAAAGCTTACGAAACAGTCGAGTGTAAAATTAATTTAATTATGTCTTTGACCTAAAACTTATAAATTTACTTCGACTAACAAATACAATCCGGTATAGAGAGGGTTTAAACACACTTACACGACACATATTACACGCACATAGCGTCAGCGGTGAAAAATTTTTATTTGAAATCGAACGCCTTTTTAAAAAGATGGAGCTTATTACGTTAACATACGCTAATTTTTTATTTAATTTTTAAGATATCAACAAAAATAGAAAATGTATACATACTCCTAAGCAACAGTTAAAACATACCGTTAATAGTAATAGTTTGTAGTTACAGCCAACAACACCCACACACCAGCATATACCAGGAAATATTATCTTTCTCGGAAATATTATTGGCTTTTTTTCACAGGAGATATTTTTTTAAATGGTAAAAGAACCAGTGGACTAGCGGCTGCATTTTAGGATTATTTGCTAAAATCATTATCTAGAGTTTTTAGTTTGCAGCATGACTAACGCTTTTACAGCGGAGGTAAAACTTGCCGGAAGCTTTCAGTATATTTTCCACCATTTCATTTTTTAAGGCTCACGTTGTTGTACGAGTAAATGGCAGAAAGTATACTTGCATATACGGGTAATAAGTCGAATTACCTATGTAGGCTTTGTGGGTAGTAAACTTTTTATCTGCGATATTAGGAAGAAAAGTTCATGTTGTATGTATCTCCTGTGAGCGGAGTCCAATATATACATATATTCATATATTTATTGCTAATTCTTTATGAGTATGGACGACGGCTCAAAACAAATTTTCGATTTCCCATAAATCGTTAACTTCGACGATAGCGTACAGATGGAGCATAAAATCAACGTATCCCCTTTTCCGAACAACCCAATTTAACTTTATATCGTTTTACGTTATAAGTTCTTGGAAACTTGTGAGCGTGTAAGGCTATTTATTAGTGGTAGGAAACTGTATAATCGCGTATTATTCGAGATAAATGAATCTCTGTAAAGTGCTTAAGAAGTCGTAAATCATCTAGGAATAACTATCATTGTCTAGGTATCCGGTACTATACTTTTGTTGAACACTAACTCAATTTTTGGTCCGGCTGCATGTGTTTGCTTCAAATCTAACAGATTTTAATGTAATTAAGGAGGTGGTAACGGTTGTTCCACACAGAAAAAGGATTTCTATATTTAAGAAGTACTTAGAGTAGAAGAAGAACTTAAGTAATTTTTTATTTGTTAAGAGAAATTTTACTATCTATAAGTTAATTGAATATCTTGGGAATAGTAAATGAAAATCTTAAAATCAGATTTGATCCAAGAAATAATTTGTACAGACAAGAACATCGTTTACTTGATGGAAATAACCAAAAATGCTATAGGTGGCGCTTCTGCCACTATATGCAACTATGCAATAGACTTAATATGTGCACATGTGCTTTTGTATTGTGATTATAACCTTATACCTTTTCTTATAACAGCGTACAAAATTAGGGACATTCAATACCCGGAAATGTTAATTCCTGTGATTAAAATAGTATTCAGGCTTTCACAATCGTCGTTAAATGCACCTTTTCGGTGGTTTCTCTATCATATAAAGGATTGTGATTTTATTGCCGGTGATTAATCTTATGATTTTCAGAAGTGAAGTCAGAACCAGCAATTTTCTACACGACAGAGAACGCGAGAATCGTAAACCAGCTTATTTCTGTACTTATTTTAGCTACATTCTTGCATATTTATTTCAAGAAATTAGAATTATCAATCAAGATTAATATATATTTATTTGAATATAATGATATATTTAATCCAAATCAAATAGTGCTTTAATTCAAATACTACTTTTTCTTACTGTAACCCAATAATCTTTATATAAGAAAGTTAATTACTTGAATATAGTATTTAACATTTCTTGCATTAAGTATTATTTTCTTTAAACAAGAAAAATGATTTCTAAAATTCAATAGATAATTTCTTGAAATTCCAAGAAATTAAATTTCTTGCTCGAAGAAAATAAGTATTTGCTTATATATGAGAATGAGAATGACTTGAATTAAGTTATTCTTACTTAAACTTAGTAATTTGTTTTCTGTGTGTGGTAAACTAAAGCACTCCTCAGATAAGTTTATTTCTTAAAGGTGTGATAATTTTGTTGTAATAAAGAACTTTCGAGTAAAGAGGTTCGAAAATATAAATTTTGAACTATCTGTAATGTTATTGTCAGAACCACATTATATTATCTATACTATCATATACATATACTATTCCTTTTATACTCGTACTTGTTTTGTGATGTAAAATTTGTTGTAAGAGTTCTAAGAATTTCGGACGTGTTTACCGTTAACGAGAAAATAAGGTCTACCTATACGTTATAACCACTCGGGTTAACAATTTTTTATTGTAATTTGAAACTAATAAAAATTTGAATATTGAAAACAATTGTCCGATCCCCAGTGGGTTCAAATCCTTAGACGCTAATGCACAAATTGGTAGGGCATGTAGTCCCCATGCAAAAATATAGTCAAAGAAATAAAGGAAAACACAATAAATAAAATTTAAGAATGTTCACTACAAAAATAAAAAAACAAAATTTCAGGTGATATTTTTAAAAATGTAAAATAATGGTACAAATATTTTTGGCTCTCATTCTCTCTTGTATCCAATTTTACAATAGTAGCCATCCAGCGATCCGTGTAGGAATTTTCTTCAACAGTCAGAAAAGTGTCCCTAAAACGTTATACTCACATTTGTACATAGTGTACGTTACACTCAAATTGTTAGCACCATCAAAAACCTGTCGTTTACACAACATTTAGGCTAAAAAGGACTTGAGTTTAACGTTAAGGGTAAATGATATTGTTCTTTTTTCATGTTCTCATTTTATCATTTAAAGTTGCATCTGTTGCAATATTTGTACGACGTGGGTAGCCATACTCTCGGTCAATAGCCGCAGTGGTTAGGCGGCTGACTATTGTGGCGAAGCGATAGGAGCCGGGTTTCAAATATCCGAAAAGACGGTGACATTTTTCTCGAAGAATTGAAAGCCGCTCTACTTACCATTCGTTGTTGGGAGCAAAATGATTAACAGCGCGGTTATAATAGGCGCTTTAATGCTGTCACAAAGCCATTTAAACGCAATTTATATACACAAAACCACACCGCGAGAGTTCCAATGATAATAGCCAGACAAATACAGCTTACGGAGTCACTGAAACTAACAAAATCGACTTGCCATTCGCTGTTGGGAGCAAAGTGATTAACAGCGCGGCATCATAAAAGGCGATATGATGCTATCACAAAGCCATTTAAACACAACTTACACACACCAAACTACACCGCAAGAGTGCCAGACAAGTAATACAGCTTACGGAGTCACTGCAACTAAGCACCCACCACACATTAAAAAAAACACCACATAAATATATATATATATATATATGGAAACCGTTATAATTGGTAGATCAGTATTTCGCAGAAGTATCTCCTCAAGGCTATTCTGACGTTCGCTGCAGTAATTCTGACTTGTAAGCTATTTTATAGTCCAGATAGAAAAGCTGTTTCCAACTATCTCTCATTATTCTCTCGGTTGCGGACAGAAGTTATAATAAGAAGCACAGTATCCGATATAAAAAAAATATAAATATATTTTTTTAAAGATATTTGACCGCATGTATGAATTTAGAATCATGTTTCTTGTAGACATATATAAATTTAAAGATTGTAGGAGTACAATAAGTAAGTCACGCAAGCAATACAGCATACGGAGTTACTGCAACTAAGCACCCACCACACATCAAAAAATACTCTTAGTATTAGGTGTATTAATCTGTAATGTTTTAGGGGGCTGTCACATTGATTTCCATTAGAGAGTGCAACGTTATATAATCAGTAGTGTTGACTAAGCCATTTAATTGTCGAAACTAGCTCTAAAAAAAGAAAACTGTAACATGTGTTAATTTTAGATCAAACAAAACAAACATCGACCAGAAATAGGCTGCTAAATCATTAATGCCCGGCTTCTACATTGCGATAAGATAACTGTAGGATAACTTTAAAGATATACTCTTGTTATACTACATATATATTCAATAGATAACATTAATGCTAAAGTTTGGGTTTCTGTAACAAGCAGTAGAGAAAGAAGGAATCTATTTTTGTTTGATAGTTTTCCGTTGGCCATCACAACTACATTAACATCGTTAATAGTTGTCAAGTCGTTCACATCAACAACTCACACATCAACAGTATGGAAATAATATAATTTGTAACATAGCCTAACAAAATACCAAAATGTTACATCATTGTTGTCATTTGTCATCAAATAACAATAATAAATAATAAATAAAAAAAGAATAAATTTCTACTCATAATTATCTAACAGGTAACCCCTCACTGTGGAGCCGATAACCTTGATGAGTAGTTATCTATCTGTTAACGTTACCTACTATTTCAGAAACCAAATGTTATTTATCTGTGAGTTACCTAACAGCTTGCTAACAGTTAACTTCGCTTAAGTAGTTATCTGGCGTTCCAGAAATCGGACATAAAACTTTCGGACCATGTGTACTTAAGAAAAGTTATAAAAAGATGTTCCAGATAACCTAAGCACAGTGATGACTAGATGATATACGTTTGTATACACATAGGTTTAGCCCACAGCGGAACATGGACAGTATCAATTGCAACAGCGTATTCTTCTCTTCGCGTTGTAGCTTGTGTCTGGCGTCACACAGTTCACGTTGTCACAATTCAGTTGAATTTAAACCCAGCGAGAATACAATCGTTGGCATATTCGTTCGGTATACGTAATTTGCCCATATGTTCAGATTACAGACATAATAACGACTTATCAAAAAGTGCTCTAATCCCTTTGTGAAAATCCGAGTATCTTCGATAGATAACTCAGGTCGTTATATCTCCAATTTTTTTAGTCATAGCTGCTACGCAAACGGAAAAGTAATTCTAAGAAATAATAAAATAATAACGATTCTTAAAAGATAAAAGTAATTAAAGTCAATAATTCCGCAAAATATATTTAAATGTATTTGTCGCAATATCACTTTATGGAGGATTCGAAAATACCGCCCTCTTTTACCAAACAATAGCTGAGCCTATTGTAAAACCCCCGCCTCACTCCCTTGAGATTTCTAACGGTTATTCTCGGGAAAATTCTAAACAGTATAACCATCTTTACGCATCCATAGGCGCACACTAAATGACTCGCGATCGACGATCGAATTTACGTGGCGAACTAGCGCGTTGCCGAGCATTTTAGCAATTGTTCTATATTTTCAGAAGACTCTTATATAGGCAATCAACGCAGTTGTTGTTTTCACTCTAGTAAATAAAGATGTTCTCGTTTCAGATGTTACATTTGTTATTGTTTATTTCGTTAAAATATATTTTCAGTAAGATAAATTTTATTTGAAAATATCGTATAAAAGACTGCAAAGTTTCTACCAGCGCAACGACGTGAATATTTCAGCTCGCTTTGGTAATAATCGATAGCATTTCACCGCCGTGCTACAAACAATAAGAAATTATAAAACGGTACCTACAAAACTCAGCAATCTCCTCGCCCGAACGCCATACTGACAAGACAAAGAATCTGTATTGTAGTAGCTTGTGTCAACAGCAGGTGTTAACACAAAGGAGACCTGTATCAATGTAGAGAGGGCTCTCGCTGCTAAATATGAATTTAATGCTTTTGAGTGGGATGAAACAAAACAAAATCGTTAGAACAATACGCGGCAATGACGGCAAGAATTGTAATTAAATGGTTTTAAAAATGAATACGTACAGCATACAGTTAATGCTGCGTAATTTGACGAAATAATTGAATTTTAATTTGCTGATCGTCGTAATAACATAATACTTTTTTTTAACTTTTGAATCCTTTTCGGTATATTGGTGCGAAATGCGAAAACATCTATGGATCACTTTGTACATTAATGCTCTGTTATTGTGGCCCATATTTAAATTTATTTTTTTACTAGTACATCATTATTAAAATCATATTCTGCAGTTTTGTTTCATTTGCCATGATGAGCAATTATCACAAGAGGCTGGCTATAGTTCAACTTTCACCTCCTTTAAATTGCGATCTACCCAGAGTTCTGGTTATGTACCGTTGCAAATGTTAGAATAATAGTTATAATGTATGATAATGTGCAAATTCTCTCTTCAATTGTCGTGCTTTTAACGCAAGTTTTAACTAAACACATTATTTTAAAATTTGTTTTAAGACAAGTTTCTGTATAGGTATCAATTGTATGACCGCGTGTTAAAGTTATGTTTTTTATCTCAAATTAAAGTGTACATTTAATTCAAAATTCGGACACTTCATCAGGAATTCGATAACAGTTATTTCATATACCTTATACCAGTAAAAATATATTAATTTCCTTGAGTAGTTATTAAATTATTAATTATAAAAACTAAAATCGCTTAGAAGCTTAAGACAATTTAATTCTCCAGTTTTGCACACAATAGTATCTTCTGCTGTGTGTACTAATACGATAACATTATTTTCAGTATCAGTTGTTTATTAGTATCTTTTTTGGCGAACTTCTAAATGGTTTGCTCAGTTTATCTACAACTAAAGACATTAATCTACTACACTAATCTAGTAAACTAGGAAATAAGTGAATCTTACTTTCATTGCTAGGTGCAATGAGAAACCTTATGATTTTGCCTTTGAAGCTACTTCTCACAAAGTTTTGTAAGAAATTCATGAGAAATTGAATGACGTACATCACCTAATTAGAAATTTTTGGTAATCTTTATCGCTCCATGAAAACGAATTGCAGTCTGCGTTTATGCTTAGTTATATATTTTTGAATCTCGACAGGTTTTCGCTACAGCTTTATGTACAGTACTATATCCATCATAATTGCGTGCAATAGGTGATAGCACTGAGAAACAGAAGAGCATTTTGTTTTGTCTCAGAAACATAACTATGTGATTCTGTTAGAATTCTTCTCATAAATAGAATGTGACATCGCTTTTTCTCCATCCCACAAGGTTTTTTAGAGACAACAATTATTATTACAACATTTTTTAACTATTTTTAATTTTATTTTTTCAACTATACAATATTTAATACTCGCCTAGAAAATAAGAAATGACAATTTTCTGTTTCACTTCACCTGTAGAGCATCCGTTTTGATGGTCTAATGACAATCCGTCAGCATATTAGGATTCCACTGGCCTTGATACTTCTTTCAAGATGTTATAAGATCACTACAAATATCATGGACATTTTTTGCATTTCGATTTCCTAATAAACTTTACATTTCTGAATGTTTGTCAAGCTGCTTTCTTCAGCGGTTTTAATAGTTTTTTTAATTTTTTATTACGCATTAGTGGTAGTAGTTTCCTGTTTAATTTTTGCGTCACTAATATTAGACCACTTCTTTTAAGTACATGAAACCAAGAGAATTATCCATTGCTTTGAGGAAATTATTCATTAATCTTAGTTTGATATGTAACGGAGATAGATACATGTTTTTAGCATTATACAATACTTTATGATTTGCGTTTTATTGTTGATAAATGAATGATTCGCTTTTAGGTTATTCTTTTCTAATTCTTTCCCTACTATCCCATTCACGTAAAAAACAACACCACATTATATAGCCAAGCTGCAAATCCATCATTAATAATATTCAAATTACTACCAATATTCGATTCATACACAGCATATTAAAGCTTTTTGAGTAAAAGTGTAAAGTTTTTATAACACAGCTTTTAAGATAACTAAGATATCAACTAAGATGAGTCACTGAATAAACGCCATTCTTTTGGCTTATGTTCAATAGCGAATATCTTGATAAGAAAAGAAATGTCTTTATAAAATACCAAACCATTTTCTACAAAAAAATAAGTTTTTAAATTGTTTTGTCAGACATTCAATCCTTTTAGTCGGCTGTCAAATATTTGAGACTGTGTGTCAGATATCTTTAAATTTCCTGTGAGATTATTAAGATCATTTTGAGTCAATAAATGGGACTTTGAGAAACACCTTGGTTCAAAAATTATATCAGCAAAGTCTGGTTCGCCTTCTTCTTTAAGTCTGCCATACTCTGAGTTCCATTCATTTTATGACATATGCTCCGGAGTATTTGCTATCAGTAATTTTTTTGCAGTGTCTTATTACAGATTGCAAATTAGGATACACCATTTTATGTTTGGATTTTGTCGTAATCACTTTAGAGTTTGTTAAACAAAATAACAATAAGACGAGTGGTATTCGGGTTTCCTCTAAATTATGGGAATAGCAAATGGCACGTAGCGTGTGCCATTTTTGCGTGCCTACAATATGCTAAAAACATATACTCCTATGATTTAAGCAAAGTGTAAGCATTTTGTGACTGACGATTAATTGCAAGAATTAAATTTGTAAATATGCAAGAATGCAGACACACAAAGGCTCTCACAACGACGTGTTTATTGGCTCACTGCTGTTTCGTAACAAGCATTATTCTGATGAATATGTGCTATGTTAGTATATCACGTTTGTACATGTCTAGACCTGTATAACAGTAGAAACGACAATGTTTGAGTTAGCTCATTTGATTTCATCATATTTAGAATGCTGTACGAGCTTTGATTTGATCTTGAACAAATGGACGAAAAAACGTTTTAAAATATTTCAAAAAACTAAAATAAGAAAAACTGTTGGTGTATAATTAATGGTACTCGTGAGACCAAATCCATGTTCACCACTATAGTTAAAAGCTGGGTCTGAAATGCTAGTCTCAAAATTCTAATAGCAAGTTTACTGGTGTACTTGTAAACACGTCAAGCCAGATGTGTGATATGCATTTGTGAATTGCACATATGTATGTATGTACGTAGTACATATACACGTTCATTGTAACGTTACATCTCAGCTTGCAGCATTTTTACATACGAATATCAAATAAAACTCGTGAAAATGTTTTTAAATGAAATATGCTTGTTCACAACTTCCAATTACATGATGTATGTACAATACGCAAACGTCCACATTAATACGACCGTTGCTCTAATTTTAATAATGTTGGATTTCTTGGACGGGCGTTGCGTGTGATTTGTCTTTTTGATGCGTATATTTCGCGTAACAGGCATTATGTGTTTGGACTTTACGCGTGTAATTACGCATTCGTTATAATAACTACCTCTATATATTTGTAATTTGCTAACGTATGTATTTCAGAGAATGTGTACTAGTAACATTCAGTTTGTATTGTCTACTGTTGTGAAATTTAATTTTAGAATTGCTACCAAATATTCGACTATACGCACCCTATAAATTAAAATATGGGTATATCACGACTGCATGCTCGAGTAGTTAACCGTATTTTTGTTGTTATTTTTACTGTTGATAAGTGGGTGGCTACATATACATACATATGTATGTATAGTGATATGTTTTAGTACTGACTCACCACTATATAGTTTTATGGCTCTTTGAGTCAGTACTAAAGCACATCACTGTACATGTGCTTCGGTTTGTATGTACACACGATACACTTATACCGGTATGCCGAAACGCAGATTCTTATTACGTCAGTTGCGAAGCATTACTAGCGGGCCATATACATCAGCGACAGCGATAACTAACCGAACTAACCTCAACGATGTTGATGTAAACAAAACTAACCTCAACGATGTTGATATATACAAACGCTCTTCCCTTGCTTCAGCTTGCTTCGCAAATTACGTCATGCGCGTCCCGAACGCAAATCGGTTGCGTACGTAGCATACCGGTATAAGTTTATCGTGTATGTACCTACATTCGGTTGATTTAGAATCGACTCAAACTGCCATAAAACCCGTTAAAAGTATGCTTTATTGCGGCCCCCGAATGCAAAGCAGTAATAGTATGGTCAACTGTATGTAAATTACTACGTATGTAAATTACTATCTATGTATATACAATATATTTTTCTATTAAATCCAGTTTCATATGCAAGGGATCATTTATAAATTCCTAAACCGATAATTTCTTAATGCGAGCTTAACATATGTATAGTTAAATCAATATCGCATACAATTTCACTATAATTCTAAGTATTTATGTAATTAAGAAATTACATGAATAAGAATATGTATGAGGGCAAGATATAAAAGTCTATTACATATTAGTGTGGATCAAAAAACGCGGTTTTTTTCTGCAATACAATTCTAATAACGCGAAAAACTTGCGCATAGGCATTATTATAAATGAAAAAATATTAAAAAAATTTTTTTCCAAAATTTGAAATCGCGCAGAAGGCCTAAAGTTACCAAAAAAGTTAAAATACCGGTAAATTTCAAAAAAATGCAAAAATTACAAAAAATACATTTTTTGTTGTAATAGTGAAAAAAGTGTTTTTAAATTCGCGCAAAAGGTCTAAAGGTGCGGGTTGTATCGCAAAAAAACGATATTTCATGATTTTCGACGATTTTTAAACATGTGCCAAAACCCATAAAAGTTTTATTTTTAATTTGTAATAGTGTAAAAACCATTCAAAATAGTTTTCCCAATCCAGAAAAAATACTTTCAGACCTGTTATTCTTTAACTGTATTCGTGCAAAAGGTCTAAATTATAGTATAAGTTAAGTTATAGTCCCGTTAAAACTCAGTTTTCCATATCTGATGAGTGTTTATTTAACACATTAGGTTGGTAATAAGACTCTAACAAGTGATTTTCACATCCACCCTACGCAACCAGCCAACCAGGGTGAATTTCATTTACAATATTTACAGTAACTATTTACTTTGTCCAATGCATATGTTCGTTATAGGCAAAAGATTATTTACATAGAAGCCCCTTTGTGTACTGACTTTTAGTTAAATGTGGGCATCAGTTGTCTTGATTTTAAAGTTGCTCTAATATAACCATCTCGATTTTCATGCTCGCACACTTTTTCTGCTGTTTCTGTAACCAGTTTTACACACCTCTCAACTGACTGGGTGTGGCATGAGAATCTGAGGTAGTTAAACGCTGATAGCGCTTTGTCTTTCATCAAAGAAGCAATGTGTTCAGTTGGCATTTTGGAAAATAGTGGCGGCGGTGTTAACTTGCAGATTGACCAATCAATTACTTCGGTATAGTCGTTTGCACTAAAATTTATTGAAGGTATTTTGAAGTCGTACGTAACCTTCAGCCGATGGCTCATTTCTGGATTTAAGGATCCTCCTGTTGCCGAGTTCTCTAATGTGTGGTCTCTCATCCATTATCATAGCCAACATAATATTTTCAGGGCGGCAACCCTGCTCGCAACTTTAGGTCTTTTGCGCGAATTCAGTAAAACAAGAATGGGTCTAATTACTTTTTGTATGCATTAAGGACACTCTTAAAAACACTTTTTTCACTATTACAACAAAAAATGTATTTTTTTTTTGTAATTTTTGCATTTTTTTTAATTTACAGGGATTTTGACTTTTTTTTGGTAACTTTAGGCCTTCTGCCCGATTTCAAATTTTGAAAAAATATTTTTAAAATTTTTTTTAATTTATAATGACGCCTATGCGCAAGTTTTCTGTGCTATTAGAATTGTATTACAGAAAAAAAAACGCGTTTTTCGATTAACCCTATTACATATACTTTAGAGAATGAATGTTCGCATGATGGTGCAGAAAATGTCCTTCAGAACCAGTCAATAATTCAAAAGTTTTTTCTGTGTATTAATTTGTTTTCAGTTTGACTGCCTTTTCGTTTACCTTCTCTATTATTTGAAATAAATTATTATTTGTTTACTGTGTGTTTTGTTATAAATTCTCGAATAAAATCACTGTTTTTAACGAAACAAACTTAAGATGAACATAGATTCCTGTCTATTTGCTTCGATAAATAATTTTTCTTATGGTTATAAAATTGATTTGTATTATTATTTTATTTGCGTTTATATGTCATTAATGGTAATGGGTGTTGGCAAACGCTATACTACGTAATAACGCAGGTATTAAGAGTATCTGAAAATGAATATATTTCTGCAGCGATCTTCCCATTCATTTCACATTACGTAGCTATTTTACGTGCTCATAAGCAAATTGCTTTATTACTACAAACATCCAGTTAAATATTGAAAGTTTCTTTGTGCGACGTTAGGTCTACGTCGCTTGCCGGGTGAGTCGATTTTAAATCAGCCGAGTATACATAGGTTTAGGAGTAGATTGTTGCTTGCCGCCATCTTACCTACCTATCGCTATCGTTTATCTCGTTCAATATCAATTTCTCGTTATAAAAAACTAAAGCTTATACATTGCAAGACAAAAAATGCAAATGAATGCAACTAATCAAATTGTATTAGGTATATTGGACAGCAATGTTATAGAATTATTTGGTGGAAACTTCAGCGAATGATCTCTGATCACGATATGTTTTAAATCTAAGATGCAGCTATTTATATAATTCTCCTTTCATTTGCCTTATTTTTGCCAGATTTTTGTCTTAAGTATTTTGTACATTTTTTGCAACATTTTGTGCCACTCAGAGAATTTCCTTATATTTCAACTTATGACGCTATCAACTGTAAGTTTACGGATTCATCCATACAGGGTGTTCCAGCGAGACCGTTCATTAGAAGTTTATGGGGTTCTGGGCAAAATATAAACTTGAAATTTCAGAATTTCATACAGTCGATTATGTTCTCTTAAATGAAAATAATATTACATTTCTAGTGTTTTCGGTTGTATCGGAAGTCTCCATCTACTTTGTTATTTTTAATAGAACACCCTGTATATTTTTACATATTTGGATTTTCCTATTTTTAAGCTTTATAATAGCTTAAGAAGTGGCGTTAAATATTTAAACATTATATTAATATTTTATATTTATATTTAATGTGTATATGCAGGAGGACAAACGTATGTCGAGATATAAAGCTTATTATTATTCAGTTACTTTGGCGAGAATAGCACTCTCTCTGGCATATGGATCACAGTAGTAACGCATATACTACTACTACATTTATTAAAATTGTTTTTAGATTTGCTGAGTAAGTGTGATAGGTCGTATGATAACCTCCATGGAAAATAATTTTAATTAGATTACATTAAGTGTTTTCTTTCTCTTGTATTTTTAACGCTAGAATAAAGTTCCGTTTGATTTCAAGTAATGTAATATATATATTATAGAAACTTGACTTATATTGAGTGCTCAACTGCATGTACGATTTATTGTACGAAGCATTTCTGTAGATTACGAAGTAACTTTAAACTCAGCTGGTATGACTGGCGACTTCAGTGTTAGATGTTCCACTGTATGTAAGTAATATGTTAGATTTGATTATCTTTTTTGACAAACTTTTTCTCAGATCTCACGATGTAACATTTATAAAATCACATTTTAACAGATTAACTAGAAGAAAAGTGTACTAAGAAAATTCTTGGCAATATTGTGTATTGTCGCATTATTCACAAAATAATTAGCAGCAGTAGTTGATCTGGTAATTGTCATGTGTTCTGTTTATCAATTTGCAAGCAACACATTGCGAATTGTATTTTATTGTAAAGACTAAGCATCAACGTGAAAGTTACATTACAACTGTAGTTCTCATGCACGGGAAATGTACTGAACTGAAAAATTATATTGAAGTGTCAAGATACAGGCTGAGGCATTAGTGCGTCAAAGCTCAATATATCCATTAATATTAAATATATCGCAAAACTTATATACAAAAATCATAGATAGTCTTAAGCTACATGTTTTAAAATTATTGTATATACAGGATGTTTCTTATTGCCAGGTTGAACCAAACATACATTTTCTTAAATGGGACACACAACATATTATCTCAAATTTAGATTAAGCATAACTTCCTCATTCCTTGGATATAAGGTCTCATTGAGTTATACTGAGTATTTCAGAAGTTATGGTCAATTTTGTCTGAAAATCATTGCGCGTTCGACGTTCTGTGTATTCCACATGAAACAACTTGAAATTATTTTTGTACTGGAATGACTTTTTTATAGTGTTGCAGTTTCATAGCGAAGTGATATTTTGCTACACCCTGTATTTTATATTAAGAAAGGGTAGGACACTGTATGCACTTTCATTTTTATTAACCACTCCCTATATCTAAAGTCGATAATTTCTGAGAGATTTAATATGTTCTTAATGAAAGGTGAGCTTTTTCAAAATAATTGTAAGATATCAAATTAGCCACGAAAATATGACAGTAAAAGGCCAGTATTATTATAATACTCAGTATATCTCAATGAAACTTTATATCAAAGGAATGAGAAAGATATGCTTAATCTAAATTTGAAGCAATATATAGTGTGTCCCATTTAAGAAAATGTGTCTTTGGTAGCAATATCAAACATCCTCTCTATGATTTTTGTATGTAATGCTTTGTGATATCTTTAATACTAATGGATTTATTAAGCTTTGACGCACTAATGCCTCACCCCGTATATGCCTAGCTTTTCTATTGCGGTCACAAAATAGAATTTATTTACTTGTTTTGCAACCGAGTAAGGAACAAAGGTTATGTTTTCCTTTAATGGAACGTCCAATATATTTTTGACCTATTTCATTCTTTTGGTTCTTTTCTTCAAAATAGGTATAACCAGCCCCAATAGAGGAGGCCGAGAAATTTAGAATTCAAAATAAACATACATAATACTAAACATTCAGTCCGCCTTGAAAGTATTACTTTTAACGAGAAACAATATAAAATAAATTAACGAACATAAATAAATAATAAATATAGAAATAATATTTTAAGCGTTTTTGGCTAGTTCCTTCGATCATCATATTCTTCTAACGGCCGCCTACACAAATTCACAAGACTGTATTGCCTTTTATTACCACTCTCTAACACATTTCATACACGTATTATATCATCTTTACCGAAGCATCAAGGGTGCGTTGTCATCTTTAAGGTATTCGGTTGACCAGCAGCGCCAGAAATATACCACTTGTTGCAGATGTTTATAAAGTTTTAGTCGGTTAGTAGTATTAGTAATGTCTCGTTCCGGAAAGCCTGTCATCCAGGAGGAAAGGGGCTGCTTTAAGTCCAATATGCTCAATTGGATCATTGGAAAGAGGAAGTAGGTGTCTAGAGTTAAGGTTCGGCGCAAATTGGCACAATACAATATACAAAGCTCCAAAAGCTATTATCGAGCAGTACCATTGATGTATATACATCTGCCAATGTAAATTAGTGTTTAGTGTATAAATTGCGTTTGAACTTGTAATCCATAACAGGTTTTGTTAAGGCACTACCGGATTGCGAGTCGTTTTTCCAACAGTTTTGTTAGATTGGCATAAGAAGCATATTCAGTGTTATGGTTTGGAGGTTTTATCGATAACGATAGTATTTACCGCATTGGGACTTGACCAGGAAGGATAAGTGTAGGGAGCTATAAATGCAATTAAGCAAGAAACAGTTTCTTTATATTTACGGGGATCGGATGGAATCTACAGCGCATATAAATTAGCAAAATAACCTGTTTTTTTGTGGTGTTTCCCTTCAACCCTCAAATTTGTAAGAACACGAATTAGAGCACATTGAATGGTTTTATTGTCGGTCCAAGTAGCAAGACTCCTCATGCTTTATACAAATTTATTTGATGATACAAAGTTGATTGCTTTAACGAGTGTTTGGATGACAGCAGCATACGGTGTCTTTTAGCGTACAATTCCAATCATTTTTATCCAAAAAGACGTTTTGTTTGTTTCAGAACTCTTGAAGAAATAAATAATTCCTTACTTGTCTTTATAAATTAAAAATCTTTGGCAAAGTCTGTTTGTTCAGCTATTATCAGCAACAATATCAACGAATTGTTGATTTTTTCTAGGTTAAGATATCCATAAGATTTTGCAACATTAGTGGGTTTACTATTGTGTAGAAATCCAAGAAGTAAAATTGAATGTATCTCAAATATAAAGTTAGTATCATGAGTATCGAAAAAGCTGAGTTATTTTATATCTCTCTGGTATGTCCTTAGCAAATGTATAGTAACTTCTTCCTAAGTTGTTAAGAATCTTGGATCATACTACCATAAATTATTTAGATCTTGGATTTAGCGCATAAGAGCTTAGAATTACGTCGACTATCACAAATTGTGGTGCGTAATGCAGACGCCGAAGAGGATAAACCAATATATTTGAGAATATGAATTAGCAACGGGTGGTCCACGGTATCAAAGACTTTACTATAGTCCACAAGAACCAAGAGAGAAGACCTCCAATTCTCCGATCAAGTAATTGGTTATATCCAACAGCGCCGTTGTAGAACTAAGACCAGGTGGAAGGAACTATATTGCTGGTAGTAGTATATTGGTAGCACAGTTATAGGTCTTAAGTCCTTGTATTCCTGATGACTAGAGTTTTTTGGCACAGGTGTGATAACACTCTTTTCCAAATGCTAGGGAATATATTAGTGATTGGACATTCATTAATCACATGAGTTAAGTAAGGTAATATCACAGGACAACACAGACGCAACATTTGCACTATGATGCCATCAACCCTAGAAGCATTGCTTTTTATTTCCGCAGGAACTTATGGAGATCAGAAATATCAACAGTACTGAAATGAAATTGCTGATTATTGGTACTTAATTTATTGTTCTGATAATAGGATATGATAGAGTTATCTACGTGATTATTGGGTACCTTATACACCGCACCAATTCCAGAGTGTTGCCGACGTCCAATACCTAGCGATTTTAGTTTTAACCATGCTTGTCGCGGGGATAAACTTTTGAGTGAGAAATTAAAGTAAGCTTTTTTTTCTCGTTTAACTGCATTTGTGGTAAAATTACGCAGTGTTTTATAATATTCCCAATGATGCGTTAGTTTAGATTTTCTGTACTTAGATAGGGCATCATCCCGATGACGCGTAAGTAGTTTAATGTTGTCCGTGATCCACGATGCAGTTGAACGGTTTATTGTTATATGATGAAACGGAACAAACCTATCAAATAATAATAAAATAATACTGGAGAAAAAGTCAACTTTGCGGTTAATATCGTGAATGTGAAATACTTGCTGCCAAGAGAACGCGCCAAGGGAACACAGAAAAGCGTCATTGTCCATGTGACACAAGTTTCTGACAATCCTATAAATCGGATATACAGTGTCAGTATTAATATTAAGAACACGATATTCTGTATTATGATCTGCTAGAACAGAATTATCCACCCCCGACGTGCTAACTGAAACCCCACAACCACATCAATTAGGGAAAGAGAAGTACCCGTTATTCTAGTTGGTTGGGTAATAAGTTGTTGCAAGTCAAAGGATTCCAAGAAATTAGTGAAATCAGGACTACTAGCATTTAATAGGTTAATGTTTATATCCCCCAGAAGAACCACGGGATCATGTGCAGCGTGCAACGCGCCATAAGTCACCTCCAGAGTTAAGAGTAATACAGATTTGCTCAATGAATGTCGTTACCGGTTCTAAAATATCTACACTGAAATTTATCACGATAATATATTCACACGCCTCCCTCCAATGACGGACGATCGCTGCGAAAAAGCCCGTAACCCTGTATATTCAACGCATCTGCAGACGCCGTTGTTTAACCACGTTTCAATGATAGCAACTATATCATAATTCTTATTATGTATCAATTCAGTTAATGGATTGAGCTTAGGTAGAAGTAAGCAAATGTTCAAGTGGGCAAGCGATAATTTCCTAGGTGACATTACAAATAAAATAATAGATAATCCATTATTTACATAAAACTACAAAACATTATTCACATACTACTCAAAGAAACATATGGTAACACAAAGAAAATTAATTCCAAAGTATAAGAAAGCAAAAGAACAAAACTAAAATACAAAAAAGTTAGTAAAGTCTCTCTTTCCTTTTTTTTAATACAAGCGAATAATCACAAGGCTAGCTCATTGAATGCGTACTGCAGCCGACATAAGTACATATTACAGTTAAGTCAAATCAGATGTATTTTTAATTATTCTAATTTTATTGTTTATTTTTACAAATATTTTACCTTCGCTAGACCACACAGATCTATCACCGAACTTCGTCGCTGCTTCTCTAATATGTTGGTTATTGTTGGCGATTAGATCTTCCCTAAGAACTATATTAGATCGCTTCAGTTTCTTCTTATTCGCATAGACACGTTTTTTTACATCACGACTAACAAATTTAACTATAATGGGCCGATGATTCGGCTGCTTGCCCAGTAGTCGGTGGCAGCAATCAATCATGTCTGAAGATACTTCGACGCCCAACTTGCTGCGACACAAGCCAGTAACTGTTGTCTTTATGTTCTCCTTATCCTGTTTAGGGGCACCATATATTCTTATGCTGTTTCTACGGCTATACTGCTTTAAATCGTTAACAGCTTTCGAGGTTTCTAACAGAGCAGATTTTAGTTCGATTTCGAGTGATTCTCCCTTGTTAGTTAAGGCCTTGACTTGCTTACTCTGACACAATTTCGGAACGAATTGTCTCGATCAACTCCTTTTTTATATCAGAGCAAAGTACTTTTTCCAAAATTTTCTTTATAAGTGCTTCTTTTTCAGCCGTGGAACGAGTAATACGCTGATCTCAACAAAATTTTCAGTAGATTCGGATTTTCATATTTATGATAGACCTTAAGTTGGTAAATTTTGCGTAAAATAAGAATTAAGTTTTTGGTGATTGGTTACGCCTTCTAGCGGTCACCCTACGTTTTTATAAATACTTTCCAGTTGTTTGTCGCAGTCACTTTAGTCAGTAATGTTTTTTTCCCAAAGCTATACTGTAAACCATTCCTGAGATATGGCCGAGCGACATTCTTAGTTGCCCACCCGGTACATTGCAAAATGTTGTATAACGCTCTTTTAACATAGACTACGCTATTTACTAATTCAAAGTCCAAGTTTATATAGATTTTATTAATTGTGCAGCTTCACTATTCAAACAGGACTGTAGCTAATAAAACTTTTGAATATTTGACGATTGTTGAGTATGTATTAGTGTATCGTGAAATCTCATCCATTGATTAATATCCAGATTCACTGCTACATTTATAGTCGGTAGTTAAATTTGATGTACTATAAGAGACATATGAATTGAATCGAAAAGCCATAAAATTTCCTCGGGACTAAATCAGGTAACGAAATATAAACAGACAAACAACTTGGTCAACTGTAAAGTGCTAGCGGCTGTATGCTGTAAAATATTTTAAACATAAGTATAAAGACATTAGGTAGTAATATCTTCCGCAATAGCATGCACTGTAAATAACACCTACAAATAGCATTATGACAATGTCCGCTGTAATATTTATCAATATATGTGTTAGTCGTCGTATACACATATAAAAGAATAGTTATAATTTGCGATATATAAAATACTAGTTTAAGAAAAAAATATTTTTTACAGAATTAGAGCACTGCGCTCCATCCTTAATTATACTAATATTATAATAATATTATATTTACTTCTTAGAAAAAGTTTCTAATGTAGTTACGGATTTGCTAATACAAATAATTAATTATATACTTTTATTTTACAATGATTATATTATTATATTATATGCATATATTCGTTTATCTGATCGATTGATAGATTACTAGGGTGATTACAAATCATTATAGATGTGGCTATAGAAAATGATCCTTTCGAAGTATTAATGTCTTATTGCATTGTAATCTTCAACACTTTTCTGAAATATTATGTTAAGTAGATTTTGTTTGTGTTAGTTGACCTTTATTGTTAATTGTTAATTTTGTAAAATTTTATGATTTGACTTTATACTGTGTCTTCGATATAGAATATTTCTTGAATTGTTTGATTTAATTTCTACCCTCAGGCCCATATGTTATTTTAAAATATAGAGGGTGACTGATAATGAAACGGTCATACTTTACAGTGTGTTAGTAAAAATCATTTGCAATAGATATAGCCCAATTTGCCTTATTCAAAAGTCATTCGTTTTCGAGATATGTTTTTTTTTCGAAGTTTAATTACTCTCACTCAAACTTAAAACTTACGAAAATAATGGAATTTTTCTCAATTTTTCAGTTTATCTGGCTAGAGAACATCTCAACACACATTATTTATGGCTGACAATTACGTTAAATACTTGGAAAATTAAAAAAAATAGAACTTTCGCTTTTGATGAAACTGTAGACACAATCGCTAAATAAATAGTCACACAGGTAGCGATCGTGTCTACAGTTTCATCTAAGCGGAAGTTCTAATTTTTCTTCTTTTAATTTTTTCCAAGTATTTAACGTAATTGTCACCGATAAATAATGTGTGTTGAGATGTCCTCTAGGCAGACAAACTGAAAAATTGAGAAAAAGTTCATTATTTTTGTAAATTTTAAGTTTGAGTGAGAGTAATTAATGAACTTCGAAAAAACAAAAAAAAACACAATATGTCGAAAACGGGCGACTTGGATAAGGCAAATTGGGCTATATCTATTGCAAATGATCTTTACTAACACGCTGTAAAGTATGACGGTTTCATTACCAGTCACCCTGTATACTAATTTGCAGTATACCTTTACCGTTTATTGCTATTCTAGGTTTAACTACAACATTCAAAACACAATAGATAGAAAATATAGTTTTAATTATTAAGAGGCCCGACTACCGTTTGATAGTTGGCGATGGTGCCACAGTTAATTTTTTTTTGTAATATAATGCTTTTATCATTTATTTAACACGTATTTCAAAATTGGGCTTCATACACACATGTGTAGACGTATTTTGCATGCTCATAGCAAATTTCAATAATTAAATCTAAAAATTAATTGAGTAATTTCTATTCCCCTGTCAAGGTAAACGGGAATAGAGGTTGTGAAGTTAATATCGAATATTAATGGACAAAATTGTATATATAAATATAAAATATTTGTAGAAATATGTGTATGAAGCCCAATTTTCAAATTGTATTGATATAAAAAAAAGTAAACGATTTGTAGAATTATGTAGATATGGCACCGCTGTAAAATAATCAGCTGATAGACGACCCTCTTAAGTATTGCAAACTACTTAATCATGTATTTTGTCGTCGTAGATAAACAATCATTTTTCAAATTAAATTACTTCGATTGTTTTTTCATAGTAACAAGGTAAACGGGAATAGAGGTTGTGAAGTTAATATCGAATATTAATGGACAAAATTGTATATATAAATATAAAATATTTGTAGAAATATGTGTATGAAGCCCAATTTTCAAATTGTATTGATATAAAAAGAAGCGAACGATTTGTAGAATTATGTAGATATGGCACCACTGTAAAATAATCAGCTGGTAGACGACCCTCTTAAGTATTGCAAACTACTTCATCATGTACTTTGACGTCGTAGATAAATAATCATTTTTCAAATTAAATTACTTCTATTGTTTTTTCATAGTATTTTATTTGACTTCGCCCCTTTTCACGCTCTATAGCGAATTACTTTATATGATATAATGATACTATATACGTATTGATTGTATATCAGGAAATATTGATTGACTTATTGAATAAAAATTAATTTAATTATTGTTAATAATAATTAATTTTAAATATGTATGCCAATTGTGCAAATGCAAGAGGGTTGTAAGTGATACGTTAAGGCTTAAACGTATATATATTTCAATAGACGGGTCGATGGCCGCAGTGGTTAGGTGGCTGACTATTGTCGTGAGAGGACGATAGGTGCCGGGGTTCAATACTCTGGAGAGACGGTGACATTTTTTCAGAGAGTTTAATCCCGGATCGACTTGCCATTCGCTGTTGGGAGCAAAGTGATTAACAGCGCGGCATCATAAAAGGCGATATGATGCTGTCACAAAGCCATTTAAACACAATTTACACACACCAAACTACACCGCTAGAGTTGCAGTGATAGCCAGACAAGCGATACAGTTTACGGAGTCACTGCAACTAAGCACCCACCACACATTAAAAAAAAAAAAATATATATATATATATATATGCAGATATAAACTGTTATACATACATATGTAAAGCCGTATACCTGAGACATATAGTTGACCAAACAAATAGTAAATCAGAGATTAGATCGCTATCAGCACCCCACAAAATAGGTGATTCAGTTCTTTTATCTGTTATAGTACTTATACGTTAAAAACACCATGAATTTGTGTAATATAATTTATTGTCTTTTTGTTTGTTTCATTATCTAGTACCCCTACATTTGCGTTGGTAGGATATTTGAATTTATTTTGACCGAATCGAGCTTTAGCGATAACGGCGTTGTACGACTAAATGCGTTTCTTTCCGATTCTTGAAGTTAAAGTTCGAAGTAATTCAATTTGATTTTGTGTCGCTATACGTACCTAAAGTATTCTCTATTCTCAACAAATACGATTATAATTCTACTATGTTGTCTTTCTCCATTGAACAAATATCTAAAAATGTTTGAAGTCTTGTATCTTGAGCTTTAAGTTTACCGTGTTTAAATATTAAAGAAAGCAATTCGTTTTCGTTAGCCATTGTAAAACACACGTGTTGACAAACAGAATTACTATATCAACGATGCTACGGATCCGCTTTCGTCATATTAAAGTTACCCCGTTGTATGTATCATTTACAAAATAACCGTACATAATACTAAACAATAAATTCAATCCCCTTTTCCACTGCTTTGGCAAATATCAAATTATTAACGTATAGTCGATTATAAGCATAAATACGACAATACACAGCAACAAAAATGGGAATTTCAGTGTTAATGTATGTAGATGGCAATGCATTCTGTAGCTCATTTTAAGAAAATTTGTATTCTTCCAGTAATCCTTCCCACTTCATAATTACGATATTCACCACGGTGAGTTACGACAAAACATCCTCCCTCTGTAAAGATATTCTGTGTATCGGCTTTATTTTAATATTGTATGCGATTGTGATCGTCTAGATCGTCGTAAAAAATAGTTTATTATTATATACTGTGTTTTATGCCGATAACCAGCGGAGAGTGCATTTGTTTTGCTTCGTAAACATCTATGCCATATTTCAAGTATATTCAACCCAAATTATTCGCGTTTTGTTTGCATTACTTTCTTATTCGCAACTTAACATTTCAGACGAGACTTTCGTGCCAACGCATTCGGAAACCAGGTCACAAAGGACGTACTTACATCTTCTTAAAATGATGCTCAGATCTCTTCCCATCAGCGTTGCTTGAACCTCACGCTCGAGGCCTTGACGAATAAAACAAACGTCCAAGGAAAATCTATTTCTCACGTTCTTCTCTGTGCCGAGATGAGTCTCCTTGACAAGACTAAAAAATCGAACACGTTGCACAAGATTTATATTATATGTCTGCTGCCTGTACATTGCTGAAAATACGAAAATGTTTACAAATTATGTCGGCGGAATATAAAATGAAAGACAGTCGAAAAAAGAGGGACCTGAGGAATCTAAAGTAAAACGCGAGCTGTGGCTTGTGAACATTAATGTTACTTTAAGATAATACAATGTTGTGTTTCGTTCTCGCATAATATATTGAATTTACTCGAGAAATGTTTGGTCGATACTACAATACACTTTTCATGTCCAATAAGGGTTCTGTGCTAACATATATTGTTAAAATTTTATTTAGAATGTTAATTACTAAATTAAATTATATTAATGCATGCCTTTAAAATGCAGATTATTTTAATTTAAAAGGAAAAATGTTCCTCCATATCGCACAAAATTTACGTAAACCACATACCGGGATATTATTTACAACCTGTGGATTGCATTCTGGTCTACTGGAAATGGGACGGACTTCAACTGTAAGCATACATGCGCATGATTCGTCCCCCTCACCAGTAGTACGGATGAGGGCTTCGTTGAATTGATTGAAACTGGAAAGATCGATGTGACGATAGTATTTTCTAGTAGCTAGACAAGGGTAAAGAACAGTGATGGGTACTTGCTGTTAGACAGCGATAGCAGTCCAGCAGAATAGCTTGCGTATTTCTTGACTTTGTTAACTCATAGAAATCATATTTTCATCCTTCTTTCGCTCATATAAAGAGGATCATCACATTAAAAGTTAGCTCTTGGTATATATGTATTTACCTAATATTTTCAACAGTTATTTTAGTTTATTTGATATTCGATGATAATGCCCGCAGATAATGAGAAAAGCACACAGTTTTTTCTGTAATTCCTGTATCCATAGTATAAACGCTTCAAGTTATAGATTTAAATCGCAAAGCACATATGTATTCTTAATAGATATGTTATATTTAATTTACCCACCTACAATTCGGTGTAATTGATATTTCTAAGACGAAAATCAGAGAAAGACAGATTCCAAAATTACATTATCTATTC
This sequence comes from Holotrichia oblita, assembly GCA_023690525.1. NCBI lineage: Eukaryota > Metazoa > Arthropoda > Insecta > Coleoptera > Scarabaeidae > Holotrichia > Holotrichia oblita. The sequence goes on from CM043020.1 coordinate 58,594,402, forward strand.
AATTGCCGAATCGCTACTTGGGAAGGTGCACATCATTAGTAAACTTGGTATGGTGTACAATTTGAAAGCACATTGGACAAACTCATTGTTTCGGAAATGAATATTTGATGGAACACTGCAGAGGGCTTGGGTTACGTGACCTCATTTAATCCGATATTTATCTACGCCTGGAGAGAACAAGTGAAGTGCTCTTCAAGTTCTAATGATCTAAATCACTTAGGCAGACAACAGTGTCAAATAGTCCTGCGTGATATTCTAACCACACCTATTTGCCCTAGTCTGAAATTGGTAGCAATTTGTCATATAAATAGTATACATCCAGCGCGTTCCTGTATTTATAAAAGACGCATCTTATTTCAAGAAGTAATGCTTTATTCATTTCTAACGTAATAATTTCGTTGTCTAATCTTATAACGAATACCTTATTGCAAGTTCCAATATTCGATTATATTATAGTCGATATTATATTCGACTAAGTATACACAGCGATAACAAGAAAAAAGGAAGCTACGGAGTGCTATATGAAAATATAATTAGAATATATACATATACAGACAAGATATACAAGATATTTACATTTGATTGAAAATTTTGACATTTAGCTATCTTCAGAAGTATGCCATTATTTCGGTAACGGAAAAATGTAACATTATAAAACTTAACATAACGTTAGAAGCATCTTCTGTGATGACAATAAACAGATGTAGACTTAAATACGTTATACAGAGTGTTCTAGAAATCAGTGTCTTTTTGAAACAATTGAATTGCGAAAATCTCCATTTTTTCAAATTGAAACACTATATTTTTACAGGTTAGTTGACAGCGAAATTTTATTACCTATCAGTATGAATAAAGCATGTATGTAGTTAAAATTAATGGTTTTAGAGATATTTCAAATTATTTCGTATTTCTGTATGCTGCTATGTAGGTGCGCTCTTTAAAAGGAACTTTAGAGACCAAATATTAAAGAAAAATGTGAAAATTGAACTTTCTTTACTATTTGTCTGCTGTTCTGACATTTTCGTAAATCTACGTGCGTTTTAAATTGGTAGTTATATTTAAAATATGAAGGTACGTTAACGTAATGATTACCGCGTATTCTTTTAAATAAACGATTTTTTTCAGCCTGTGTAGCCTGTTTTTAAAGATATAACAGAATATGAATACAGTAGAATGTTCGATTTACCAACGCTTCGTTGCATCCAGACATATGTAGTGTATTTATTTAGAACTGTCAGTACAGCATATAACTATGGAACAATTAAATTCCAAGTGTAATTTATATTTTCTACTATATGGTCATAGATATAAGTAGAAATATCTATAAAACCATACATTTTAACTACATTCAAACTAATACATAACAAAATTTCGCTTTGAACTAACCTGTAAAAAGCCTACTTCAGATCCATTACGTTAACGTACCTTCATATTTTAAATATGTATAACTACCAATTTAAAACGCACGTAGATTTACGAAAATGTCAGAACAGCAGACAAATAGTAAAGAAAGTTCAATTTTCACATTTTTATTTAATATTTGGTCTCTAAAGTTTCTTTTAAAGAGCGCACCTACATAGCAGCATACAGAAATATGAAATAATTTGAAATATCTCTAAAACCATTAATTTTAACTACATACATGCTTTATTCATACTGATAGGTAATAAAATTTCGCTGTCAACTAACCTGTAAAAATATAGTGTTTCAATTTGAAAAATGGAGATTTTCGCAATTCAATTGTTTCAAAAAGACACTGATTTCTAGAACACTCTGTATAACGTATTTAAGTCTACATCTGTTTATTGTCATCACAGAAGATGCTTCTAACGTTATGTTAAGTTTTATAATGTTACATTTTTCCGTTACCGAAATAATGGCATACTTCTGAAGATAGCTAAATGTCAAAATTTTCAATCAAATGTAAATATCTTGCAAACTAATGAAAATAACTGAATACTATCTTGTATAAAGTTGTCTTAAAATTCCTCAGGCAATCCAAAAATGTGATAATATATAGGGTGTTCTATTTAAAAATGTAAAGTCACTGGTGGTTACTGGCAAACTAAACACCCTGTATATCGTAGAACAATTTTACAATATAAATTTCATAAAACTAAACAACATTCGTATTTAAATATTTGCTGTATTTTGCATAACAAAGGAGATATTGAAGAATATCGCACTATTGTTACACCCTGTATAAGTAATTATTAATAATTATATTACATATATGTAGATGAAACTTTAACCAGACTGGTGATTTGCAGTTAAAAATATATTCTCAACAGTCACGATACAAAGTTAGTAGATCATTTGTCTGTTTCAATCATGTCAATATTGCTGCTCAAAATATAACAATCTGGTTTGCTAATATAGGTTTCATTTCTCTATAAATATCGTTTCCGTTACTTAATTCTGTCGATGGAAATTAATTTTATATGGAGCACGTTAAAATAGAGAAAATATAGAATACGCACCGTACTTGGTCATTCGATTTTAATACTATTAATGGATTTCGTTTTGGAACTACTACCTCAGGTGAGTCTGGAAAAGGCGCAATGATCTTCATTCACACATTTGAAGGTACTCAACAATTCAGGAGTAGTTTTCGATAGTCGTGAATGACGGCCACTACAACACGTTAGCGGTGGGTAATAAGTACGTAGGCACAATCATCAGAGTGAATCGCTTTAATGGCAGTAAACCAACAGCTATTAATGACGTCGCTGCAACACGATAGCGTAGGCAATGGACGTGGTATCGATTGCCAGGGTCGAGACGAGTTATAATACATTGTGGATAAAGAGGGCGTCAGATTTTTATGCGATTGGCTCGACTAAAGGTTTTGTGAACTAAAACGCGTTGACCCATTGACCCGTTGATTTTATTACATATGTATATGTATATGTATATGAAATTGGAGTGCTATTCCTCTATGTACACGTATGTATGTATGTTGTCTTGCCCAACCATTGCATTTGTATTAGCTAATTGGCTCGGGTTCTTCTTCCTTAACTGACACAAACAATAAAAAAGAAACAGTATGTAATACGAATAAGGACGTCTAATAAAACAAAATCAGAGAAAATCTCGATTGCTGACTAATATCTTGGCATGCATATATATTTGTCAGCAATCACATAATGAATAGCGATTTAATACAAACAAAACAATGGTTTATTATCGCAGTACAGTTTTGCCAATTCAACAGAGATTATAATTTTAAGATAGTTGAAGTTGATAGCTCTTTAAATTGAGTGTTGTTCCTGTATAAACAATGTGTTGTTTGAGCAGCTTTGTCTAAAAAACTCTCAAAAGGAATGTTGCGAATTCTTTGGGATATTGATGAGTATGTTGTTACACGTAGAAACCTAACGTTAACTGGATTAACTCCTTTTGTTTTTTTAAAGAATTATTTAGAGATTGTTTGTTTAATGGAAGGATACTTACGATTTTCTACGGTTTGATATTATATCCGTGCTAGGTGATTAGTGATCGAGGAACTTTTTATAGAAGAAATTGTTTGAATAATTTCAAATGTTATGCCGCAAATTATGGAAATTCACGTGAAACAAAAATTATGGGAACACCTTCATTTAAACATGATCTTATTGGAAACTCAATCTGGCGTCAGAGAAAAACATTCATGTGAATCAGCTTTGCAGTTGGTTTTAGCACAATGGAAGGAATCCGAAACTATAGATAGAGATATTTTAATAAAAAAATCGGAGCACTATGGTGCAAGTGGCGAAGTGAATAAATGGTTCAGAAGTTACTTAAGTAACAGATATCAGTATTTAAAAATTGGCAGTATGACAGTAATAGGAAATGTGTTAACAATGGTGTGCCAGAGGGCTCAGTTTTGGGACCGCTATTGTTTTTACTGTATATTAATGACATTAAAAAGTCCATTGCAGATGAGACGCTTTTAAATTTATTTGCAGATGATACATTGCTATCTGTATGTGGTACAAAAATGGATGAAACAATTTCAAAAATGCAAATTGAGTTAAGTAAATTAGAAAAATGGCTAGAAATAAATCAACTATTTGTGAATATTAAAAAGACTAAAGTGATATTAGGTAATAAGGATAGTCTTAATAGTAGGAAACTGAAACTGTCTGAAGCGGAATTAGATTACGTAAAAGAATATAAGTATTTAGGAGTTATAATTGATAGTAAAATAAGTAAAAAGGTAGGTTTTTTTAGAAGAATAAGTAATAATTTATCACGCGAATCAAACATAATTGTACATATATAAAACGATAATCGCACCGCACTTTGAATACCTATTGTCCATCTATTTTTTATTTGGCCGGAGCCTTGGTAATAGTGCGGAGAAAAACAGCCTACAGCGATTGCAAAACAAAGCTATGCGCATAATTTTAAATGCCGATCGTTACACACCTAACACAAACTTTGCGATTCATGTCTGTTAATCAAAGATTAGCCATGCGGAATATGTTGTTTATTTTCAAAATACTATATAATTTAATGCCTGCTTATCTACTAAGACATATTCGATTTGTGCAAGATATTCATAATTATAATACAAGGACGACTGCAAATATTTTTGTGCCCACAGCAAAAAGAGCTGTATTATTTTATACTGGGCTTGTGGAATATAATACCAATAATAATAATAAAGCATACCATTGTATATTAGATCTGTAGCAGTATTAGGAGAATTTAGACGATTGTTGGTTAGTTTTGTAAGAGATAACTTTTAATGTACATAGGGTTATTATTATTATTATTGTTATTTATTTTTTTTTGCCGGTGGCAAAATTCTTTATGAACAGCATGACTGGATCTCGTGTCATGGTAGTGTGGGACTCCCATCTGGTCATTACGCACTAAAAAACCACCCTCTGCTCTCTCTTACTGCTTCCATGGAACTAACTCGTCGGTTTCCACATCATGAAAGCATTAAGCACCTTAATCTCGTAGTCTATACAGTTTGACCGTCCCTTGTTTCGGGCTCTTTTATCGTCATTATTTGCCGAATCCCATGTTGAATCCTCTTCCAGTTTTCCCTTGATTTTAGCATTTCGTCTACCATGTTTTCTAGTGTTATCTCTAGACCTAAATTGATTCCGGTTTCCTCTCTTATAGCACGCCATCGGTTGCATATAAAGATTGTGTGCGCTGTTGTGTCAATATCGCCACAATATAAACACTTGTCGTTTGACACTTTTTTCATTCTGTGCAGATAAGTTCGAAAGGCTCCATGTCCCGTTAGCACCTGAGTGAGGTAGTAGTCTATATTTTTATGTTCGCACTTGGCCCAAACTCGGATGTCTGGTATTAACGTTTTGGTCCACTGACCCCTCAGGACATTCCAGCTCCACCTCTCCTGCCAGCTATCCAGGGTCTGCTCTCTTAGTTTTTTGCGTGAACTTAAGCCTTTGCCTTTGTACATGAGCACCTTTTCTTCCGCAAGTAGATCTATGGGAGGAGTTTCAGTAATAACCTGCAAGGCCGCGGTGGAAGCGGTTTTGTATGCTCTTGCTGCCCTTATTAGCACTTTTCGCTGCGCTCTTTCCATTAGAAGGCAATTTCTTTTAATTTTTAAGGAGTTTCCCCAGATTGGTGCACCATAAAGCAGTATGGAGTGTATCACTTCAACAAGCAACCTTCTTTTGTACAGGTCAGGCCCGCCGATGTTTGGCATTATTCGGATTAATTTGGCGGCTCTTTTCTCAGCTTTTTCAGCTGTCCTAACAAAATGCTCTCTGAAAGTACCTGCCCCATCGAAGTACACTCCCAGGTACTTAATGCTCCTCTTTGGCACGATTTCTGTCTCACCTATTTTGAAGGTAAAGCCGCCCAATTTCCTTTTGTGTGTCACGATGAGGGCTTCTGATTTTTCCGGTGCCAAAACTAGTTGGTTCTCTGCCATCCATTTCATAATTCGTCGCAGGTTCTCATTTGTGAAACTTTTCACGTCGCCTTTACTGTCTGTCGTCACTATCAGTGCCAGATCGTCCGCAAATGCCAGGGTTTTGGCTTGTCCAAGCAGTTGTATCTCGAGTACGTCGTTGTAGAGGACGTTACATAAAATAGGGCCGAGGATCGAGCCCTGCGGTACCCCCGCCCTTACCTCCATTCTTTGTCGTTTGTTTATTTCGATGTATCGTTCGCTGAGATAATCCGCTATGATGTTCAAGAGATAATTTGATATTCCCCTTGCGTCTAGATTTTGGAGAATAAGGTCCCAGCTGGCCGTGTTGAATGCGTTTCGCACATCCAATGTTACGAGTACGTTCCACGTCATTGCCCGCTTTTTGGATATTTCCTTGATCTGTTCCATTACCAGTATTGTAGATTTTCCCTTTCTAAATCCATACTGGTGTCTAGCCACCCCCCCCCTTGCTATCAATTTCCTTCTCTAATCTTTGTCTTATTAGAGCCTCATATACTTTACTGAGTGTGTTCAGCAAACAAATTGGTCTGTAGGAGTTTCGTTTCTCTCTTGTACTTTCCTTGGGTATTAAAACTACTTTCGCCTTCTTCCATTCGTCGGGGAATATTTGTGACTTTAGGAGCTGGTTTAACACTCCCAGAATCCACTCCTCATTTGCTGTAGCAGCTTCCTTATCTGCTTCGGGGGTATTCCATCTGGCCCCGGTGCCTTACCGGTTTTTATACTCCCACCGCCTCCTTCAGTTCCGTCATGTTGAAGGGTGGAGCTGTACACAGGGTTCTTCTACGTTCTGGGGGTTCGCGCTCAGGGTGCGGGAAAAGCTCTCTGAGTATCGCCTTTTTCTCCTTGTCTGGCATCTGATAGGGTGTTAGATTCTTTATGCCTTTAACGGCTATCTTGAAACCATCACCCCATATGTCCCTGTTTAACTCCTCGCATAGGTTCTTCCAATGTTGCGTTTTAGCAGTTTTTATTAGCGTTCGCAGTTCCTTTTTCCCCATTTTGTATCTATCTAGGCTGACTTGCGCTTCCCCTTCCTTGACCCGTTTTACGCATCTCAAGTACTGCCGACTTGCCATTCCTTGTGTGGAAAAAGTCACGTCAATAAAGGATTCCGAGGCGCCTGTAACGAATGTAGGCACTCCCCCAGTGTTGTGTACCACCATATCCAGGGTTGCAAGCCATTCTGCCTATTATTGTTATTATTATATTAGAAAGAAAAAATCTAATCCGAATATTATTTGCACTTACATATTTTCAGCTCCTACCTAACTGCTATTTAATGCTGCATTATTCCAAATTTCATTCTGCGTTTTTCTTGTACATACAATACAGAAATATATATTCCGAACATCGTGCAAATCAGCTGTTGAATAGTAAGTAGCAGTTTTACTACACAAAACTGCTAATGTGCTAGGAGGCAATTGACTGCAGAACACTCGTAAGTAGTGTGTATACACTGACTTACAATCGTATTCTATATTTGTGTTTAACTAACTTTACCTGCGCTTATATGATATCAGTGGATGAGTAATTCTAACCAATAAAATATTAGCTGTGAATTGAAAATCTTTATAACTGCATATTTTTTCGCTCTTACGAAGTAGTTTAGAGGTACAGTAATCAAAGCTCGTTTACGGTGGTTTAGTTTCAATGGATGGGCTGATATCCTTAATATCTGTAATATACATTCAGTAGGGGAAGAAGTAGGAAAGAAAATAAGCTTGCTGCTTGTGCTAGCATCTTCCTTTTTTCTTCGCTAACTTGAGTTTGATTAAATTAACGTAAATAATTGACCGTGCCATTCTATGCGTTTTTCAGACATTTTCTATAGAATATTAATATCCGTTAGAACAACACTGTGTAGCCAAAGTTCTGGTGCCATATCTTCTTTCGGCCTGCACGTTTTTAAAATAAAATGTCATAGTTGGGATTTCATTTAAAGTTATACATGGTAGCGTATAGATAACCTGTTAATGTGCCTATTTAAAAAGATCGTAGTCATTAAATAATGAAAAGCAGTAGTAGAGTAAGTGTTTTAGCTGGTATATTTTATTTTTGTTATAACTGCATTGTTTTATTAGGATTTTGTTGATGTATTAATAATTGAAAATATAGTACAGTGTTGGTTTTAAGTTTCACGTTGTCCGATAACTTCATCATTTTCTTTTAGATTTGTAGATATTTTGTAGCAGGTAGCAAGTTACCTTAACACAAGAATATAAATTGTAATTTATTTTTTGCTGATGTTTTCGCTTTTTTTTACCATTAATAAAAATTTTTTTGCCTGGGTAGGTTTTTTGCTTCTACTTATTTTCATTTAAATATATTTCTGTAAAAAGATGAATAAATGAGAATTTATTTATACCCTAAGCATTTTTGAGATCGATTCTCACATCGTCGCAAGTCTTTCAGAAACGGCGTTTAATATCCCGTATGCAAGGCAGATATTTAATCAGCTAACAATATACATCATTCCTCTCTTAATTTCCTCCTTTTCCTTCGTATATTTTGTACGGTGAGAGATCTATCGACTTGTCGGCCTGTCCATCAACATTGTGTTCGCTCCTAGCCTCTCTTGAGGAAATTAGCATGTATATTACTGCTGTGCTCGGGAAAAATGCTTGTTTTTTATTATAAACGCAGTTGTTGTTCTTCTCTTTAATTTATACCTGTTGAATATTCAAAGATTCTTTCAACTGGAGTTGATAAATATTGGTCGTGTTTTGGATATATTTTTTTGCATTTTCATAGAGTTAACGTGCTTTTCATAAATATATGGTATATTATATTATCTTCATAATTTTTATGCGTTATCTGAAGATGCTGAATAGTAATAGACTACATAATCTTAAAACTAATACATCATGAGGTTATTTAAAAATATTTACGGATATGTAAGTATGTATGTTGACTATAAGCTTGGAGAAAGGGAGGTAATATGGACTTGCAGAATATTATGTTTTGTTTCTTTTCTAAAGGAATAAGCGCCGAAGAATTAGCAGGAACATAGTAATCTTATAGATAAACGTTGTTTGAATGACGTATTAAAACTGGATCTCCGATAAACCAATTTACTTTGTGGAAAGAGCAATATGATCTACGCGAAGAACGATAGCTGACTGATGGCCCCATGGCTATAACTTCTGTTAAACCGCTTGCACTTTTTTAACGCACGTGCTACTAACCGAACGCTCACAGGGTCCAGTTTACAAATGGAGGTAGCTCCGTATATACTTCTTATTAAATGGCTTGTTTCACTTCGACGTAAAAGTTTTTCAGCGAGGTCATAACTATCAATTGCTAACAAATCGTAGTATTATTTCGAAATTATTATTAGGTATTATTTTAAACTTTGAGTCTTATGCTGGAGTTGGTCGTTTCTTTATATTGTCGACAAAAATAGTTATAATTTAATAATTATTTAGTTTTTTTATTTTATTCGGCTCTCGCCTATACTTTTGGTTATGCCTAACACTGCGGCCCACTGAGTTTATTGTGTTATTCCTGCCTTTATTTCATTTTACTACAGGTTAGTTCCCCCGATCACGTTCAAAAGCCTATTAGGTAAATCTCTCCACAGGTAAATCAAATGCTCTTTGCATAGCAACCCTAACTTGACTCATTGTTAGTACTACGCATTTGAAAATGATATAAGGGGCTGTTTCCTTCTCCTTATTACAGAGTCTGCATAAGAGTTCATCTTTATAGATCCCCATCTTGTGCAGGTGACCTCTGAGACAGCTATGTCCTGTTAAGAGACATGTTACTGCACTAAGCTGAGTCCTGTTTCCTATTATGGTAGTAATTTTGGCATTATTTCTTAATGGCAACACCATAAATGGTTCGGAAGAGTGTAAAATTTGCCTCACGGTACACTACTATGCTAACTTTTAGGAGGTAACTGATAACATGGTATATAGACTTTAAAATGGTGTATAAACAAGCGCTTAACACATTTCTATGGCAAATTTGGAATTAAATTCAGTATTGAAACATATCTCTCAGTGTTGTAATAGGACGAAGAGGCTCAACGAGATTGATAGTCCAGTTTACGCTTATTTTGAAGGTATTTGGAAAAACAAGATTGCTCGAGAGCATTTAAACAGTAGAAGGAAATAATGGTGAAGTGTATCATTGTTGAAAGGAATTAATTTAGTATAGAGTATATTTAAAATAAAATCCTGAAAAATATTAAGTGCTTTTTATTTGCAAAAATTTCATCTTGTACTTCATATTGTTCCGGATAGTCAATGAAGTGCTTTGTAGTCCGCTATTTATAATCATTTACAATTTGATTGACATAGCTGTCATCAACATTCTCACCTACCTTTTACTCCGTCACATAAATACTATTTTGAGCTACAAAATAGTTTAGCGATTAATCAAGTGATAACGACGAATAGAACGCTTCAACCCACTAAACACCAAACAAGTTTTAACGCGTTTCGACAGCAAACTTGTTTGGTGTTTAGTGGGTTGAAGTGTTTAGTGTTCTATTTCTGCACCAAGAGGTCCAGTGAAAAATTTCATAACGACGAATACCTAAAGTCAGCATCACAGGAGGCAGAGTTGTATCTGTAGTGTGTCCTGCAATCAAATCAGGTAGTGAAATAAGAAATTATATGCCAAATAATGCATTAAATTCATGTTTCTATTTGTTTCGTTTTTATTGCAAGTGATCTTATTTAAGAAAACTGCAAAAATTTATACTATTTGCAAAATATTCGAACTCGATCGTTTTTATTTACATTTTATGAAAGGTAATATTTCATTTTTCCGAAACCATTAATATTTGTAAATTATACCAGGAAATATTATTTTGCCAGTGATATTTGAGTTTTTGGCGTATATAAATCAAAAGATGTGTTTGTCCTGCTCTACTAGGTCTATGCTCTAACTGGCGTTTCTTTTTTCAAGAGTATATGATCTGGTCACGTTTCTTTGTCTGAAGCAGACTGATCTAGAATAAAATGGACGTTTGTCATTCGGTGAAGTTTACTGTAAAGCTTTCAGACTATTTTCTGAATTGACCTACTTTAGCTATATTTATTACTTCTCGCAGAATGTTACATCTTATAATTGAAAAACAAACAAAAAATTATATATTGTATGTAGGCTCTTACAATTAATGTTTGATAGCAAATTGTAAGTATTAGCGAATATTCTAGTAACGATAGATATACTTATATAGATTTCCATATAGAATTTATTGCAAATCGCAAAGTTCAGTATATAAAAACTCATCTATGCTTAGGGTTAAGATTTACTGAAGCAAAGTTTTTTGAACGGTTTTCATGATAATGGTCATTCAACAATTTGTTTTTCATTTTATCTATGTTTCCCCAAGTGTTTCGTACGCAAAATATTCCTAGTACCACAAAAATAGGGCCAATATCGGCTCCCTGTCGGCTATTAGTCGGCAAAATATTAGCTGGCGATATCACGCCGACACAAACGTGTGAATATTTTGCGATAGTGGGCGAATATCACGCAATGATAGTCGGCCGATATTTAGAGCAAAGTCGGCGCTCGATCGGCAGGCGACGTTAGCCCAATGTGTCCGGCCGATACTCACCCATTCAAGGAAGCAATGTTGGATATATATCTGTATACGACATCGTACCGTCGTTACCGTTATACAGATCGTTGCATCGCAAGTGCCGTCAAAATCTTATATCGATAGTTGAACAGTATGTCTTAGTCAAGTCCATATGCTGCGCCGGCGCCGATACATGTTGCAGAGAATACGTATGAATATTTGGATATTTGTAGTATTTATTTAGTTTGTTAGTTTGGTATTTATATGTTATAAAAATAATGGATGTTTATAATTTAGTTCAAAGAAATACCCTTAAGGCAAATAATAGAGCGCTTTTATGAGAATTATCAATCACGACCCGCTCTAAAAACAATTCAGCGAATAATAAATAATTTTGAAAGATTGGGCTGTATTATGCCGAACAAGCACAAACGTAATAGGCAGCCATTTGTTCGCCAAGACGAAAGAAATCTTTTAATTTGTGCCAGTGTCGAACAGAACCCGAAAATATCTTCATTGGGTATTAGTGAGCAGCTGGATATTTCTAAAAGCACAGTATGCCGTGTTTTAAAGAAAAATAAATACCACAGATTACAGAAAACAAATGAAATATTTCCCGAAGATGATGAAGAACAGAGAATGGAATTTTGCGAAAATATGATGCATATTTGCAATGAAAACGCAAATTTTATTGCAAATATATTATTTACGGATGAAAGTACTTTCCCGTTGCACGGAAGACATAATCCCGCTGTACCTCGACACTGGACAAGAGAAAACCCGCACCTAACATACAATGCTAGAACTCAGTATCCCCAAAAATTAAACGTTTGGGCGGGATTACTTGGACAGCATAAAATTGGACCATTTTTTATAGATGACAATTTAACAGGCGAGAAGTATCTTAACTTGCTCCAGAATCGAATTATCCCACGCTTCCACGAATTGGCGCTCAACTTGGATAACATATGGTTTCAACAGGATGGGTGTCCCGCTCATAATAGTAGAGTTGTACGGGAATATCTTCATAATGTATTTCCAAACCGTGTTCTAAGTACCTGGGGAACTATTCGTTGGCCACCTAGATCACCAGATCTCTCCCGTAACGACTTTTTCTTATGGGGATACATGAAAACTAAGATCTATACATTTGAAAACGATAGACAAGCAGAATTGCAACAAAAAATTATTAACACTTTTGATGACATTCCTCCAGAAATTTTACAGAATGCGCAACGAGGCTTCTACGATCGTTTAGCATATGGCTTTGAGGCGACCGGAAGACGTTTCGAGCATTTAATGCATTAGAAAAGTGGTCGCTTTTATGTTAACTTATAAAATAATAATTTATGACTAATAATAGATTCCTTCTGTTGTAACATATGCATATTTTTTTAACGTTTATTCCTGGAAATATGAGAATATTCATTTTTTATTTAGCTTTAATTACAGAATTTAAATTTCATTATTTTACTGTGAATTGTTGTGATAATACATAGTATTACTATTCTCCACATTGCTTTAATATTTTACATTTTTCATTCGTCATAAACATCTTCTTACAATACATATTCTGTGCACAAGTTTGCTATTCTTGTTATAACTACATATTTAGTTTTTATGAGGATAAAAACAGCGGGCACATTGTGCACGTTAAAGAAAATTTTATCATATGAGTCTACCTACATTACGTATAATTCATACCACCGGCGCAGCTATGCACGTACATACATACATACTACAACGCTAAGATCTGCTCAACGAAGTAACACGTCAATCGGAGCGAGCGTTTGACGGCACTTGCGATGCAACGATCTGTATACCCGTTTCATACCGTCTCAAGTCACGTGAGAATTATAAGATGTCCGTCTGCTACCTTTGCACAGGTTAAAACAGATTAAGGGTATATAACCCCAACTTGACATTAATCACTCATAATAATATAAATAAATGATCTACTTTCGCTTAAATAATGCAATTTATTTTAATTTATTTTTATTGAAGTCCTTAATATTTAATCACACTGAATAAAGCTTGTTATATATCTCAATAAATTGAACTAAAAATTGACAGATTTAACGTTAATTTTATATTAACTCGACTAAGTCCTAGATGTTGAACTTAAAATTGATATTATGTCGCACATGTTACTTAAAACAACAATGTAAATTTGATCTTCGGTAGTGCTCAGCGGGATTTAAAAAACTGTATTCTATATAATAAACATTTACATATGTCAGAGTCTATATCACTCGTTCATAAGCATTGATAAACATATACTGTCGTGTGTGATGGGTGCAAAATCGGCAGATCATCAATCAAAAATGGTGCGATTGTGACGTCACGGTCTTATCTTTTCTTTTCCATTTGATCGCATTATGATACGTCGACAAACATCATCGACACACATCTAAGATTGACTTGCAACCAACATGAAACCTATATTCGTATGACAATATCACAGTGACACTCGCCTTTAATATCATGTGAATATCTGTTTCCGTTATAAATAAAATATAGGCGACAGATATTCTACCTATCTTCCAGCGATATTATCGCTGTCGGGATGATATATACCCGACGTCGCATATTTATATTTATCCGATCTTGGTAGGGAGTCAATGATATCGCATCAAGGACGGCATATCGGTGATACGTCGAGGTAATGTTTAGCCAACGTTCGGTGCTACTAGGGATATCTTGGTGTGAACTCTGCATTACCAATTACAGATTTTTTTGCTTACAATATTTATACAATACAATTTATTTAGTTCGATTTGGAGATGATTTTCACGATACTTGTTTCTAGCTTTCTTCAAGCGATGTTAGCGTTAGTAGTAATGCACAGATACTTTATACTTAATTGTTGACAAGCTTTTACTTAAAAATAACTTATATAATAACATTTATTGGGTCTAATATTTTAGTTTAGTTTGGCTGAAAAGTTGTAAACTTAAATGCAAATCGGTAATGCACTACAATTAATATTGTAAATGGAAAGCATCGTTGAATTCTCTATATATTTATATTGCTGCGTGCTCGTTATATTCGCAAGTTTAAATTACAAAAGTTTTAAATTGCACATTTATAAAAACACATCATGAATAAATTCAACCTTTGGGGTTTTTGAGGGTGTTATAAAAACAGATCTACAAATGCAGTGAGCAGTATTAGTGGCGATTTACTTCGTCCACCGGAAAAAAGGCATACAGACATAATATTATGTAGATGTGTACACACACCGATGAAAGTGTAAATGAAAGAAAACTTGATCTGGGGGCGCAGTGAAAATGCTAGCGGTCGCTTGGCAACGTGTAGACGCGCACCGCTGTTGCGCTGTCTCATCTCGTTCCTCTGGTAGCATCCAGTGTACTTCGATACGCCATCTGAAACGGTAGTCTAACGCCACATACAAACCAGCTACCACACAGCATCCCTCCCCTTTCAAAAAATCAAACACTGTTGTATACGGGAATCCACGTATTCGTTGCGCCCGATGCACGCTTGCACGTTGTGCTGTTTTGGCAGTTGCTTGCACCATTTAACGTTTCAGTTACTCTTTTACCTGTGACACACAAGTTTTAAATTGCCTAGTGAAATAAGAAAAATTTTATGGTGATGATGTAGAATCTCTTTCGGGATTTTGGATCGGCACGCAATCGCATAAACATAGTTCATTTGTGACAGTGGTATCCTTCCGAAGGTGTTACCGAAGTCCTGGATCCGCCGGGTCCAGGATGGATCCCTCAGCCGCATTCGCACTACGGTGCGGCTGCAGGACCATCACATTGGTGCGAGAGACCCGGAAGGTCTTCGGATCCTGTGACACCAGTTGGGGGACCGTATCGTCATGTGGAAAGCCCTTTTCACGTGTCGTGCCCTGTCCATAGCCCTTTTAGATTTCGTTATATCAATGGAGGACCAGAATATTATCATCACTCACACCAGGTGACAGAATTTCTTTCACTTTTCTTTCATAAGTAGTTGACGACAAAAAAGCTTTTGTGATAAGAACGAGATAATATAAATGTAGCACGGTTCAAAATTTCTACTGAAAAGCAATAAAGCAGTGAAAGGCATAATGTACTCGCGTTTCGTTTTGCTTCTGTATAATAAAAGCACATGTCTACCCCCACATAAAAGACATTTTTATCTTTTTGTAAATATTTGTTGAAATTATCTATCTTAGTAGGTGGAAAAGTATCTACATACATTACAAAGTACAAACGAATACTTGTAAAAACTTTGTCAATGGAAAGGAAAATAATAAGGTAATTTTGTATTCTCTATTAAAAAAAAACTAGGAATAAACAGAAATGATAACAGTTACATTCACTGGGTTGTAAATGTTTATGTTTTAACATCCCTATATTTACAATTAATAATAAATTTTTATTGTAAATTAGCAAAACAATTGCAATAGTAACAAATAGTACAATTTTTAGATCAGAGAAGACAAAATAAAAGCTAGAAATCGAAGATAGAACACTAGCATTGACCTAATTAATTTGAAGGACAACCTTAAATCTCTTCACCATAGTTGCTTGGACTATTTTTTTTAACTTGTTGGTAGCGACTCAAAAGCTAATACCGAATTTTCAAACACTTACAATGTCGCACGAAATTCACTATTACGTATTATGGTCATTAATTCATCTTTCGAGAAAGTTGAATAAGGAAACAGCCCATCTCTATGTAAGTTTATCTTACTTCGTGTCTATTCTAGTACAAATTAATAATTTTGATTGTAAACATTTGAATAAATATTTGAATTCATTTTGAAGAGCATAGATCTGTTGGGCTCTAACTCTAGCTGGTATTGTTAGTACAAAGAAAAATGGAAAAAAAACCTTGAACTTTAAAGGTTAGCGGTGCCCTCAACTTAATAATTGCACCCTTTATTTAATAAAAGTGCATTTGTTCTATATATTGTCGTGCTCGTATGTTATTACTATCCTGTATTGTTAATAAAGGTTTTGGTATTTTGTATCTTGTGAATTAGTTGTAGCAAATTTAATGAAATATGTACATACACATATACCGGGTGTCAACGAGATCATGTATCAGCCCGCCATTTATTTATTAGTTAAAATAATACTTTGAAATTCGGACCGTATATATGAGCGATTGGTGGGCTTCTTCAGGTGCACTCAGTTTTTCTATAGCACTTCCGGTCAAACCGGAAGTAACGTTAATTTTGAATTTTTAAATACAACATGTATTATTTCTGTTCATATTCTGTTTCTTCTAAAAATTTACCATCTAGTGCAGGTCAACTTTTGACATTTCTGTCAAAGATGGCGGTATCTGTTAAATTTATCCATTAAAGTGAAACTGCTTAGCAGCAATTGTCGAAATGTAACAACCTTCAAAGTTAGCTTTGAAAACAATTAACAAACGTTTTTTGACATTCACTTTTAGTCAATTTTTTTCTTACATACGTATTTGGATAACAGCAGTCAAGAATTCTCTTGCAGATGATATCCTACAATATTAAATACTATTATCAAATACATAGCAGACTATATTTCATATACAACACTGTAACATAAGCTTGTAAGACCTACTACATTAAACTAAACTATTTTATTTCTCTGGGCAGAGAAATATGTATTACTGTTGTCTCCTTGAAGAGGACTATGAACTAAACTTCCAACTTGGAAAATCCCTTTAGGTTCCGGCGATTAAATTAAATCCTTTTCGGTATTACCTACACAATGAACTGAATATCAATATGGTGGGTCTGTTCCACTACTCAAAGCGAGCGGTATTTTTACATTAGAGTTGTTGGATTACCATTCTGAACCAAATTTTGTATGCGATTGTTTTCTAACTTACAAAAATCTTCCTCCTCCTTTTTAGTTTGATCACTTCATTACAACATAATACTAACCAACACCAACATTGAATGAAAAACAAACAAAGGAATCGGATTTGCAGTTTTAGAAATAATATCCCGTGGCGGGTGTATTTACTCGACTCAAAGTTTGATGTGATACTTAGTAGGTTGATATTATAATAAGAATACTTCAACAATAAGCCGACAATTATTGTAACTATGTTTTCATATCAAGAAATCTTAAATCAAAACTGCTACTAACTACTATGGCTAGCAGTAGTATTCAGGAACTCACTGCATCACATTATCGTTGTGTGAAATAAGTATATATAGGGAAGTAACTATTTACAACGAACATCAATAATAAATGCCCAGTCATATTAGAAAGCACGAGATGAACTTTTGCCAGATTTGTCTTAAGAAGTTTGTGGACTTAGTATCTATACATCTGGAAATACATATCCAGGATTTGACAGAATATTGTTTTAAATGATTTTTTGATCAAGTCGTAATGACGATGTTCCTCGAATGGCAATCATTTCTTTGAATACACATATGCGGTGCAATATTTTTGTAATTTTTTACTAATTGCTGCTTTCAATTTATCAACGTTTTATGGGCCGTGTTCGTAGACAGTAAAGAAAACTCTGTTTTGTTGACAATTCAACACAAATAGGTATCTGCTTCTTCACTCATATTGTGCTGATTTTCCAGAACGGTTTGTTGCTGATTGCTACAACATGTTTTGAAAGTTTTCCAATCCATTTCACCGAACACTTGTGTTACAGCTTCTGCTGAAACGTGCCTTTTTGTAAAATTCTGCGTTTAGTCCGATGTACTAGATGCAAGGTAGCTTGTTTACAGACGGAGTATTTCTGCCAAGAAAGAATTATTTTTACAAGTGTTTCAAATGCAAGGTCCAGTCCAAGTGATGATAAAAACAAAGGCGACTTAGCGTAGGCCACCAATAGAACGTAGTAACTTTAGCGAGCACTGGCAGAGAAAAATTTAACTTATTTGTCGGACCTTCAATTAATGGCGTTTATTTTTCATAAACCTGGACAACAGTAAATGTCTTTTTCATCGTTAACAAATTAAAAAAAAAAACTCCAGTGTATGTGCTCTCAGTAGACACGATAATAATAATTGCGATAAGTTGACGATAAGGGCATCTAAAGGAATACATGTACTATTGCTTCTGGAATAAAGGATAGGATAAAACGTATGGTAATCATTTTCATAAAAACTATTTATTTTACTTAAAATTGGCATCAATTTAATCAATTTCTTCCCATGGATTTGTTTTCTAAGTCATAGATTGACTACACCTGCTTGCAATTGTTTTCTAAACTCCAGACGCGGTAATTCTGTAGTTATAAGACAATGAATGTGGAAATGGACCTAATGTCTTATGATAATTTTCTTAGAAGCACTATGAGAACTCACTCTCATATTTGGGTGTGGTTAGTGAACGCGCAAGATGTAGTATTGTGAACTTTATTGTTAAGTAGGTCAAACTTTTTATGCAAATTGCAGTACAGGGTGAGTTTATATAGTGAGATCTACAAGCAAGATGTATATTACAACATTTTATAATTATAATTTTTCATAACCATATGTCAAAATTCTATTACAATGTCACCTAGGTATCTTGTCGGTAATATTTGTGGTGCTACCTTACAGTAGCTAATAGCTTAATAATTCAACGGAACTATTAACTACTAATTGATGTGCGCAATTTTTATGTGCGCAATTTTTAAATCTCACTATTCAGCAAGTAATAGCAATGATAGAATGAAGAAATCATAATATGGATAGAACAAAAATGAAATGACGATTGAGTTGATAACATAGGTACAATTAATACGCAGTTGGTACAAATAGTGGAAAAAGCGAACGATGTTGGAATAATAAATGCAGAATTTACAAAACTTGAAGAAAATAATGACCTTAATTAAAGTATTTTGGAAAAAAATATATAGTAATTAGAATTAATACATTCTATGATATGGGTATTAATAGAAATATAAAACAAGGAACCAGCACAAGAACAAAAACTAGATACAGGAAAGTTCTTCACTGGATCTCTTGGTGCAGTAATAAAAACTTTTTACTAAAACCAGACGCGTTTCGACAGCAAAGCTGTCATTATCAAGGCGATATTAAAACTCTTTAATAATGACAGCTTTGCTGTCAAAACGGGTCTGTTTTTAGTAAAAAGTTTTTGGTGTTTTGTGGGTTGAAGTGTTTAGTGTTCTAGATACAGCAAGTAGAACATAATGTAAAATTAGCGAATGTAGAAGAATGCATGAAAGAAATTATTGATAGAATCAGCTAAACAATTCATTAGCGACAATGGAAAATGTAGCTGCAAGATATGTGTTGTAATAAGGATTTGGGGCGCCTCTTACGCTAAGCAGCTACAATTAAAAGTTGAATTAGTTACAGTTTCAACCGCAACAATAGTGCTTCCAGCAGATCTGTTATTACGACGGCATAGTAGTCGGTAGCTGTCTCGTGATTAGTAAATCCTTTTCCTACTGTAAGTCTTATGCATATGAAGTATCTAACTAATTAGCTACTTTATTGTTAGCCTACATTTTCTAGAGTTTTTTATATATAATTTTTATCTATGAGTTTCAACTATTATTCACTAATTGTCTTGTATTTACACTAATATTTTGTAGCTCATTGTGTAATAGCACCCCCAAAATACTCTACTTTAAACGTACTGCGCTAACGGTGTTTGATATGATTAGATTTTGGCACTACATAAGTATTATCAAGAACTTGATTTACGTATTTGGATGATTATTTGGCCAAAAATTACCAAATAGCTAATTCCTCAAATACAATTTATCAAGAAAAACAGTATGGTCTAAAAAACTGTTCTCAAACACTTAAGGAACATAACTTAGCAGAAACAAATGACAGCGGAGAAATGTTGATACCTCAACTATATCTTAAATTTTTTTTACAAGAATGAAATAAAGTTTAACATTGTTTATAAGATTCGCCCGAATTCGACTTACAGATTTTGAAACGTATATGGTATGGTTTCCAAATATGAGGTGTACTAAGTCAATGAACATTAATATTATAAAGAAATTCCAGAATAAGGTTCTGCAATGCTATTAACGAGTTTGGTAGTAACGTACATGTGTGCAATTCACAAACGCACATCACACATCTGGCTTGACGTGTTTACAAGTACACCAGTAAACTTGCTACCTATTAGAATTTTGAGACTAGCGTTTCAGCCTCAGCTTTTAACTATAGTGGTGAACATGAATTTGGTCTCACGAGTACCATTAATTATACACCAACAGTTTTTCTTACTTTAGTTTTTTGAAATATAGCGTTTTTTCGTCCATTTGTTCAAGATCAAATCAAAGCTCGTACAGCATTCTAAATATGATGAAATCAAATGAGCTAACTCAAACATTGTCGTTACTACTGTTATACAGGTCTAGACATGTAGAAACGTGACATACTAATACAGCACATATTCATCAGAATAATGCTAGTTGTGAAACAGCAGTGAGCCAATAAACACGTCGTTGTGAGAGCTTTGTGTGTCTGCATTCTTGCATATTTACAAATTTAATTCTTGCAATTAATCGTCAGTCACAAAATGCTTACACTTTGTTTAAATCATATATGCTTCTTTCTTCTACCACCGCCACTGTAACAAATATTAAAAAATGGATTTCTCCATTGAATTTATCTTGGAAAAGTATGTCTGGAATGTACCATTGCCATCTCTCTAACTATGCTCTAAATATGTGAAACCCTCTAAAACCAAGCAATTTTGCCCACCCGGTACGTAGTAGCGAATTTTACACTTCACCTGGTATCGAACCGGTAACCAACGAAATGAGAAAGTGCACCTGACGAGATAGAGCTTCATAATGATCAATTTGAAGGACATCGTTAAAGTGTTTAATGCATGGTTTAAATTGCAATTGATACCCATATTTAAGGGCAGCAGTTTTGGTTTCTCCTTTTTACATCACATCATTGCAGTTTAGTGTCCATAATATTCATTCCGTCTCTAAGGCTGGTGTTTTTCTTATAGTTGTTACCGCATTTGTAGTTTGTATGTACTTCTCCGCCTCAATTACAGTGCAACATTCCACCGATCCAATATATAGACGATAGAGTTTATTTTACATACATCCAGTACTTTACATTTATTTTTGCATATTATATACAGGGTGCTTCATTAATTATGGGACATATTTTAACTGGAGTTACTACGTGTCAAATAATGACCATTGACCAACCAAGTAGCCTTATTCAAAATCGCATCGTTTTCGAGATGAAGGTCTTCAAAGTTCCAAAAAAAATCGTTTTTCCATATGTTGTTTACATAGGAAGTATTGAAGAATAATCGATTGTCCTATAATGACAATTCCGCCAGTGACGTAGAATTTGAGCGTTGGCCTACCCTTGGATTTTTGCCGTTTAAACTATTTTTCGCCTCAAATCCTTCCGAACTTTCTCATTTTTTTGAAAACCAAGCATACTACACAAGTTTCTAGAAGAAGACTTTATTTTCAGCATTTTAACTGGTCTATTAGGTGATGCTAATTTCGTGCTTGTAAATCAAAAAACAAAAAAGTTCTATTGATGTTAACACAAGGGAATACTTTTTCTTTTTGCTGTAATTTTGTTAATTTGGAAAAATTCCAACATAAGAAGCATCTAATAACACTAAATCGCCATGCCAAATTTTATTTTCATCGTACGAGTAGATTAGCTTAAAGATGGAAAAAACGATTTTTTATCTGGAACTTCGAAGATCTTCATTTCGAAATCGCTGCGATTTGGGATAAGACTATTTTTGGTCAATGGTCATTATTTGACACGTACTATTTCCAGTTAAAATATTTCCCATAATTAATGAACCACCCGTATATTCTATGCATGATTTTTTATGCATTTATTAAAACTTTTTGACAATAATGCTTGTTGCTAGTTTTATTGGTACTGCAAAGATACAGCACTAATTGAGTACTTATTAACTGTATTTTTGATTTAAATAAAGAGAACATTTTGTCGTAAATTTAAAATAGGTGTTTGTTCAAGGCGTTCTTAAATATATACCTACAGTAGAGTTTTGAAAGAGCATATTTTTGTTTTAG
The DNA here is from genome assembly GCA_023690525.1 of Holotrichia oblita. Classification (NCBI taxonomy): domain Eukaryota; kingdom Metazoa; phylum Arthropoda; class Insecta; order Coleoptera; family Scarabaeidae; genus Holotrichia; species Holotrichia oblita. The sequence goes on from CM043020.1 coordinate 58,616,859, forward strand.
GGTGCCCTTTAGTATCTAACGATTTTTTAAACAATGAATCGATCTTACCGTTTTGGAGTAGTATTAAACCTTCTCTCAAACCTACAATACACAAAAAGAAATCAACAACAACGGTGGTCTGGTAAAATTTAAGTACTTTATTCGTTTGGGATTCGAGTTAAATTCTTATTTAATTGCTATCCGTTCTTCCAAAACATTTTCTTTTCTAGCTGCATTTAAATTTTATTCCACAGGGTTTCCGTTGCGAGTAACTTCACATTCATTTTGTTTGGCCTCATTCCGCAAATGTTTTATTTAATTGATGCGGATTCCATTACGCCAGATTTTAATTTAGATATAACTTAGGGTATGGTTCTGTAACGTGGACGATTTAGCGCAGTACAATAACATAATTTGTTGGCTCAGAACGGTTTTAATGGTCGTAATTATTGTGCTTATTGCCTCTAAATCGTTTAATACTTATCGTAGGTACTATATGTGACAATTACTTCTCGTAAGATTTTTGAAAGATTGCTCCCATTACATGAAAAATTTTATGTAAAACTTTATTTTTGTAAACGAATTTAGTGATTTGCTGTATTATGTTACAATTAAATATAGATCTGTTTGGTCTACTGTTATTTATTAATTTAGTACAGCATTGAAAATATTTACTTTTATCCATTAATTTAGCTGAAACTAGGAGAGAAGTTTTGCAAATTAATTTTCTTGTAGATTGAGATGAAATGAAATTATGGAATTTAATAAAACAACTTAAGTTTTATTATCAAAACTTATGGTGCTGCTAGAGAAAAATACAGAAGTTAAATCACAAAATGTTCTTTTGTACATGAAAATGTAAAGTCCAAAATAATCTTTCACTGATTTAGTGATTAATACTCATAGGTAAATACTGAAATACAAGAATTAACAATTTATCAATTAATTATAGTTTTTGCAAGATTTATATAAACCTGCATTATACTCAACAACCGCAAAGCACCAAATTTATTTTCTTGTTGACACAAATAAAACAGATTAAGTCACAATTTTATCGCAATGAGTTGGTAAACATCTATAATAGGATAATACATGTCGTCATTTGCTATCGATGCGTTTGATGTGTAAATAAATTGAGACGGGTTTTAACATTGATAGCATTTATAAGACAGACATACATATAAATAGCTGAGAAAGATAGTGGTGAAAAGAACAGATCATTTATATTGGGCTTTTTTGAACTGCAAAGTTTGTTATTATGTTAAACCTATGTGTTAGTGGTCTGGAATAAAGTTTAATAATAAAAGAACAAAATCTAAAACCAGACATCATTTGGAACATCTAGGGAAGTTACTATTTTACGCAAAAACTTTTCAACCTTTAAACCGTCCTACACGTGAACCTGTCGATTTGTATACATATCTTTCCAACTTCTTGTGTTTAATGTTTTTTGAAGTCGAATAATTTTAGTTATTGTTCTTATTCTAATATGCTTTACTGAAATTGATAAATTTAGCATACAGTGCAGTTTTCTGCTATCCATAGCAGGTTATGTAAATATTTGTATTATAGGCATAACTGAATCTCCTTTATTATGAAAAATGTGATCTCTCATGTCTTTAATACCTGCTGGCAACTCTCGCAGAAATTTCTTGATCTGCTATGGATTGTGTCTAATATTGATTTCATTTGTTTGTATGTTACATGTTGCACAATTGCTTCACATAATTACTCAAAAACGTTAACCGTAACAATTTTGCAGACGAACGCTGTTACAACTTTTTAGTTACCGAAGTTCTTCACGTAAATACCAAGCGCTAGTTGGCTTTAATATTGTAGAATTAAAAGACTTTTTAACCAAAGCAAAACTTTCTACTAATATTAAAGCCAAGTTTATACTATTACTTTTTGTTTACGGCAGACCACCACTTAACCTTAAAAGTTTTCAAAATTTCCGTACTTCAGATGATGCTGATAGATAGATAGATAGATTAAGGTGAAGCGGAACATAATTGAACCTGCAAAGCGGACAAAAATGAGGTTTATATATAACAACGAGTAGAAAACAATATCAATCTTTAGAAACTGCCTGAAGAATACTACAGCATGTGAAGACATATACACGGCATCATCCAAAACACTTCAATGCAAGAGGTAGGGTGCAAATACATCGTGATTACTGTACATACTTTTTTGGATGTATAAACTATACCATTCGCATTAAGGCATTTATTTAATTTTGTGTAGTTATTAGGAGAATTTAGTGTTTTACGTTCCATCTCAACTCACACCAAATGCGAAAACAATAGGAAGACAATGCGCGAGTTCCAGCTAACTAGTTTAGTAAGTTAAATGTTGGGAAACTTTCACAAACTGGTTCGGGAGTTACTCACTTCTACAGGACACAGCGTTTCTGTCTATTTGTTATTTGCTTACGGACTGAAATTATGATCAGATTTGTTGACACGTAGTCTCTTTGCACGAGTGAATATTTATGAGCTACTGCGAAGGCAAGTTATAACATCAAAGTCCGTGCTTCGTGTATAAAATATCTTTCTTATTATAAACCAGTGCGCGGCTGTTAATAAAATTGAATTACGTCAACTTACTTTCGCGCGATTGGGCTTTGTGTATAAAATATGGATCAATAGATTGAATCTAAAGCACAGATCTTGAACTCAACTTGTAGTTAGCTTCACGTTTACTAAAATATAAGCTGTTGGCGTTAATATTAAACTATTTTAAGCAGTTGGTGGTTGTCGCTTTTTATGCTAATGTAGATTGTTAATTATATTGGAGCTAAATATAACTGTAACTATTAGTATGTCAATATTAAACAAAATTAACATATTATTAACGGTAAAATTTATCTAACTTAATTTATTTGTATACTTTTTTTTCTGTTTAAACTGCATAAGCACTTGTTTACTTTTCTATCATTTTAAATACGCAAATAGCATCTATTTTATCGATATATTATTTGTGTTCTATCTTTGACCTTCTTACTTGGTAAATTGCCGAAGTTAATAGCAATTACTTAAATAGTGTTTCGATCCCAATAGAACTTATCACCTAAATCTGCTTTCTCCTTTATCCGCATTTATGAATGTTTTCGACACAATTTACAGGGACAGTATTCGTAGTAGAGCAACACTTCAGGGATTCAAATTTACCTTCAGTTTGCATATATTTCTGCGGATTAGTTTGGGATATGTTAGCAAACAGCTTCAAGTGATTTCAAACTCACTGGGTAATATTGATGTGGTTTGGCACAATACATTTGTGATTGAAACTTATAAGGACTATTTTGTATTGTATATTTTAAGCAATTTTAGTTGACTTTTTATGTTACGAACTCTTTTGATAGAGTGACAAAAGTACAAAACCTAAATACGGAAACAGTAAATGAATGGTACTTAGAGCGCGACCAAGTTAACGGAAAATATGGAACTAACTTGCCAACCTCTTACGTCGCACCCCCGCTAACCAACTTTGAATGTTTGACAGCAGGGTACAGTCTTGTTCTATGTTGTTTTCTTTAGATTGTGAGAATTATCTTATAAGATTATATCACATTTAAATTTTGGCGCGCTGAGTTTTTGTTTGGGAATGTATATGACAAATCGATGGTGCTGCTTGAGGGGTCATGTTCACCTGGTCGCACTCTAGTAAGATTTTTATTTCACAGCTATTGCTAATTACCAGTTTAAACTTCTATTAACTCCTATGTATACCTCTTTCTCTAATATTTAAATATTAGTAGTCATATTTAATCATACTGAGAGCTTACTTTCCTAAAAGCTTTCCTAAATTATCTACATTAAATAACCGGATCATAAAATAATTAGGCCACTCGTGTACAAAATGACAAAAGAATATATAATGTTAAATACTATTGTAATCTATTGAGGACAGTAACATTATCTTTTGTTCTTGGATTAGCTACGTAGAAACGTACACAAAATGTATCTTGTGGATGCCATGGGACTGACTTTTTTATTGTGAAAACAAATAAGGCTGTTTTTTTTTTAATGTGTGGTGGGTGCTTAGTTGCAATGACTCCGTAAGCTGTATCACTTGTCTGGCTATCACTGCAACTCTTGCGGTGTAGTTTAGTGTGTGTAAGTTGTGTTTAAATGGCTTTGTGACAGCATCATATCGCCTTTTATGATGCCGCGCTGTTAATCACTTTGCTCCCAACAGCGAATGGCAAGTCGATCCGGGATTAAACCCTCTGAAAAAACGTCACCGTCCCTCCAGAGAATTGAACCCCGGCACTTATCGTCCTCTCAGAACAATAGTCAGCCGTCTAACCACTGCGGCCATCGACCCGTTAATAACTGTAGTTCATTATTTTCTATTTTCTTTCGATAACAACATCTTTCATTTATATTACTATGACGCGGAAGATGTGCAATAATGGGCTGAATCTCCAACCATGAAAATAGTTAAGTCAACTGTTATTAAAATAGAGGACGAAACGAACGTTGTTTATATTCACACATTTCATATTTGCAGAATTAGAAAATTGTGAATGATTCTATGTATGTGGAGTAGATACAGCAATTTCAGTTTCTTAAAATCATTTTCGTTTTGATGTGTCGTAAGTAATACCTTACTTTTTTCCATTCGATGTCCTCAGTTACTGCTACCGAGTAAAAGCAAAATACACAATACACAAGAAGTACTTCTGTTTTCATGATCATCTTCATAATTGTAAGATTGTTCCAATATCGGGACGCATTTCTAAGAATGCGTAATATTATGTACACATGTGGGCGTGGTTTTAAAACACAAACCAAAAAATACACTGTTGGACTGAATTTACAAGCATCTCGTTTATAGTTGAAGCGCGCGGAAATACACACGTAATTTTTGGTGTGCAATAGCTATATGACTTTAGTTAGTGAGTTTTACGATTGTATGCTACTGTAGGCTTTGATAGGCGCTCATTACTATCGAAGCAAGTAACGTATTCTTGAAATTAGCAGATGTTAGTGTACCTTCTTAAAGCATAGTATTGATACATGTGCAACGAACAACGATCATACAGCGTGAATATCGATCCGTGATTTGTCTTTTGGCAACTGGTAGAAACATAACCCGTAGGTACCGAATGAGAATTATTGATGCGAACTGAATGACGGTGTTGTTGAATAGTGAACAGCTAACGCACCGTACGTTATGGCGCTGGGTGAATTACTGCGTTGAAAACTTGCTGTACGAGGCATCTCCAAATAGTAACTTGATTTGCTGAACTTACTGTGCCTCCATGGAGTCCTAAAGTCATCATCACTTGATGATTTCGCTGCTTTTAAATCTTGTATAGTTGACATCTCAAAATACCTTAGAACCAAACTGGATATATGCTAGTACAGCAAATGTTACTTATTTGTTAGAGGAAATTTCTATTATTCTGCATGCAGGACAATATCTTTTTTCTATAATTTGACATATACATAAATATGGAAGTACATAGCCTTTGTCCGCTGTGGATAACTAAAAACATGACTTATGATCTATCAAGTTTCAACTGACATTGCAAAACTAACCATATAAATTAAATTTTTATTCTTCTCAACTAAATGAACTCATTCCATAATATCGAGCCAAATCTGAACGGAGTTGTATTATGTATAGTAATAAGTTGTATAATAATAAGACAAATGTCGCTCTATCTTTTTGAAATATCAGTATTTGCATTTTTACTTATCTTTAGTTAATCTAAATAAAATAAATAAATAAAATAAATAAAATCTAATAAATGTGCTGGTTCTTATGCGTTTGATGTAATTATAGAAAGCACTATATATATATGTATGTTGTACTCAATTGGCGAAAACCGTCACTGCCCGAAATTTATATCCACAACGCGATGTGGATCTTTAGATGACATATTTGCTGCAGTTCGCAGAATCTGCTCTCTCTACCGAGCCTTGGCTCTGTATGTGTCTTGGTCGGCCATGAACTATTTTAAGACCAGGCCAGAGAGTAGTTAGTTTTGTAATCACCGAGTTGACAAACTCACGGCCGTTGTCACTTCGTAAAATATATGGTGAACCCACAAGACAGAAAATATCAACCAAGTGTTTAGCCACTTCGTGTGCGGTTTGGTTTTCAGTGATCTCAAAAATATAAATTTTGTCAAACGATCTTGGTAATTAAGAATAAAATTATATGGACCATCTGGCTTTGTCTGAATATCAATCAGGTCAACCTATAATATAATAATTACAATTAGGTATTGCTTTGATTATTAAATTGAATTGAAATTACCTGACATCTACAGTTCATGTATTTGGAAATGATAGGCTTTACAACTAAACCCTTCTTTGGAATCTTTTTCTTCAACTGACCTGACTTACATTTACTAAGATACAAGTTTATAAGGTTTCGAGTTATGTTTGTGTATTTTTTTTAATTCATGCTGCATTCCTAAACATAAACCCGTATGGCTATCAAACATTAATAGATACAGGGAAAAAAAGAAAAAATCAAGTTTTTTTAGGCTGTGATACACAAGTCTAAAACGTGTGCGCATTAAGTTGTTCCTGCACAAATTTGCACGTAAATTTGCTTAAATAAATACCTACCTACATATTTTTAAATGTTAACTTACCTTTTTTTCTTTTATGTCCTGTATTAATATGGGCTGCATACACAATATCAAATAACTGTTCACGATGAACATAAAGTTTAATATCTTCTTCGTTAGTGAATCTTCTGGCTATCAACTTTTTCTCCTCTCCAATATTTAGCAATTCATATCGATTCAACCTTCGATAAAGTTTTGATGAAAGTGGTTTTCCCAATCTATGTAATTCTTGTGCTACTTTAACTTCACTAATAATGATTTTATAATCATCTTCTAAGAGGAGTGTACAATCTAATGTTTGAATCAATATAAAGTTTATTTAAACCATCTTCGAATTCTTTTTAAAGATTTTCGATTGATTTATCCATTTTTATCGAAATTTTACTTAAAACTTTGAGAAACGACAAACAAATAAACAAAACACTTCGATGATAATCGTGATTTCGCGTCGTGGATTTTTCAACTTTACACACAACGCGTTTTGGGTATATAAAATATACCCGTAACGCGATGTGGAAAATTCGTAAAATCCACATCGCGTTGTGGGTATCAATTTCGGGTAGTGCCCGTTTTCGCCACTTGAGTACAACATAATATGCATATATAGAAACACATTTTTTTTCTCATATTCCCATTTGTTGTCTTTTTATTTTTACATATTTACTAGTCAGATGTCGTAATTTTTCATGTTTTCCTTTTCTTTTCTTTATTTTTAATTTTCTATATTAACCATTAATTTTGTTCTCGATGAAGATGATTATTTTAAATTTCGTACGTATGGAGGATGTAATAGTAGTCGAAACGTTTATGATTTGTAACTGTTGCGCTTGGTCGGTTGACACTTACCTGTGGCAAACATTGTACAATTTATGGATCCTGCTATTTAGTTTCATGGCTCATCAACTGGTAATATTCAATTTTGCATTGCGTTAGTTTAAATATTTCGTATTATTTAATGTTTATTGTTGGTAATGCTTGCAGCCGTGTACAGCAATATTTTACGAACCACATATTGAACGGATAGTTCTACAAAAATAGTTCAAATGACAAATTCCACATAGGGGATTGTTCGTTTTTCTCTATGTACTGCAAACTCATATATACAGTATCCCTGTGTTTATTCTAGGGCGGTAGAAATACGCTGTTCTGTACGGTAAAGCCCGTTAGGTGTTGAAATATTTACGCGAATGAACAGATTTGCTTTACAAAATGTGGCATATAAATTGCGTTTAATGTAGAATGCTGAATGGGTTCGGAATGGAATATTGTTCTCCGCTGTGAAATGTTTTATAGGTTATGCAATACGGAATATAATCTGATTTAGCATACTTTCATAAATATGTTTTCCGAGTACCTTGTTTTCTTTAACATACTCATGATTTTAGCAAGTTTAATAAATTTTTGTAGATTGCGGAAAATTTACGTAAGTTAATGGTGATTTTTATTTTGACCGCAAACCGAGCGTGTTTAAGTACAGCAAATAAAGTAATTTTCTGTGACATGATCTCCGCAGTGTTTCGATCATATCGGTACTGTATCTTGAGAGCTTCGTATATAGTAAATTACCAAAAATTAGCTATACTGCGCTCTTAGAGGTGTAATTGTCATTTAATTAAATCAAAAACACTTCCGGCTTATTGCACAAAGGTGTATACATTACTAGTAAGAAGGAGAACAAGTGCGTTGCAACAGTACGGAACATACTCATTGCTTCATAATAACCGATACTTTTCTTTCAACCAACATCTAAAACAGAACTGACCCGTATTTCTTTAGCTAGCTCTTATAAATATAAAAGTTTTTGCGAAATATTAAATTTGGTACGAAATAGTACAACTTCTTCAGCACTAAATCTTTGCGAAATTGCTTTGGTACTATCTTCTTTTCGTATAGATGCTATCTTTTCCGATTCTCTAGGTCACCTTTACTTATATTAGTATACATAAAAGTAATGGCAAATTTCAAAATTGGTGTATAAAAAATAACATATGGTACTCTCAAACAACAGAGGAAACTATAGTTGCAATAATAATTAATAGTAGTAGTGTTTACTATGCAAGTGGTGACAGATGGAGGTCTAGTATATTCACTAATTCTCATTTCACTTAATTGCAAAATTGTACACTGTAAAGTTAAATAAAAATATTTGATGAAATGAAATATAAATAATAACATTTGCAGACAATATCAAACATAAATAAGATAAGTAAAAGGGATTAGAAGAGGACTTCTGCTATTAGTTGTAGGTGGGAATATAAATTGAATGACACTCTTTTTTGATATTTAAGTTATATACTTTTAAAAATGTATGAAGTTAAAAATTATGAAACTTTGTAAACTGAACCACATAACAGTTTAATCATAAGTGCATGTACGTTTCTAATATGTCAGCTATGTAATTCAGGGATACTTTACATTGCATTAGGTAATTACGTTAATACCTTATTGATATAAAAAATCAGAGTGACTTCAAGGACTGTGGACTCGTAATAAACAGATATAAAATCGGTATCACCAAACACCACAACTTTGATTGATTACTCGGAACAAGTGTTTTGAAAACGCATGGGTTCTTATCATCGGTATTCGCTTGATGATGAGAACCTATGCATTCTCGAACCATCTGTCCCTAGTAATCAATCAAAGTTGTGGCGTTTGGTGATACCGATGTTATATCTGGATATAACAAAATGGTCAATACAAAATGGAAGTTATCGTACAACAAAACCTAGCGCAGGTTACTGTCCAAATACGTGGGTTATATTATTGTGAATAGAATGACACTGAACGGTAATAAAACGGGTACAGTCTAACATACCTATACGTAAAAAATACAACCTTAGTGAAACACACCTCCTCGACCTCTCATTAAAATCCTCTCTAAACATTTCGTTCTATGCAATTTAGATTGTATAATAACTTAATAAAATACGGAAGAAAGCAATACTGTTTATAGTTTGATTTGGACTAAAAACATTTTGTTATGCTATATATAAGACTTCTTCACTCTTGAGAAACTAAACTATTCTGTCTTTTCTTGCAGGTACGTAAAGTTTATTCTTTTTGTCTATGGTGAGTATGGCACTTGTTAGTTTTTTCTATTAAGATTGTCTGTGTATTGTATTAACTTATTACCGACCTCATAATACCGCAATATGAGAATTTAAATTATTTCAACGAAATCTCGGTACCTATTCCGAAAGATTTTAATACCGCTTGTTTTTATGAGCCGTAGAAAATTGTGATAATTTTTATACTAGAATATACTGTAATTTTTAACGATTATTAAAGATTATTAGATTACACCAAAATTGAGCTAAGGTTGAATTGAAATACAAAATTTAATTAAACATATTAAGAGTAATGTATTGTATATTATGTATAGATTGTCTTCTTGTAGTAAGTATGTATTATCGCTTGATAGATGTTGTAGCTAGAACTACTTAATGTTTACATTCCAAACGTCATTTTACTTAGCTATTTTCAGGAATTTAAATAGCTTTTCTAACACAGTCGTGAAAGTAGGTTCAAATTCTATAAATAGAAATTTTTTAATTATTATTTCGGGAATATTATTCTTTATTGATAATTTATAACTTTTACAAAATCAGCTCTGGTAAATTAGTAGTACTATTAACTATTACATTATCGTGGCAAATTTCATTTTAGTTTTAGTTTTTAAAACGTTTTTACTTCATTTTAAAAAGCATTTAAATTTATTGATATGGTCTTTTTATTTTCTTTTTAATTTTTGAAATAGTTAAAAAATGCCATATTACCATTTTCTTTATAAATAAAGAAATAGACAAAAAAAGTAAAAAAAAATGCTGAATGTGGTCTTCTAGTTATCAAGGCATAGGGTTGAAGTTATTTTTTCCTATATTTGAAGGTAAAAAAAAACAATTTTTGAAATGGATGAAGTTATTTTTCCTAATTTGTGGATTTTTGAAATGGATACTATAAAACCGAAGAATTATATTTAGGGTTATACGGTATCTCACATCCTACGTGTTTACTTCAAAACTAAAGACGGGGAGTAAAATCCAGTGAAAAAGGGGATTCTGTGCATGAAATGTGGTTATTAGAAAACTGTCTCTATGAATGCTCTTTCCTGTATTTTCATGCGGCACCCCTATTTTTTGGGAATTTTTGGTCACTAATAGCCTTAGTAGTAAGACGTAATAATCAATCTGTACATCGATGCCCCATTTGGTCTGGTTCTCACATTTATGACAGCTTTAAAAGCGCAGTTGATTTCGTATACGCTAAAGATAATATAGTGAGCTGCGTTAAAATTCCATTAATTTTTAACGAAAGTGCATTTCCTCCACACATGTTTGTGTAAAAGATGTTCTAATAATAAAATTTTATGCATATTATTTTTATTTCACTGAGTTATACTGCAAATTCTTAGCGCCATTAAGTACCGCATAAATTCATGGAAAAGTAACGGTGGAACACCCTGTATATATATTTTTACAAAATTTTATGATAGTAATTGGCCAGTGTCAATGTAGTATACAAGGTTGACATAGAAAGTGTCCACTTGCAAGAGCAAAAAAAATAAGAGATTTCCAATCATTATTAATTTTATTATGTACTAGACTAGAAAGAAAACTGAAGAAAATCCTAATTAAAATTGAAAATTTACGCGAAATTTTTAAGGTGTTGATAATGAAAGGTCAATTTTAATTTAATAAAAACTTTTGCTTACAGATTAAATTTTTGATTTTCCAAGTATTGTTGTTTTTCTTACTCTGTTGTTTTCTAAGATCTCGAATAAAAATCAAATGAACTAAATCGTGTAATAGTTAGGAATTAGTAACAAATATCTCTTATTTTTTGATCATTTTAATGACAAGAAAATCGTTTTTGATAATATTGTACATTGGTTTCGCTAGTCAGTCAACTGAAAAGAAATAAGAATGTCTCACCATATAGTGAAATAACATTTTAGTATCAGATAATCAGTGTTATGATCAAAGTTGTGGCTGTTTGTATTATTTTGCTTATAACACAGGATAAGTAATTAGTAACAACTACAAGATTAATACACTTTGTATAAGATGCACTTGTATTTTATTTTGAAGATAAATATTAAATATGTATGACAGTACTCTAAACAGTGCTCTGATCACGAAACTATCACTGAGATAAATATACTGATTTAAAATTTCTTCTGAAACATGATTAGAAACAGAACGTAACGAATAGTAAATTTAATAGAGGTTGAACACAAGACAAACTATAATTCACACATTTATTACTAATAATCTTGTAAATGTAGTTCTTGGCCATTCAATTAGGAGTACTTAAACTTTGCTTAATTTGGTGTCACACTGTTGGGCAATAGAAAAACAAAATGGTGTCCTTATATCACCATCAATTTTTGAGAAACCAAACTAAAACTCTTTTTTTTAGAGAAAGTAAATTTGCTTAAAGCCAAAACCCTTTATTTTCTAAGTGCAAATTTCTCGTCGAAAATTCGTATTTGACTTGAAAAAAGTAGTACATATACAACGGGAAAGGAATTTATTTTGTATTGCTGATAAATAGTATATGTATATTATTACTGCTTATTACTATATTTTAGCAACGAAACCTAGTCTACGACAGCATATGAGACGATCATATGGTTGTTCGCTCTCTCAACCACGTGAACCACTCCTTTTTCATTTTTTTTTTTCATATTGGCAATATATATGAATATCCTCTTGTACTGTGTATTATACGATATTTTGAGAATGCATAAAAGAAATTCTATCTAATCTTTATAAACTAAATACAACTAAGTAGTCCTTGACAAATCTGTCACAGCATTACTATATGTTTCGTATGTATTCCAACCTACACACATACCCACTAAGAAAAACTTAAGTAATACTTGGTTTGATGGAAGCCGGTTGTATAATATAGCGCTTTCTAACGCTCAAATTGAACGGATTTCATGAGATACGTTAAATCACAAGCTACGGTTCAGTAGTACTTGTACTTCTATATAAAATTCAGACCATGTATCATATTTCTAGCTTCCCAGCATATGTAGTACCTACATCTCTTTGTAACTCAATTTATGTTGGTTTGATGTTTAGGAATATAAAACTCTGTTTTTTCAAATTGAAAACAGTAATTTATTCGACACCATGATGATGCCAGTCTATCCTATATTGTACTTATATAGTAAAAATTAAGCTGGATTATAAATTTCAGTTCAAAACGATGTCATACTAAATTACTTTTCTCGTCCAATTTCTTATCATACTCATGAAAAGTACACGAAGACCATGTTGTGTATCTAATAAATAAACTTTTACTTTACACTTTGCAAATACAGAAATAATATCTAAAATTAAATTTATTGTTTAGTGCCACTATTGCGGAAGCATGCATATTAGCTTTACCGCAGCAGTAATAGAAGTAGTCGCTTTAATTTACCAACTTACACAGCAGTTTTCAAAGCAATTAAATACCGCTATCAGGCTAATACTGCATTTTTCCAGTTGGTATTATTTTGTAAATCTATATACACTGTAAAAAGTAGACGTAAACTGTAGAAATGACGTATAACCATTTTTACAAATTTTACAAAATAGATTAATATGTTAGTTTTCAATTTATAGTGCTAATTCTATTACGTATTATATTAATGGTGTTGCTTTAAACACAAAATATTTTTTTGATAGATATTCGTAAAATTAGCCAACTATATTTGTTATCAGGATAGTCTCCTAAATTTATGTCGATCTATATACCTAATCTCGTTAAGCTGCTTTACAGGAAGGATGCTAAAAAGGAAACACTAAATTCCCATAATTCGTTCGAGAAAATCGGTAAAATGTAATCAATTTTTGTCAACGAGATTGCCAGTGGTATTATCCGATTTCTTAATATATTTCTTATAATCATTTTTGGTAAGATGGCTGCGATATGTTATTTTACTTAATATATTTTTTAGGATTTTGTTGTTTCCTAACGAAAATTCCTAGAAGTAATTCCATGAAAAAAATAACAACTGGATACAGAAGCTGACAGAAGTCAAATTCCCTGGAAATGTGGTGGGTGCTTAGTTGCAGTGACTCCGTAAGCTGTATCGCTTATCTGGCTATCAGTGCAACTCGCAGTGTTCAGTTATCATTTTATAAAAATAAACTTCTAAAACTTTCCTTGGAGATGTCCGAAAGATCTAATGTAACACTTCATATATGAGTTTTCACGACTTCATCTATTCTAAGAACAACCACAAGATGTTGCCAAATTCTTTTTTGATTTAGCGTCTTACTGTTTGGAGAAAATGAAAGTTTGTTCTAAGTGGAATATGAAG